>CM033753.1:30099248-30435535 GCA_019671005.1 Hibiscus mutabilis
TATCTTGTTGCTGTGAACCATTGTTGTACTGACTCAGCCGGTTGAACCGTTGGATTAGCACCGATGGGATCCGAGAACACGGTCCACTTCAGTCGATCTTCCATATCAACTAGCATGGAGACTACTGCATCTACATCTACATCATATGGCTGTTTACTGGTAGTGACAATCGCTGCAATAATCTCATATTCAGGCGATAACCCATTCAAGATTGCAGCGATCTTGATTTGCCCCAAATATTCTCTCATACTTTGATCCCTTTTCTTCCTAGTATGCAACGAACACCTTAGCTTTATGATTCTGGTCCAGGATTCTGGTCCAGGATCTCGCCGAGAACCGTTTATGAGTGGCATCCCAAATGGAAGACGAAGTGTGACACCGTACCAGATCCGGTATCACATCGGGGCTCACGACCGACAGTAACCAAGAAGCTAAGGCACTGTCTTGTTGATCATAGATGAGTCTCTCAGGGTTCTCTGTTCTTTCCCCATGTTGGTTTTCAAGATATTCAGCTGGACTGGAACAGAGTGTGTGCCTTCAAGATAGCCTTCCAATCCATAGCTTTTTACAGTGAGATAAACTTGTTGCTTCCAGATTAGAAAGTTGTTCTCATCTAACTTGATGTTGATCCTCTTATTCGTCAAGCTTTCGTGGAGCTCCATTTTGTCGAACACCTGGAGTGGTTGCAATGAAATTTTGTACTGAAAGCAAGAATCTCAGCTTCTCACTCAGCAAATGAAACACAATATCAGAAGAGATGGAGAGCTTTGATATATATCATGTTGCAAACAAAAAATTGAGTGAACAAATAATGTTTGGGAAGAAGGAAAGTGAAGAAATCACATTCTTGAAAACTGAATCGTCAGTTATCTCTGGTGCGTGTAGAAATAGGAAAACACAAGAAAGAGATGGAAAACGGCAGATTAAAGAGAGAGCAGAAGCGGAGAAGCAAGAGAGAAAACAGAAGAAGCCTAATTAACAGAAGGACGACATATTGCTAAGCGGAACAACTCATAGATAACTAAAATGATAACTAATCTTTCCTAAGTTTCAATTATAATTTCAGTTATTCAGGACACATTCCACTGCTCCCCAAAGCAGAAACAATGTGTAAATAATAAGGGTGAGTATGGGGTGCGGCAAGTATAAGGTGTGGTCAAAAAATGATAAGTTTTGAAATTTATTCAGGATTTTAAAATGTTAGACTTTTAGATATAATTATTTTTTTTTCGTAATTTTTGACAAGCCTCGATACTTGCAAAATAAATTTTGATACATTGTTCAAAAACCTAAAATATTAAACTAAACAAAAGTCATAAAAAATCCAACCTAAAATGCTAACTAAAAATCTAACATTTTAAATTTTAAACAAGATTTAAAACTTAACCTTTTTTTTAACCGCACCCTCGCTCAAATACTACATGCAATTTAGGGCGATACTTTTTTTTTTCTTTGGCTTCTTTAAATTTGCTATTCATATAAAAGATGCTAAATAGAATCGTAGAAGATTCTGACATAAGCCCTTAACAATATCGCTTTTAAGAAAAAAGTACGAATATATACAATTTTTTAATAATCTTCGGAAAAAGAAAACGAAAGTGTTAGTAATGATCTAAAGTTCCCTTTGTTATTAGAGTGACAAACGGCCACTGGGCTACAAACGTTTGTTGGCAAAAATTGAATTTTTCAACTGCCAATAAATGTCTGTTTAGGCGTTAAATAGTGGTGGGCAAATGCATGTTCAGACCAAACTAATTTCTATTTGACACCAAAATTACAACAACAACGGATTTGAAATTGTAAAATACAACAAAAAATAAAGCCTAAGCCTGATCTATAGAGAAAAAATGTCTGAAATGAATAACTTAGCTCGGAAAACAAAGTTCTTGGTTGATCGCTCTTCCACTTACATCATCACAATACTACCATTCATTCGGGAGATTCTGCGGTGAGACAGGCAAAATTAAGATTAAAATGAAGTTGGCAGGTTTTATTGATACCAGTTTCTTACATAATTTTTTACGAGGCGGTTATATAAATATTTACCGTAATTGTAAAGAAAATAATAGTTACACAAAATCTTATCACATAAGAGATTATGTGATAACATAAATGTTAACCCGATAACATTAACACTTACAAAACTCATAAGCATCAGCGTAGCTACATAAAGTATTAGGGAAAATACATAATTTCTTACATAAAATATAAGAAAATATGTAACAACACAAATTCTTACCCGAGATCACCCAATCCAAAACAAGATCAACTTAGGGTACACATTTGTCTAGTCACACAAAGTGTTACAAGATAACCTTGTTTTTCACAAAAGTAATGAGAATTTGCATAGCAACATAAAATCTTTGAGAATATGCATACTTTGTTACAGGAAATGTAAGGAAAAGCGCAACTATACAAATTCTTAGCCGAGAACACCCAATCCAAAATGAGCTCAACTTATGGTAAGTATTTGTGTAGCCACACAAAGGGCTACAAGATAACATTTTTTCTTACAAAAATAATGAAAATTTGAGTAGTTACATAAATTATTTCAGGATAGACATAATTTGTTACAGGAAATGTAAGGAAAAGTGTGACTACACAATTTCTTACCTGAGATTACTCAATCCAAAACTAGCTCAACTTATGGTAAGTATTTGTGTAGCCACACAAAGGGCTATAAAATAACTTTTTTTCTTACAAAAATAATGAGAATTTGAGTAGCTACATAAATTATTACAGAATATACATAATTTGTTACAATAAATATAAGGAAAAATGTAACTACACAATTTCTTACCCGAGATCACCCAAACCAAAACGAGCTCAACTTATGATAAACATTTGTGGTAGCCAAACAAAGGGTAACAAGATAACCTTTTTTCTTACAAAAATAATGAGAATTTGCGTAGCTACGTAAAATATAACAGGATATACATAATTTGTTGCATAAATGTAAGGAAAAGTGTGGCTACACAATTTTTTACCCAAAATCACCCAATCCAAAACTAGCTCAACTTATGGTAAGCATTTGTGTAGCCACACAAAGGGCTACAAGATAATCTTTTCTCTTACAAAAATAATGAGAATTTGCGCAGCTACATAAAATATAACATGATATACATAATTTGTTACATAAATGTAAGGGGAAGTGTGACTACACAATTTTTTACCCAAAATCACCCAATCCAAAACTAGCTCAACTTATGGTAAGCATTTGTGTAGTCATACAAAGGGCTACAAGATAACCTTTTTTTTCTTACAAAAATAATGAGAATTTGAGTAGCTACATAAATTATTACAGAATGTACATAACTTGTTACAAGAAATGTAAGGGAAAGTGTAACTACACAATTTCTTATCCGAGCTCACCCCATCCAAAATGAGCTAAACTTGTGGTAAACATTTGTGTAGTCACACAAAGGGTTACAAGATAACATTTTTCTTACAAAAATAATGAGAATTGGTGCAGCTACATAAAATATTACAACATATACATAATTTGTTACAATAAATGTAAGAGAAAGTGTGACTATACAATTTCTTACCCGAGATCACCCAATTCAAAACTAGCTCAACTTATGGTAAGCATTTGTGTAGCCACACGAAGGGCTACAAGATAACATTTTTTTCTTACAAAAATAATGAGAATTTGAGTATCTATATAAATTATTATAGGATATATATAATTTGTTACAATAAATGTAAGGAAAAGTGTAACTACTCAATCCAAAATGAGCTCAACTTACGGTAATCATTTGTTTAGCCACACAAAGGGCTACAAGATAACATTTTTTCTTACCAAACTAATGAGAATTTGAGTAGCTGCATAAATTATTACATGTATACATAATTTGTTACAATAAATGTAAGGAAAATTGTAATTACACAATTTCTTACCCGAGATCACCCAATCCAAAATGAGCTCAACTTATGGTTAGCATTTGTGTAGCCACACAAAGGGCTACATGATAACCTTTTTCTTACCAAAATAATAAGAATTTGAGTAGCTACATAAATTATTGTAGGATATACATAATTTATTACAATAAATGTAAGGAAAAGTGCAACTACACAATTTTTTACTCGAGATCACCCAAATCCAAAATGAGCTCAACTTATGGTAAGCATTTGTGTAGCCACACAAAGGGCTACAAGATAACATTTTTTTCTTACAAAAATAATGAGAATTTGAGTAGCTACATAAATTATTACAGGATATACATAATTTGTTATAATAAATATAAGAAAAAGTGTAACTACACAATTTCTTACCCGAGATCACCCAATCCAAAACGAACTCAACTTATGGTAAGCATTTGTGTAGCCACGCAAAGAGCTACAAGATAACATTTTTTCTTACAAAAAATAATGAGAATTTGAGTAGCTATATAAATTATTACAAGATATATATAATTTGTTACAATAAATGTAAGGGAAAATGTAAGTACACAAATTCTTACTCGAGATCACCCAATCTAAAAATAGCTCAACCTATTGTAAGCATTTGTGTAGTCACACAAAGTGTTACAAGATAGCCTTGTTTCTTACAAAAATAATAAGAATTTGCGTAACTACATAAATTATTACAGACTATACATAATTTGTTACATGAAATGTAAGGAAAAGTGTAACTACAATAATTCTTACCCTATATCATCCGATCCCAAATGAGTCGGAGTTATTGTAAGAATTTGTGTAATAACACAAAGGGTTAAAAGATAACCTTGTTTCTTACAAAAATACTTATAATTTGCGTAGCTGCATAAATTCTTATTGAAGATACGTAAAATAACAACCCAACTTATGGTAGGAAATTGTATTATAACATAAACTCTTAAACGATAACTTTATATCTTATCAAACTCATAAGAAATAGGGTACCTACACAATTTGTTACGAAGCTTACATAAATAATTATAGAAATGGTAATAAAATAGGTAATAACACAAATTCTTACCCCATATCACCAAATCTAAAACCAGTCTAACTTATGACAAGAAATTGTGTTATAACATAAACTCTCAAATAAAAAAATATTACATTGGTGATAACTTTTTACATTTTAACCTGAATAGTTTGGTCCTATATACATTATTTTTAAGCCCAATGTAATAGTTGTATATGGGGTACAAATTCCATTTACAACTTATAATGTTACTAGAGTTTCTCAATTAAATAAAACTTGTCAACTTACCATCTGAATGTTATCTGGTTTACACTATTTAGTATAACCTAAATTTACTACGTTGTATTGTTGTTTGATCATTTTATTATATTTTTAATTGTAAATCAAAATTTAGTTAAATTAGAATCTTTAATGTTTCATTTTAGACATATATATACATACATGAATATGTATATAAAATATGATTTTGTTACAACCTATGAGGCTAAGTACAAAAAGATCTATTTTATCAATTAAAGAAAAAATTTCTCAATTTTTTCATATATTTAAGGAATTGTACTCTCATATTTGTATCTGAATACGTGATAGGCACAAAAAAATATTTTTATAAAAAAAATATGAATACCTGAAGTGGACAGTGCAGATGCCAGTTTAGACCAACTAAATCATACTGAAGATATGAACCCTACTACAGTACATTAGATACGTATAAAAGAGTGAAAGGCTCTTTCAATCTTACCAAGAGAGTAATTACATCTCATCAGTCAGATACAAACATGGCTTCGAATTCCTATTAGCAAAAGCATTCAATATGTCTTCTAACCTTCTGAGAAAGATCAAATGCATGCATTTACCGACATATTTTGTAGGCTCTCATCCAATGCATCAGATTCAACCGCCATTTATTCATTTTAGACTCTCCTCTATTCATCCCACATAACAATTTTTCGCAACACCCGAGAAAATGTCTTTTTTTTTAATAAGGATAAATATTTAATTTGATTTTAAAGTTTACTTTTAATATTTAAATATTTGTTTATCTAATTAGACATTTAAATTTGACTTTAAAATTTAATTTGGTACTTAAACTTTGTATGCTCTAATCAGGTATCTTAATTTGGCTTTGGGATTTAAATTGGTATCTGAACTATTTGAATAACTATTTCAATTTTGAACCAATAAATCAAGCTCAAATTAAGGTTGGACGTTCTATTGAGTCAAGTTAAATTTTTTTGAGTTATTCGAGTTTACAATTCGTATTTTACGATTCAAAATTTATTTAAATTTTTTTCGAACCGAGTCGAGTTTTTAAGTTTCTGTACAAATTTAATTGTAATTATTTATAACGTTATAATACATATTGATTCTGATTTAAATGACGTTATATATCCATATACAATATACATATATATATATATATTCACATGTAATATACATAATGTATCAGGCAGAATTGACAGACTTGACTCGGACATGAAAATTGACCAATTAATTACTAAAAATTTTGAGTTGTTCGAGTTATTTGAATTTTCATTTTGTAACTTAAACTTTATTTGAATTTTTTTCGAGTTGAGTCGAGTTTTTTTGTCTCCTTTCTATATTTTAACATTATTTAAGTTTTAATTTTAAATTTTAAATTTTAAATCTTAACCTATAAACCCTAAATCTTAAATTTATACATTTTCTTATATTTGAATTCCGTCTCTAAGCTTCCCCTTTAGTGCCTGCTGAAACTTATTTTCTCTCCACTATAGTTGCGATCTCTAAGCGGGATTTCCAGTCATCTATACTTTATCTTTCTCTAGCGAGTGAAGAACGAGTGTTGAGCGAGTGAAGTGTCCCACAAGCTATAAGAGCGAGCTACTAATTCTCTAAACACTAACCATAAATTTTAAATTTAATTTTTTAACGTGAAATATAAATAGGGGCATTAAAAAGGTAAAGGCTTTTTATTCAAAAGTAAAATTGAAAAGAACTAAGAATAATTACGTGTTTTAATATTTTTATAATATTTCAAAATAAAATAACTTTTAGCATTCTTAAAAAAGGAGTTTTTGCTCAAAAAAATAATTTTTCACCTATAAACAATACTAAACATTTAAAAATTAGAATAAAAAATCACTTAAAAAAGTGATGCAATATATCCCTTACCAAGAAGCTATTTCCATTCTCCACTCTGCCATTGCTTAGCCTGCACTTGATATCAGCTCCTTCAAGCCTTCTTTAAAAAAATCACTTTAGTTTTTATTTTTCATCACTCTCGATCCTCAAACTTCAATTTATATATCAAACTGGACAAATTGTTGAAATAATCAATGTATTCATTAAGCTTATATAAACTATTTTACCATTTTATCAATGTTGACGTTAATTATTTTTATAAAAAAATAAGTTTTAAAATATTATTTTTAAAATATTATATTTAATTTTTTAAAAATATAAAAAACCGAGAAAAATGAAAACTTGTAAAAGAATATAAACTTTATTAAAATTTTGTTATTTTTCATCAATTGGATTATTTCATAAAAATTAACCTGATAATAATTCTGATTGCATCTACAAACTATCACAGAAAGGATTTAAACTACTAATTATTTTTTATTAGAGTGTAAATTATTTTGAAAATAGACAAAAATTGTATCAGATGAACAAAGGCAACATAATGTGTAAAAAAAAAATCTACATGTCTTATTTGAAACTAAAAAAAACAAAAATAATAAAAAATAAAATTCAGACTTTTGAAAAAAAAACTAAATAAAAATTCAAAAACTTTTTGATATTTATTTTTATTTTCTCGCAAATTATAATCTTACCATAGATAACCGATCTCACAGTTCATTGTTGTTCCATCTCGTTGTCTTGTAACGGGATGATCCATCACGATCAAACGACAACGTGCGCACAATAATCCGGCGCATTGAAAGGCGGTTACGTAGGATCAATCGGCTATTCGGTTCCACAATTCAGACGATTACGATGGGGTCACTCGTCATGAAGCGATGACATCACATGGTTGGTAATTTGGTCGTCTTTCAGATGTGCTCGTTACCGACGACACCTCGAGCGGTGACAAAAAGATAGAATCAAAACCAAATATTTATAGTACCAAAGTCTCACCTAATCACCAAAAATCCTAACCATTTGGAATCGGTATTCTTTTATTAATTTCAACACACAATCACAACAGAGAAAAAAGAAACGATAAAGGACAAATGGAGCTTAAACCTGGCTTATCAGCTCTGGTCACCGGCGGTGGTTCCGGGATAGGTCACAAGCTTTTCTTTCATTGAGTGTCATGTTTTGGATCAAGGATTGATTATTTCGATCGATCAGGTTTGCTTTGATTTAGTATGAATCAATCGCATAAACTTAAGATCGTGAAACAGATTACGTAATTAAGTCCAATTGTTATTATTATTTTTTTGAACTGAAGTCCAATTGTTATTTGAATTATGCGCAGGTAAAGCTCTGTGCTTAGCTTTGGCAGGGAAAGGGGTATTTGTGACCATTGTAGACTTCTTGGAAGAGAGATGGAAGGAAGTTGCATCTTTAGTTGCGAAAGAGAATTCTAAATTCCACCAAAATCTAGGGTTTCCTTCTGCTATTTCTGTATAATGCGACGTTACTAGCCTAAGTAAGCTCCATTGGATTTCTTTTATGTAATTGTCTCGGATAATTACATTATATATATATATTTTTAAAATTGCTTCTTATTTTGAACAGGAGATCTAACTTTAACATTTGAGAAGTATGTCTCGACGTATGGAGGATTGGATATATGTATTAACAATGCTGGCATCGGTACTCCTGCATCTTTCTGGAAGGATCAAACTGATGGCTCCAAGACATGGAGACATGCCGTTCATGTCAACCTCGTTGGAGTTATTGATTGTACTCGCCTCGCGGTAATGCTTCGACTTTTAGCACTTGATGCAGTTTTGGTTTATGACAGTCCCTAGGTACAGCAATGAATGATTTGTAGATTCTTTGAACAGATTAAACATATGCAAGCTCTGCAAAAGCCAGGGGTGATAGTTAATATGGGTTCCTCTGCAGGCCTTTACCCCATGAATAAAGACCCCATTTACTCTGCCTCAAAAGGTTTGCTTCATTGATGTGACTGTTGTCGTTGATGTTTTAAGTTGGCTTTTACAGAATGGATTGGTTATGTATTACCTGGAATTGAATTAGTGATTAGTGTAAGGAGGGAAAATGGATAAATCACGAATGGGTTTGACTGAATAAAGAAATGAGAAAAGTTATATATATATATTTAATTCTTGCTTATGTTCATTCCGTTCCAAAAATAATGTCTCTCGTTGACTTTTCATTTAGTTTTAGGGAAAAAAAATTCTGTAAGAGGTGTGTTGTAAAGTATTAAAATGACAATTTTATCCTTAAAATGTTAAATTTTGTTTTATTGGAAAATAAAGAGGGCAGAAAAACAAACATGTTTAGTAAAAGTTGTTAAGTTTTTTAAAATGATAATTTAAATGGGACAATTTTAAAACACAAAAGGGACATTAATTTTGGGGCAAGGGAGTAAGACATTTATGTGATTGATCATTTGCTTAAAATATTTGTTCTCTAGGCGGTGTTGTCATGTTTACTAGATCACTAGCTCCCTACAAACGGCAAGGAATTCGTGTGAACGCCCTTTGCCCTGAGGTAAATCTCTAGCTAGAAGAATTTTGGATGTTGTCAATCACCACAGCCCCCCGAAAATGTCGGAAATTCTTTTTGTAAGAAAAATATACCGTCTTTTTGGTCGGAAGCTGATATTTTGCCTACAAACTACTTATCTGTATAACTTGCCTTTGGACTTGGATGTAGTTTGTTAAAACAGAATTGGGAGAAAAAGCAGGCCACAAGTATGTTAATATAGCTGGTGGCTATATGCAGAAGGAAAAAGTGGTGGAAGGTATATTATCTTTTATAGATTAGTCCTTGTTCATTAAATCTTCATTTAGAGCAATATTTAACCCAATTCCTGTCTACTTTTTTTGTTGTGCTTAACATTTCCTGAATTTGGACTCATGTCTGCTATACTTTTGAAAGTTTTTTTCACATATAAAGGATCATGCTTCATACTTATATCTGAATACCTGTTGGATACAAGTATTTGAACACATAGTTAAGGGAGGATTTGATTAAAAAAAAAGGAGTTAAGGAGTCGGTAGCATCTAAAAGCAAGATGCTTTAATTAATTGAACAAGAGAGTAAACAGCGTACTGTGTTCCCCACTGGATTTATCAGTACATTTATTTGAGACCCAATAAAAGATGAGTTCTATAGATAGGAAGAAAGACAAATGTTTTCTAACTTGCTTGCTTATCATTTTCTTTTCGGAGGTATGTCATTGATAAACTTTTTGTTAAACACTGAAATTAAAAGTTTGTTTTTGCTTCTCAGACACCTTGTTCAGCCTCAAAGGTCCTATTTTTCTGCTGCTTTTGAAAAAAAAAAATAATCTTTTACTTTCTATGCACTTGCACATTTCTAGCTGCGTTGGAGCTTATCATGGATGAAAGCAGAGCTGGTTCTTGCCTATGGGTTACAAACCGCAGAGGTAAGGAGTATTGGCCCAGTACAACAGAAGAAGCAAAATACTCGGTTCGTTCTTCTGCAAGTTCCGGGAAAAAATTTCATTCCGAGCTCCTTTAAGTGCCCAACTTCCTCAAAGTTTCGAGAAAATGTAAGTAAAATTTCAAAATACTGCTTCAATTTTGAGCAGTTTGTATATTTTATGAGGGGAGGAACGGGTACAATTTCTGGCTTGGCCAGCATAAACTCTAGATTGAGTTCTTGCATAGTTTCATAAAACTGCAATTTTGGGACATGTATGAATCTAAAAGTTTTTATTCTGCAGACATTTTTGAACTTGATGACTATTGTGGGTGTCAAGATCTGCTTCAATAGAGATAGCTATCGAAACCTTCCACTTTTAAGTAATCCACTTTTTTTTGTGCGTGTGTGTGAAACTTGTGAATTCGATGGGATGTTTACTCTGAAACGTTCTTATAATAAAAGGAAAAACTTATACAAAATTTTCTGTAGTTCTCAAATTTTTAAGTAATTCAGTGCATTTTGGAAGTCTACCCTAAATCCCTAATAAAAGTCAAGGCAGCAAAAAAAGATAAGAATAAAATAAGTGGTAGAAAATAGATAAGAAAGAAATTGATAGTTGGATGGGTGAAGTGAAATAAATATTGGTGGGATCGAAACAGTACAATGGGCAGGTGAAATATAATAGACAGTTTCTTAATTCTTCAGAAAATGTAGACAGGAACTGTTAAATTGGCCTTTGCAGGCTGAGGGGCTCTTAAGCTATGTACCGTCAACTGCTTTTAAAGTATTTATGGCCTTGGCATTGGTCAATTAACTGATATAAATACTTTTTTTAATATCAATTTTCTTATTTGTTTCTACTTTCTAGTTCCGTATCTGCTGATTAATCTCAAACTCTTGACTCATAGAAGCAAGCATACATAATTTTTTTTCCAGTCAACTTTCTGTTTGTATTAGTTGCTGCTAATAACCGCCATAGAAGGTTGGATGTTTGTCGGTTTCTTATAACTGCTGACTACTGCCTTTTTTCTCTTCCTCTTCAGAGTTGTGCATAAATTGAGTCACAACTTCCGTGATGCCACTCGCATAGTACGTGCACAATTGAAACTACCAATTGAATCGGGCCACGTCCTTCTGAAAATCATTTATGCTGGTGTAAACGCGAGTGATGTATGTTTTCTAGCATAATGATTAATTTGATTTTGAGTATTTTTAATTAATTATTTTGTGTATTCAACCTTTTCCCTTTCATATGGGGATGTTTAAGATTAGCTTAGTTGCCTAGGACACGCACAAGAAAGGATGGGGAATTGTTAAGTAGGTTACTTAAGAGAGGTGCAAATGATTGCACTTGCAGAGCCTCGGATGATAACCAAAAACCATAGACTGCAGTTACCACTTATAAGGAGAAATTTTGGCATCTTAACATGTTATTGACTATTGAGAATAGGGTTGTGTGGAACAAAGAAAAGGGTTAATTGAGCTTAAGAATGTAGGATAGGTATTGACAGAGAGAAAGAGCAGCATTAGATATTTGAAAGGAATTCCTTCAAGCTTTAATTTCATGACACCATCAAGCCAAGGGGAGAAAAGGTGATCACTTGTAACTACTGGGAGTAGGTTCTTTGCATTTGTAGGATGAAAAGCTTGGGAAAGTAAGAGGGGAACTGGTTCGGAAAAGCCTATTTATCATCGTTTTACTATTAAGAAAAAGCAATTGGGTTTACATTTCTTGTTTTGTTATGCCGTTTTCTGCCTTTTCTCAATACATTTCAATAAATGCTTTCTGTTTGTAATTATAAACTTATGCTCTATGTTATCGAATAACATGGTACACACAGGTGAACTTTAGCTCAGGACGTTATTTCCTAGGAAACAAGAAAGACAGCAGTTCCCTTCTTCCATTTGATGCTGGATCTGAGGTGCGGGAAAAATATTAACTAAATGCCAACATGTGGTAATATAGTTCAATTATGCCGATATCTTATGGTTTTAGTTGTAAAATTATCACTGCATCTGACATTAGGCCTTTGGGGGGGTCAAACATGTGATATGTCGCTAACTTCATGTTATTTTGCTGTTACAGGCTGTGGGAATAGTTGCCGCTGTTGGAGATTACGTAAGTAATTTGGAAGTTGGGACTCCTGCTGCAATCATGGTTTATGGAGGTTATGCTGAATTCATGGCGGTATGCTATCTGTTTGAATTATTATTATTTGTTTATAAACATCTTGTTTCATCTTCTAATTCAATTTTGTAAATCATATTTAAATCGATAAGTGAACAAATAATAAATGTTGAACAAAATTAGGTCCCTTCAAAGCACATACTTCCCATTGGAAGAGCTGATCCAGAAGTTGTTGCTATGCTTACTTCAGGATTAACAGCATCAATCGCTTTGGAAAAGGTTCTTTATTCCATTTTTTTCTTATTTAGAAGTGAACTTTTCAATTCTTCCCAATCCCTTGTAACTGATGAACTTTTCACCCATCATCCTATGTCGTATTTGTCTGAATTCTTCCTGCAACATATTGTGGCCATATCTCTTCTTTCTTTATTTTTTTCGGTGTACGTAATCCCCTTTCAGGCTGTTTTTTATTTTATCTGAATGTTTCAATCTCCCCCTTTTTTTGACCTTACACTATAGGTTTTGTCTGATGGAATCTGGGAAAGTTGTCCTTGTAACTGCTGCTGCTGGAGGGACTGGACAATTTGCTGTCCAGGTTTGTCCTAAAATTAGATGACGTTTATTTTTTACGTTAACTTGTACATGCTCTATATAATTGTGGCTTACTTTAATCTGGAGTAATCATGGTGGATACATTTTTCTATCTATTGTTTGTTGAACAAGGTCAAGCTTGGTTAGTTCTATCATTACCTTATTGTTTTTTTTTTTCATTCTTATCTTAGTTTTATACATAATGACTTTTGATATTTATTTATTTACTCAAATAGCTTCAAAGATATACTTTATATTTATATATCCATCGTAATATCTTCCTCTACTGCAAGCAGTTCTATTTTATGGTTGCATTTGTTTTATGGCTTCAGCGTTATATATATATCATTTTTTGGATACTCCTAAATCCTAATCTATCTTTTTGGGGAAGTAAACAAAATATTAATCAGAATGATATTGTGCAGCTTGCAAAATTGGCAGGAAATAAAGTTGTTGCCACTTGTGGAGGAAAAGATAAGGCAAGGCTTTTGAAAGATTTGGGGGTTGATCGAGTCATAGACTATAAAACTGAAGATATCAAAACTGTATGCCTGAAATTCTTGTTAACTTTTTCCCTTTCCTCTTTTTTTTGAGGGGTTGGTTGGTTTTGTAGATGGAATCTCAGACTTTGTGGTTTGCCAGGTTCTGAAAGAGGAGTTTCCTAAAGGAGTTGACATTGTCTACGAATCTGTTGGCGGCGACATGTTTGATTTGTGCTTTAATGCTTTGGCTATCCGTGGACGACTCATTGTTATAGGAATGATCTCTCAGGTTGTTTCTTTCAGAATGAGCATACAGTTTTTTAAATCAACTCTAATGTTTCAGTTTTCTACATTGAGTTTGTACATCATTTTTTTTTTTTTTTTGGCTTCAATATGATTATTTGCTATGCTTTCTCCATGCTATGGATATAGTAATTGTTGATTGTCAGAGAATTGATCAAACAAATGTTCCCAATCTTACTCTTGCTACTTCCAAAAAAAAAAATACTGGTGAATTAGCAATTTACCTCAATCACATACAGTCCATTTTCGTATTTACTACTGGTTAATTTATTTAAGTCGTCTTTCTTATTTGATTAAACTATTTGTTTTATATATAGTATCAAGGGGAGCATGGATGGATGCCGAAAAATTATCCTGGCCTTGTCGAAAAGCTTTTAACCAAGAGCCAAACTGTGGTATGTTGTTGTTTAGTGTGAACTTTAAGCTTTTTATAGAAAAACTTCATTAAAAAATTGAATGTATTAATGTCATATACTTATAGAAGCAACTTATGTAGTGGGTCATCTTGGATTCTCGGCTGAGGAATTCTTGTGGTTTCATTTCAGGCTGGCTTTTTCCTGCCACAGTATAGCCATTTGTGGAAAGAACACCTGGATAAACTATTTAATCTTTACACTTCAGGAAAGCTTAAGGTGCCACATATATCCTTCTATCACATAATGCTAGTTATATTTATGTCGGTCATAACATTTGAATTGAATATTGGTGTGACTTTAATTCCTAACATGCTACGATTCAATTGTAATAGGTTGCAATAGATCCAAAAAGATTTCTAGGCTTGCCTTCGGTTGCAGATTCTGTTGAGCATCTCCATTCAGGTAAAAGTAGCGGCAAGGTGAGCACAATTTTTTTTAATCAAGTATTTGCTGCTGCTAATTCATTCACTTCGCTTGCTCCGTCTTAATTCTGTTTACATACATCACAGGTAGTGGTTTGCATCGATCCAACCTTTGAACAACAGATGGCTAAGTTATGATGTGAAGATGTTGTTCCAAACACAAACATCCATGTTATATGAAGAAGATGGTTACTCGGTTTTAATAAAGGCTTTGCACATGTTTTGTCGTCAGACTAATTCGGTTAATAATTAAAGTGCTAAACCTAAGGTAGCAAGCACCATACACAAAATCATCAGCTAAATGTCTGCAGCATTCCACCCCGCCCCACCCCATCAACTAAAACCAAAAGACATCAGATCTGTTTCATGGCCTGGCTCGTCTAGAGAAGATCTATTACTTTCCTGCAAAAAAACAGTTAGGAAGTGAGAGTTTGAACTTAGAAGGTCCATTGACACTGCAACACAAAAAAATTCTGGTAATCTATGGATATTGGAAGCTATGTAAATTGGAAGTTTGGGAGTGGAATGTAGTTACTTGCATGAATTCTCTTAGATCTTCTGTTTTGGACATCTGGCTCCTTGTCATCTTCTCCTTCACCTTCTTTGTCTTCCTTTTCTTCTCCATCCCCTTCCTTACCTTTATGTTCTTCATCTTCTCCACCTCCTTCCCTGTCTTCCGAATCGTATACCCTGATAATATACACCTATGGAACAAAAGTAGAGAAAGCGATTGGCACTGTTAACAGCTTGTGCCGGAAGTGACCTATATTAAGAACATAGCAAGAATTGTTTTAGTCTTGAAGGAGCTGAGCAACCTTAAATTCTGTGGGAGCTACAAGCTGGAATACTAGAGCATCCCCGTCAACTAAATTATGGTCAATTGAAAACCCTCTCCAACCACCGCTGAGACCTGTTTTTTCCGCAAGGTATTTGGCTGCAGACTCCTCTCCTTCCTCGTCCACCAAAGTCATCATCACGTCACTATGAGGCAAGTTTTTCTTGCAAAACTGGTTTGGTAAACCCTGATTCAATATGTCACATTCCGAAACATCATTCATTTTCTTGTTTTTAGCATGAAGGAGAACGAAAATCAAAAGATTAAGAAGAATGAAGGTCAGTCAATCTTACTAGCCAAAATCCTCCAGTTACATGTGATTGGAGCATGGGTTTCACAAAAGTCGGATATTTGGATTCTAAAGTAGATTGAAGATGTTCTGCTCTCTCAGTAGCATAAGCTCTTTCTTCATCTGAAGCATAAACTCGGTTAAACAAATCTCTCCGGCTGTGGCCTCGGTTGTGGCTCCTGCAATAGTAAATTATGTAAAGACTGAAACAATCTGAGAAAGTAAGAATATTCACACACAACATATGAATATCCAATTAGAGCTTTCACCTTCCGAGTCTTTCCAAGGGTTCAATGGGGACCTGCCAAGCCAACCATCAAGAAATTGTGTCATTCACTCCAGTTATGCTACTGTGTCAACAGATGAATATGTTACATAGGCTAGTATGGTGATAAAGGACCCATTTGTCAAAGGGTAAAACTCTAATATACAGGTTAATTTTACACAAGCCTGTGTATTTACACTATAAAAACTTAAATCCTAAATTCCTAACTCTAACCCTAAAAAAACTAAACCCTACACCCTAAACTCTAAAATTCTAAATACTAACCTTGAATTTTAAACCCTAAAATCTAAACCCCTAAACTAAAAGGCACGTGTAAACTTTACTCGTTCTGTGTATCAAAGTTTTTTCCTTTGTCAAATCCCTCTAGAAAGAGCTATGTAGGTTCCATTTACCAAAATTTGATACGAGACAGTGGTTATACGCCTCATGTGTATCAACTTTAAGAGCGCCTACAATCGGGGATGGACCGGGGGTGCCAGGGCAATCGTTTCACTCATATATTTTAGATATTTTCTTTCTATTTTATACGTATGATCTAAAATCTCACCCCTGAATTTTCAAGATACCATTTAGTTGGTCTCTGGCTCAATACCCGTCCCTTCCCTTTTGTTCTTTTATGAATAATCTCAGTTTCTATCATAATGTTATCGTAATAGTATTCCTTCCAGTCTCCGCTTTCCACTGATAAAAGCAGTTTGGAAAGGCAAAATAATATCATTCAGCACATTGACAAAAACATTGGATGTAATTTTGTAAATCACATCTCAGAGAGAGAGAGAGGTTACGTCTTTGTAGTTGGGTTTGGGCATGTCTGCAACGCGACTAGACCTTCTCACGGCTGATAGCTCCACCGGTTTCCGAGGCGTCCGGGGCTTCCCCTGCATCATTCAGAGATTGTTTTAAGTTGAAAGAGAGACGGATAAAATTATAATGAAAAGCCGTATACTCACGGGAGATGACTTTGGGGTCTTGCTCTTCAAAGCCTGAGAGAGGTTCTTGAGATTCAGTTCTTCCATCCTCTTCTTGTTCTCTTCTAACCTCTTTCTCCGGATTTCTTCATAGCTTAACTCCGCTTCCGCCATTTTCTACCAAACCAAACGGGAAATGGTAGCTGAAGGGTCCTTTTTCTATTTGGTTTTTACGAAAGAAAAACAGGGGGAGGAGAGAGGTGATTTTGGGGTTTAGGGTTTTAAACCAGGAAACGCAACAGAGGAAGACGAGTGACTGAGAGCTCAGTGGCAAAGAGAGAAAGGAAGAGAAAATAATCGAAGCCCACCTACTATGATAGTTGTTCGAGGTCAGAATTTTGAAATTCGAAATCTCAAATTACCAATTTTATTAGTATTATAAAAAAATTACCTCAATTCAAAAAAAATACTCCCGTCCCATTTATTTTGTCTATTATTGACTTTTACACAACTTTAAGAAGAAAAAGTTTGTATAAAAATGTGTAAGAAATATGATGTAAAATAATTAAAACGATAATTTTATTCTTAAAAAGTTGAATTTTGTTTTATTGGGAAACTAAAAAAAGGGTATAAAGGGAAATGTGTCTAATAAAAGTTGTTGATTTTTCTATGAGATATTTTAAGTGAGACAATTTTAAAACACAAAAGGGACATATTTAGTAGGACAAAGGGAGTAGCAACTTTTCAAATTACTACTCGTAAGGCCAGTTTGGCATTGCTTTTAAAAAGTGCGGTGAGAAAATACTTTTAAAAAGTACTTTTAGATTATTTGGTTTTAAATGTGTTTGTTATTGTTGTCAAAAGGTACTTATAAGTAGATAAAATGACTATTTTAAATATTTTTTAAAAAAATATAAAAAAATTAGTGATATAAACGAGAATAAATGAGTAATTTTATTTAAAATTGCTTTTGAAAAAAGCTAAAAAATTCAGCTTTTGAAAAGCACTTTTCAAACCAAACTGAAAAACACTTTTGACTTAAAAACTACTTGTTTTGTATTATTTGTTGTCCCAAAATTATTTTTGACCTCAAAACACTTTTCAAAAGCATTAAAGAATGAAGCCATAGTCGTAGGTATATTGGGAAGCTGTAAAATAACAACAATTTTCTCCTTTCTTCCATAATCTCTATATATGCCCTCACATTAAAAAAATTAATCTTTATATTTTAACTAAATTATTAAATTTTAAACTCTGAACTCAAAAAATTAAATTTTACCCTTCAAATCTTAAACTATATTTTTCTAATATTAAAGCATAAATAAAAACACTAAAAAGAGGCATATAATTTCTATAAATGTAAAATAGGTTTTTTATCTATTACCACAATAAAGAGATGTTTGGGCTTTGAAATGTGGAAGCATGAACTGGGGCGGTACATAGATCTAAATATTATTAGAGACTATTTTTTTTAAAATATATTGATTACAATGTAGTATTTGTTTAATTTTTTAATAATACACACAACGTACACACATGATACTCTAACCCGAGTCGCCTGAATGAAATATATCAGCTTTTACCACTTAAATCACTCTACGAGTTCATTAGAGACAAAAATTTAACATCATAGTACTAGACTACTTTTTATGGGAGCTATCTCTTAGCAATCAATGATCCAAAAATATGTGGTATTGTCGACCACTGAAACAAAAAAAATTACGTTAGGTACCATAAAATTATTGAGGGTGATTTATTTTTATCATTAACCTTTCAATCGGTTCAAATTTATCATTAAACTTTATTTTTTAACTTGTTTATACCACTGTGTCGTTAACTTCTTAACGGGACGATGACATGGCGCACGACGTGATGACTTGGATGCTAGACCAAAACAATATTATTTTAGTGCCGCTATCTTGATACTAAATTGCCCAAAATGGTGTTGTTTTGCTGAAGAAAAATATGAACTAATGGGATTTGAACTTGAAAACCTTCATAATTAAAGGCAAATTCTTAACCACTAAACCAACTAAACATCTTTATTTGTTTTTAACACAAATAATATATTTTAAACTACAGTTTATCATATAAATAATATTACTCTATATAAATAGTATAAATATATTATTTCTAATATAAATTTATTAGAAATATATTAGTATACATATATTAATAAATAATAAATAAATAAAATAAAAATATATAAATAAATTTATATTATAAATAATATTAAATATAAATAGATAAATATATTATTATAGACTAATTTTTAAAACCCAAAATTTCCAAAAGGCCCAAAATCCACCAAAACCTTAAACCCTAACCCTAAACTATAAACCATAAATCCTAAAAAAAATTTATAAACAAATAAAATTAAAATATAAAAACAAATAATATATTATAATAAAAACTAAAAATATGATTTTAAAAATTTTTGAAATTTCCAAAATTTACAAAAAAATAATCAAAATCCTAAAGCCTAAACCCCAAGTTTATCCATTCCGACTACAAATGGGTTTATAGTTTTAGGGTTTAGTATATGATTTAGGGTTTTAGGCTAGATATAAAAAATACGGTCAACATTTAAACAAATACCACAAGTGTGCATAATGGTTAGGTGCATGGAAGATTTTTAGTTTGACTTGGATGGATTTGAATCCCAAGTTTGGTGTTTTTGTTTTATTTTCGTCCAACTATAATATCAATCATATAGTGAAACAGATTATCACAATATATTGACATGAATCACTGACAGAATTTATCATGATTCATGAGTGATCAAATTGAAAACAAAATATAATTATGGTGCCTATTTTACAAGTTTTTGTTTGTAAGTAACGAAAATAAAAACTTTATACAATTAGATGATCAATTGTGTAATTTAACCAAATATACGGGACCATTTCAATTCCAAAGCCGAACAATGAAACAATAAATTAATCCAGAATTGAAACAACTTTTTGCAACATTTGTCACTCCAAAGCATTGAAGTCTAAACCTAAAGAGATTATGAAACCGAAGCGAGTTAAACAAACAAACAATTTGAAGTTTAACATTAAAATGTATACTTTTAGCTCTAATACTAGTTCAAGTGACAAGTAGCTTGGTATCGCTTAAGCAGACCTCGAGTTCGAGATCTTTTGTATGTAGAAATATTTTATTATAAGATTTACCCATTATCGTTTCGGATTAGTCAGAGCAAAACTCTTATAACCAGGAAGAAAAAAAAAACGTAGAAATGGAAAGAAATTCCTTTTCTTTTTCATTAATAAGCAACATTCCCCGGACCACTACCATAATCACTCTTGGACCAAAATTAAAGCGCATCAGATCCAATGCAAACCACCACTGCACGTGCAGCCCTCCCCTTTTACTCTACTGCTTTCAATATTCACCATCCCCTGTGTGGAGATAAGGAGATTTGATTTAAATATTGTATTAAATTTTTTTTCTAATTTATGATACAGTAGATTTTAATTCCTAATCTATAACATTTGTTATAGTACATGTAAAGTAGAATTCAGTTGAGTTTAACTTTAAACAGTAATTTTAAAAAATACTCTTAAAGACGGATATAATAGGATCCGATTTTAAGCTATTCTTGATGTTACAGCAAAAGTATTTTGGGGAAATTACTGTTTATAGTCGGATTCAGCTGAATCAAACTTCATATGTACTGTAATAAGTGTCATAAATTGAGAATTAAAATTAATTGTGCCATAAGTTGAAAAAAAATTGGTACAATATTTAAGTGAAAATTCCGGTTATGAAATGGCAGGCTGAGGCTATAGATTGGGAATTATATTACTTCAATGTTCAACCTTCCGGTACTGAAATGGCAGGCTGAGGCTATTATTTTTACACGACTGTATGTTCAACCCCCCCCCCCCCCAAGATTAGCTACAAATGTGTGTTCATTGTACCCCGTTTGATCTGTTTCCGACAATACCTCTCTCCCCCACACTTTGTGTTTTTTAATCATCCGTTTCCATGGCTGCTTGGCTAAAGATTCAAATTTATGGACGAGTCTGGTTTAAATTGATGAGTTTTTTTGACAAATCTTAAATCTAATCATACCTAAAGAGGAGGAGAAGGGGCTAGGGGACTATAATAGAAAGAATGAGAGTATTTCTAGTGGGTTTAAAATCATGACCTAAGAAAAATATGAGAAAATAAAAATGAACAGTTTAATCAACCGACCAAATGTGTTATCTCAAAATTGATGATTTTTTAAAATAAATATTAATATATTAGATGATTTTATTGTTGATGTTACCCACCTATATGCATTCTTATTATGAAATATAAACTATTGATTATTATTATTAAGTGACAATGTGATTATAACTGCTATATTAATTAAGATTTATATTTAACTGCATTTGTATAAAATTAATAAGAAATTATGAACAATAAGTCAAAATCTATGTAAGTCAAAGTTTCGTATGTTCATACTTTAAAAGAATTCTCTAATTATTTGTCGAGTCATCGAATCTTTTATAATTCGTCTAATCACATTCTTTTAATTGCAAGTTTTAGTTTTTTTTAATTCATTAACTAGTTGTTGTTTTTTTGAAAATTTATTTGATTATTTTAATTTCGGTTTATTTTAATGTTATAGATTAAATCGTTACGTCGGGTGCTATTGTTCTTATTTTTTTCTGCTACTCCACCTCTTATTCCATCCACGTGTCAGAATATATTCTATGCACCAGGCTTCTTCACTTTTTAACGGATATTAGTAGCTGCCATAAGCCAAAAGGGAATATTTATCGACGGAATATGCAATCATGATAAGCGTCGGTTTATCCTTTTATCCCCTCAAAAGAATCAACTTTCCCTTACCCTTTTTCGTTGTTTTTTCTATAGTATTACTTTACACCCATCTCATGTAATGAATATATAACACCAATGATATCCATCCACAATTCAACAAAGTAATCCAGATATTTTTTTGAATGGTCTAAAAATAATTATAAAGTAATATCTGTTCATATATATTTTTAATCTTTTAATAACATACATACATTTTATAGATAAAACGATTTGAATCCGTATCTTTTAAAATGAACATTATCCGTTTTTCTTACTAGAACACTTGTTGAGTTCATCTGTTTTTTTCTACTGAGACACTAATTTTATATAAATAGATAAAGAAAACCATTCGAACATAACTTTATCCTTTCAGGTTCGATCATACTTGATTTCCGATATAATTAAAATTTATGTTATTACCCATTAGAAGCTAAAAGTATCGCTTTCTTTTAAAGAAAGGATACAAGATATTTCTGTGATTTTTCGCATACAGAAACTTTCAATGATAGACGGGAAAGTTTAGTCATCTTGCGTATAACCGATTCTTAAAATAGGATTACCATAAAGTTTAAATCTAAACAAAATATAAAACTTTATCTTTGCTTTTTAATAGTATATAAAGATTACCAGACATCGCCACGTTATCGTCGTCCTCCCCATTGCCATCTCGTTTGTCAGATGTAATTTCCGTGTTACCTTGTGTAACTTTAACATTCTCTCTGTTTTCAGGGCTGTAGACGAATCCACCGGTATCGACCGTCGAGAGGCACATCCTTGACGATATCATAATTGTACCTGCAAAAAAAAAAAAAGTATTAAAAATGTTTTGTTAGTTACTAGTTAGAGATCGGGATCCTTGTTGATTCTACTAATGTTAGGTTGCGCCGTTGGGGTGACAGTCCTTATCCTGCCTACGCACCCAACAAAAGAGAATGAGATAACAAACTTACTTCTCTGCAAACCGTTTTTGCTCGTACTTTTCGGCGACGGAGAAGAACTCGTCGATCTCGGCTTGCGACGGCATCTTCGGTGGCTTTGCTGGTGACGGCGAAGGCTTCTTCCCTGGCGATTCCATTTCGTCCGAGTCTCCACAAAGCTCGCTACTGGAAAATAAACAAATGTGGAAGACAGAAGGAGATTATAAAAAGGGAGAGCGCAACGATTCGTTTTCTCTCTCTTCTTAATTTTGAAGGACAGAAATAGAAATAATTAATAAAAACGTAGGAGTAATTAATAAAGGAATTAGTGGAAATTAACCTGATCAATTTGTAGATGTTGGTGCACGTTGAGATTTCAGTTTCGGAACTCTTCGCCGGCAAAAAAATGCACATTCATGAATTATAATCTCGTAATTAATTTGCATATCCAACAATTGTTTAAAAACGATCAATTGAAGCTCTTGCGAAACGGCAATCTTTTCTCTCGTTTTTCTTTTCTCGGCAACCAAACGATGAACAAGAAAACAGAAGAAAAGAACCAACTATAAGTTCGAAACTCACCTCTAGATCTACCATCCTCAGGCTATCATTGAGAATTTCACACGACTCATTTCTCGAACAACGAGAAGCCGATGAATCGCCGGAGAAGAGTCTGGAACACATATCTCCGGCCCGTACTCCACAATAATCCGAGAAAGTGGAGAAGCTAATAGGCTGGTTCTGCGAGTTTGAAAGGGGTTGAGGGTTTTCGAGCTCGATGTCCGGTGAAGTTGGCTCCAATTCTTGCAAGTAACGAGGACCAACGGCTTTTCTTCGCTTTGATAATGAGAAGCTCGTGCTTGAAGCTTCCATTTCAGCTGTTTCTGCGCTTCGTTTACAGTTCCTCATAGAATCACCCATTTTTTTTCTCACTTTTAGTTTCTCTTTCCTTTTAATAAGCTGTGTGTTCCTTTCTTGGTTTCGCAATTCCTGAGGTTTAAGCGGAGGAGAGAGTTTTAAATAGACGTTCGAGTGAGAAGATGGAGCATTCTGAGCCGTTGAAGTTTCCAACGGTGGAGATTTGATCCTATGCAGGTTTCACTGAATGCATTAGGCCACGTGGATAGGTGACGTGTGAGTAGGGACGGGCACTTTACCCTGGTCTGATCGGGTCAAAATTTTAAATTAAAGATTTTGATTCGGGTCGGGTCGGATTTCAGGTTTATGGCGAAAAATCTAACCCGACCCGGGACTAATAATATAATTCTCTTATATTTTTTAAAAAAATTTGTAATAATATCCTCTCTTTATATATATTTTATAATTACGTCCTTAAAATTAAATTTTTTATTTATAATTTGGTCTCTAAAATTATTTTTTATAATTAAGTCCCTAAAGTTATTGTTTTTACAATTAAGTCCCTAAAATTTCATATTTTTTAATAGATCGGGTCGGGTCAGAGTCTGGTTTAAGTATATAAATTTCTAGTCAGGACATATTTTTAAAAGGATATGGTCGGGTCGAGTCGAATTCGGGTTTAAGATAATTATTTTCGGGTCAGATTCGGGTGGGCAAAAAAACCGACCCGACCCATGCCCATCGAGTGTGAGTGACAAATGGCAATAAATAGACTATATAACAGTTTTATTTATAAAATATTTATTCTAGTAATTTCCCTTTTGATTTAACACTAAGTTGATCTAAATCTAAGCAATGGTTCAGTGAAAAAAAATGTTTTTAAGAGATTTAGTTATGCATTAAAGGTTAAAAATCGAACAAAAATTACTATGGGACAACGATATGCTATTAATAGAAGGAGTGTAGTCGTATGATATAGGTTCTGTTTGGTAATTAGCAGATAACTGATAGCGAATAGAGGATTATATTAGTTGATAGTATTAACTGATTTGATTAGCGGATTACATTAGATGATTGTATAAAAGTGATTGGTAAAATTAACTGATAGCTGATAGCTATTTCATTATTTGAACAAGCAAAATGACATATAAGGACATTGTTATATTTGATACTTGTTTGAATAATTTATTAGTTATTAGCATTTTGTATTTATTAATATTAATTAAATGATAAATTTTTTTTTAATATTATTACTGAGCATATATGAGGATGTATATATTAATTTTTTATTTGTCAAATTATCTTTTTAATATAATTTGAATAATTATTAAATTTATATGTATATATTAATTTCTTATCTATGAAATTATATTTTGAAAATAATTTTATTAATTATTAAATTTTTATCTATTTATTAATTTTTATATTAATTTATTATTTATGAAATTATTTTTTAATTTTATTTGTTAATTAAATTTATATTATTTAGAGAAATTTTTTATAATTATCAAGGACAAAATAGTTTTTACAAGTCTTTTATCCAAACTCAAAAAGCTCTTAAAAGGAACTTTTTCAAAATGAGAGGTTTCACTTCAATCCGCCATTACAATCCTCTATTTACCAAACATTTAAATTAGCAGATTTGACTGATCAAACCTCTAAAAATGCTTCAAACATCTAATTTTAGCTCAAACAACTGTTTACCAAACATGGCCATAATAAAGCATTAAGTTAATAAACTTATAATGATGGGCATGTTTAACAATTAGCGGATAACTAATAATGGGTTAGCTGATAGCGAATAGCTGATAGCATTAGCTTATTTGAATAGCAGATTGCATTAGCTAATTGTATAAAAGTGTTTGGTAAAATTAACTGATAGCCGATAACTGTTTGATTATTTGAACAAGTAAAATGATATATAAGGACATGATTATATTCAATACGTGTTTGAATAATTTATTAGTTATTAATATTTTGTATCTATTAATATTAATTAGATTATGAAACTTAAGTTTTTAATATCAATACTAAGCATATATGAAGAATGTATATACTAATTTTTTATTTTTGAAATTATCTTTTTAATGTGATTTTAATAATTATCAAATTTAGATGCATATATTAATTTCTCATCTATGAAACTACATACTGAATATAATTTTACTAATTATTAGATTTAGATGTATATATTAATTTATATAGTAATTTTTTATTTATGAAATTATCTTTTTAATTTATTAATTATTTAAACTTATGTTATTTAGATAAATTTTTTGTAATTATCAAAGACAAAAAAGTCTTTACAATTTTTTATTTGAATCTCTAACTCAACAAGCTCCTAAAATGAGCTTTTTCAAATTGAGAGATTTCACTCTAATCTACTATTACAATCATTTATTTACCAAACATCTAAATTAACTAATTTACTAATTAAATCTCTAAAAATGGTTCAAACCTCTAATTTTAGCTAAAAAAAACTGTTTAGGACTAATGCCATTTATTTGTATTAGGGTAAAGGGATGTCTTAATCATTCTAATAGTTTTAATGAATTTAAAGTATTTTTATTATTTTATTTCTAATATCATTGTCCATTGATTACTAACGCTATCGAATTGATCATATGTTAAAATCGCGATCATAAAGTTTAATAAATAAAGTTTTTTTCTTCAATTTTATCTCGTCTCAATAAAATTCTCGCGTTTTAACTTTTGATGACCAAAATTTTTACACTTCAAATATGTATTATCGATAAGAATTTGAAAAAAATATATTAAATGAAGTAGTTCTCAAGTTCATAGAATTTGAAGAAACAAATAATTGATTTTTTTTACAATTATTGAGTATTGTAAATTAAGAATAATATTCTATGTTTGAACATTGATTTTTTTCTATGACTTAATCTAAATAATATATATATATATATGTGACCGTCTAGGACATTTTCGTGGCCTTAGCGAAAACTCAAAAATAGAGCTTTGTAGAACGGAATAATGAGGCAACAACTAAAAAATTGTGATTAAAATTTATCAAACACATTAAAATGTGGTTAAAATTTATAAAATACATTATTTCTATTGTTTTGTTTTGATTTTAACAATGGCAATTGGATTTCATTAATAAAACAATGAAAGGAATTAGAATTACAACGCATCCAAGCATAAAGAGAAAAATAGGGACAATAGTCACACAAAAATTCATACAGGAAAAAAAATACTAAACCCAAAGATACGAAGAAAAACAAAATATTCCCTTGAGAATAACGTCCAACATCAAAAGAACCTAGTAACATTCATAAATACTCATTGTCTCTATCGAATGAGACGCTTTACGAAGGGATAAACGAGTGGTGAGCGAACAAAACTATCTGGCAGGCTGCTTCGCTACACAATTCCGATTATATAGGCAAACAACCTTTTACCAAAGAGGGGATCTAACTATGCGTGACCACTGACAAACCAATCAGAAAACAAAAGTCGTGAGGGTCTTTGTGCGAGTACCAAAACGACCACAAAGATATGCGAAAAACGTACCAAAAGTAAAAAAAAGAATGTGCCACAAGAGCAGAGAAAAGCGTGCTATAAGGACAAAGATTCGTATTTAAAATTGAAAAAAAAACTCAAGAAAGAAGAAAAACAAAGGACATAGTATGAAAAAATAAGAGAAATAATAAACATCACCTGTCAGCAACTAACATCAAAATTAGTGCCGCTATCGGCTAAATAAAAATCAAAGAAAAAGAGGAAGGCGACACAAAACTATTGAGAGAAAACTTAGGTTTTGGAAAGAGGAAGGCGGCGATGTTGATATAAAATAATTCATTCTCTCGGTAATCTAAATTCAAACAATTTTGTTAAGAAAACATCATAAATACCTCTAAAAAATAAGAGGCAACCACTAACTTATTATATTGTCACTTAAACATATGTGAAGTTATGAAGATAGAAGGTGAAGTTTGAACGGTCATTCATGCTGCTCCCCTTGCCAGACCCCACTATATATATAGTAACACTAGGTACTTATGTATGGTTATGCTTATATATGGAGTGTTTGAAGATGATTTATGGGAAACATAAATGGACCTAAAATGTTCGATGGATATGATGAGATATAAATTGTCACGAATTAATGTAAGTGGTGGTAGACGGAAGTTTGAGACGTGCAACAACTGCAAATTTAATAACTTTGTTGTATATGTGTATAAAATACAATATACTTTACATTCATATTGTACATGTATATGAATTGTACCAATCTTAATATTTTGAATATTTATGTCCATCTTAAAAAATATTTCTAGGTCCTCCAGTGATCACGATCACAAGGCTTAGAAGCTTAGCATCTATGCATGAATGCTTGCTGCAATGCGCCAATGCCCTTTCGTCGGTAATGAACAGTTTGAAGGTTTTTCAAACGATTGCAATGCGAAAAATTCGTGTAGATTATATTATATTATATGTATTTACTGAACAGAAAAAAATATAAATATATCTGTATATAGGGCTGTAGGGTTGTAGGGCGTACGTATATGTGCATGGACCAACACAATTTGGTTAGGTTTTAGGTTTACAGATTGTCACGAATATGAAAATGTACCAAATATATACATTTACTCTTTTTTTTTTCTTTTTTTGGCCATTTGGCAATTAGAACTTGTCCCATTGATCTATTAGTTTATTAGTTTAAGCAATAGACTGTCACTGCGCAGGTAATTCTGGTGAGGCTTTGAATTCCCACTTTGAAAGCTTGCACATGTTTCACTGCACTCTATCCTATACGGACACATTTTATTATGCAACTGTATCAACCATCTAACTCTAACAAGTTCTTCATTACTATATTTGCTTATTTTCAACCATATAAATATAGTTTAAAATTTTCTGATATCTGATCAGTGGCGAAATTTGAGATAAGAGTTTGAGAATTTTTTTTAAAAAAAAAATTGGAGGCTTAAACTATTTTTTTTAAATATTGGTGGTTTAACTAAAAATTTTAATAATTTTGAGAGATTTAATAAGAACTTTTAAAAATTATGAAAGTGGATTTAATTAAAAAAATATTCAAAATTTATATTAAGCTTTAAAATTTAATTTTTTAAATTTTAATAATTTCGGGACTTGGGAAGAGTTTCAAGCTGAGTTCAAAGAACAATTCTACCCAAAGAACGCCCAACAGGAGGCTCGGGGGAAGCTGCACGAACTCAAGCATGAAGGTTCCATCCTAGAGTATGTCAGACGGTTCACTGAACTCAAACTCCAAATAACGGACATCACTGAAGCCGAAGGCCTCTTTATCTTCAAGAACGGGCTTAAGCGATGGGCCAAAATGGAGCTGAAGAGGATGGGAGTCGAGGAACTCTCCAAGGCTATGGCCGCAACTGAATCCATAGCTGAGTTCGAGATGGCGGAGTCCCTCAAGCCCCGAGGCAAGGGCTATGGTGGGGGAGTCAAGCATGGGGAAGGTCTTGTGTGCTCTATCTGCGGAGGGAAGCACATGATGAAAGATTGCCCCAAGAATGATCGTCTTAATGCTATCAAAGGCGATGAGTCCGAGGAGTCGGATGAAGAAGTGACGAGACTTGGTGCGATTGCGAGTGTCAAAGCAATCAAGCCGAGGGTAGAGAAGCAACTAAAGTGCTACCAATGTAAGGGGCCACACAACTTGCGAGCATGCCTACATCGAGTCAAGCCATCCAAATAAATGGCAAATTAATTTTAAAAATCTTAAAATAAATGCCAAATTAAATTAACAAAATCAAAATAAAAAATTTTAAAGCTTAATATAAATTTTTAAAAATCTTGAGGGGCTAAATTAATTTTTTAAATAAATGCCAAATTTAATTTCTCAAAATTTGGGGACTATGACCCCTAATCCCTTACTCCCTTATACCTTCCGCCACCGTATCCAATAATCATATGGGTTTCAACCATATATAAAAAATTCAAATCGTGTTGAAACCTTAAACGAAGAGTAAAGTTCTCCACTCATTATTTTTCACCTCCAATATTTGAACTTGAAACTTTAAGTGACATCAACTTTTTTACTACTCTAATCAATTTAAGGGTTAATTTATCTAAATAATTATATTTAAATAATTATTTATATAAATAACTCCATTCAATAATATTATTTAGATAAATATTTTTTTTAGCCGACGTAGAACAATTTTTTTTTAACTAAACACAAATTTTAAACTCATTTTTAATTAAATACGGGTTTCGCATTGAGCAAGCATATAAGAAAGAAAAAATACTTTTAATTCAGCGTGAATTTAAAACTCACTTTTTGATACGATGTTGGGTTCGTCAAGGTAATTCAGGTATGTTTTTTTTTTCTTATACTATGTTGAAAGTAAATAGGGGTTAAATGTAAATAATTAGTTATCGCGACCAAGTACAGAAGTTTAAATAATGACCAGCAGCCGTACCAACGTGTCTGGGAAAATAAATTATCCCAGTTTATAGGGTTACCTTAGCATCCAAAGAGAAAAATACAGTCTTAAATAGGAATATTTAAATTTTAAAATATTTATACAAACTTTTTTAATAAAAAAATATACTGAATTATATTTAAAGTAAAAAAAAATATAAATGATTACACCACAAATATTAAAAATTTAATGCGAAAAAATAATAAATATAATAATTTTTAGATGATGTAAAAGACATGAAAAGCATAACACATTACTTTTAGGAAGATTTACACAATTTTCTTAATAAATTTTTAACTATATACTTTGATCAGAATGCTCTATATAAAAAGTAAATCTTTCCGCTACTAGTTCTTGGTATATTGGCAAAATCACATAAGAGAAACGTGACCATAACAAAATATCGAAGGGATCTACCCTTTAATTGATGCACTCCAAGCTGATTTGAGAATAAATACCGAAGGGATCTACCCTTTAATTGATCAACAGCCCACTGCAACTCTTCAATCCGTTTCATGACAACTCTGTTTAGCCTACATAATCTGAAAACAGAATTCCAAACTCTAGCAGAGCAAGGGCATGGGCGGAGCCACATTGATCATTGGGTGTTGGTTGACACCTCAAAATTTTTTGAAAATTGAATTTTTATATAATTTGTATTAAAAAATAAAATATAAATATATATATATAATTAACACTCCTTTATAAAAAATTATTTTTTTCTTAAATAACATTCGAAAAAATGACACCCTTTAAATAAATTCATCGCTCCGCCCTTTGAGAAGGGTAATCGAAAAACTAATGGTTCCGAAATTATGTTTCATTCCCACACAGCAAACATGAATCATTCGTAGCTATCCCCATTTTCGCTGACCTTTCTCTTGTAGGAAGTCTATCCAATGTTGTCATCCAAGTAATTATGGAATGCTTAGATTATGAAATGAGAACCAAATCAATTTTTGCCATCAAACCTTTTTTTCCCCTTTTCTCCTTACGTATCCAACCACTTTTGACTTTAGACCAATTTGTCACAAGAGAGAATAGAACCACATCCGCATTCCTTACTTCAACAGCTTCTTCATTTTCCCGTTAAAGTGAGACTTGCAATATTTGGCTCATTTTCTTTTTGTTGATTGAAATAATATTTAGATTCAAAGATTAAAATTATTTTCACTCTAAATTCGCAGCGGATGTAGATGGATGGATATCTCTAGATATCCATAACACGAATCCAACCGAAAATTACAAAATAAAGAATATAATGAACGGGGCTAAGCGATTTACTGAACCTGTGGGATATAAGAATGTATTGGTAGGGGAGCGTTCCGCCTTAGGGGAAGCACCCACGTAAGAGGGAGTAGACGAAGCGGAAGTGAGAATGTCAGCTTGAGTAATGCAAGCATTGGTGAGAAATCTAATGTCCCGAAAACCAAGGTTTCCTCGCAAAGTTAGTCCACAGAGGGCGAGTCAGGGCCTAAGATCAGGCCAAAAAGCATAGTCAATGGATAACATGTGAATATTCTTGTACTATCCTTTGTTGGTCTCGAGGGACGGAGGAAGCTAGATTAGCCGAAAGATGGTAATCGGTTCAAGGACGAAAGAAGTCTCTGCTTTTTAGATATACTCCCAAGGGATTCACATCTGAAAAGATTCAAATCTTAATCGTCTAAAATTTTAACGTATTCAAATTCAAATTTAAATAATTCTAAAACACAAATATGCGACATACTCTCATTCCTAGGCGTAAGAAAGTGAAGCACACAAAAGTTGAAATACTAGGTAGGGCAGTTTGTTTAGTATGAACCAATGGCCAGTATATATGTAATTAAGCCATCCTTTTTTGGGGGGACTTACTATTATTACTGGGAAAATTAACGACAGACTAGCTATTAGCTTGGCAGGCGGGTGAGCTGGCCAGTTACGTAGGGACATGTACTTTAATAACAACACACCGGTGAAAGCCCTAAGCTGGAGGGATCTATGGGAATCATAAGAGTATCGTTGTTGTAAATTTACAATTTGACATTGAATTTGACTTCAAAATTCAATTTGATATATACTTTCTTTTAAAATTCAAATAAATTCCTGAATATCATTAAATTTGGTACATAAACTTGATTGTCTGATTCACATTGATGTTTCATTGTGTATGACTTATTTAAATTTATTCGAGTTAATTCAAATAAATAGTGTAATATAGATTTAAAATGTACCATTCAAATAATTCTACCCTAAATCTTAAGCACAATTCTGATCAAGCCACACAATCAAAAGATGTTGTATGGTACGTTCAAAAGTGTCGGATTGAGGCAATAACTTTAAAAACTAAAACCATCCAACAATACAATATTAAGAGTGAGTTAAAATCCCGCATAGATGATGCTGAAGTGGGTACCAAAATTGAAGTTGTGAAAAATTTCATATGCACAGTTCTATTGGGCAGCAGGACTGCCCCCCCCCCCTCGAAATGGGACGTTCATACCTGCCCCACTGACACTGCACTTATTAACGATTATGTTTGTAGGTTAAACAATAAAATCAAAACACAGTTGCCATTAAAAAAAATTCCTCATGAAATTTTACTTTACTATAACAGGAAGTTTTTGGCCATTTGCATAGACAAAAGTTGGGATTTTTTTTAACACGCCGTTCATAATATAAGACTGAATAGTTATTTTTTGTTTATATATATTTAAAATAATTTAATTTTTAATATTTTATTTTAAGTTAAAATAGCTTATATGCGGATGAAAGTTGTTAACCAATGGACAGTAAACAATTTGAAATAATTGACAGAATGACATGTCAACTTAAAAAATAATTTTATCTTTAATAAAATTATTTTTTGATTGATGTGATATTCTTTCAAGTCAATATCTTTGTCGATATGATGTTGTCATGTCAGTGTGCACCGTCATGTAGGTTGGTCACTTCATTTCAAGCCATTTACTGTTAGTTAATTAACAGTTTTCATCCGTAGATGAACCATTTTGACCTAATGAAATATTAAAAGTTAAATTATTTAAAAAAAGTAAAAATGACTATTCAGTCATATATTAGGAACTCTTTTTTTGACATTGTGCCTTAAAAATTATTTTGACATGAAATAAAATATTAAAGGTTAAATTGCTTTTAAAAAAATGAGTCAAAACGACTATTTAGTCAACGTTAGTCTTTTTTTTATCCGCTTTTTTTTAGCAACAAAAGTTAGAAATTTAGTGTAAATGACTGAAATAAATCTATTCTTTTGGAAGCATTAAATTTTTTTATATAAATGAGTATCTCTCACTTATCTATTCAAAAATTAAAGTAATAAGTTAAATAATTAAATTTTTTAAAGTGTCATTTTTCATTTAAGTAAAGGGTTTAAATTAAAATTTCAATATTAGAGGGGGCTAAACATATAATTATTCAATTAATAAATTTCAATATTAGAAAGGGTATAAACATATAACCCATTAATAAGGGGGCAAGGCTCCTCCTGACCCTTTGGCTCCTCTTACACGACTTTACATGTACACAGATCAATCCACCTTATAACCTCCACACACAATCTAATAGATATGACAAAGCATGGTCTGATAATCAATAACGAGACACAGTCTACAACACAAATCTCGTAACATAAACGATAACGATTCTATGACATGTTAACTATATCCAACATAATATTAAAATAATTAAAACTTTTTTATTTGGTCTTTCAATCTTAGATAACCAAATTATCACATTTACTCATATAAACATTTCATATATTCATAATTTACAGTCTCAACATACAAAATAATATTAATATAGAATTTTTAATATTTAATTATTTAATTCGGGTTGATAGGCTAACAAAGGCAGACACGGGCCGGAGCTTGAAATTTTTATGGAACCGAGTTCGGGGATCTCGGCCCAATAACCATGAAGCTATACAGCTTTGGGCTTGGTTCAAAAATTGTGGAGCATATTTTTTCTCCTTTTTTAGCCCATTAAGTCCAAATATAATGATATTTTTGGTCTTTAAACTTTTTTTTTTAAAAATTACAGCTTAAATTTTTATCGTCTATTTTGTCCCTCAAATTTTAATTATTTTTTAAATTGAATCGAATGATTAATAAATTAACAGAATTAATAAGGTAACGTCAACTATTGTCTTTTTTCATTTTTTACCTTTTAAAATAATTTTTCTTTTAATATCCTAAATATGTTTATTTATATTTTTAATTTTTTAAAATTACAATTTTAATTATTTTAATGTTTATATAAAAGATAAAATAGTTCACGTTAACATCAATAAAGAACAAAATAGATGATTTTAGGTTAACATATTTGTTACTTTTTTGTGTCGGTTCAATTTAATATTAAATAAAAAAGTTTGAGGGTTAAAAAATGATTAAATGGTTTAAGGATTAAAATGACTTTTTCTTAAATGTCAGTGACAAAATGTCACCAGGCTTTAAATTCATGTTTTATTTTCGGCTTATGGCACAAATGGCCTCTAAACATGTCAAGTTTGGTTAAATTAACCCTTGAACTTTATTCTAGGCCAGATTGGCCCCTTAATTTGATAAAGCTTGGTTATATTAACTCTTGAACTTTTGGGGGGGACAAATTAGCCTATGAACTTAAAAGTTGCTAACAAAGTTGTAGGGGGTAATTTGACTAAAATTGTCAAGTTCAAGGGTTAATTTGTTCAAAAAAAAAATAGTGGTCAATATAGCCAAACTTTCATGAGTCATTTTGTACTTTAAGCCTTTATTTTTTTAGATAATACATGCTAGATGTGGCGGATCCAGAAATATATTTGAAGACGGACAGACATAAAATCTCAAAATTTCAGGATGGGCACAAGTCATAAATATTACAAAAATTTAAAAACTAATTCATAAAAATTAAAAAAATTAAAGACAAATGTATGAATTTTGAAAAATTTTAAAGTAGATACAGGCTCACCCCGCTTTATATTTGGATCCGCCATTGGCTAGAATAGATACAAACTTGTGTAACATTTTCATTTAAATAGATATGGGATAATAATAATAGCGGTAACTATTTAGTCAAATATTTTTAAAATAATTTTTAATAATAAATTTGGAATTTGTTCTTACTTATATATATTTATATTCTGAACCATATAAATAAAGATAATATTTGAAAACCTCCCCAAGGTGTTAGAGGAGACCTAAATATATCTAGACATGGCAAACTTAACCCAAGACCTGAGACCTGATATCGACCCAAAATTTGATCCGAAATCTGAAATAAATCAAACTGAACCAAAATGGACTCGATTTTTAGTTGAACCGAAATGGAATCGAATCGATTTCAATAGAACTGAATGAACCCAAACTAAAAGCAACCCGAATCGAAGACAACCTGAAATAAAAAAAGATATTAAAAGAAATAAAGAAAGATGAGATGTAAACAACTGCACAACTCACCAAAAAGTCAAATATATTGGCTTTATAAAGCCATATATAACGTGTAAAAATCTGCTCGACCTAAAAATTCGATTAAAACTGATCGATCTTATGCTGACCCAAAAATGACCCGAACCGAAAATAACCGACCCGAAAATCAATTGACCCGATATAACCTGAATCACCATAGACCAAAACTAAAACCGAACTGAACCTGAACCGAATAATATCAGACCCAAAATGACATGAACAGAAACCAAACCGAATAACCTATTTGCCACCTCTAAATATATCTTTTATGAATTATTCACTTGAATATTTTAAAAATAAAATAAAACAATATTTTGTATTATTTAACTAAATTTAAAATAAAAAATTAGTTAAATGTAAAAAAATTGATTCTCTTAAATTTGATACATTATTTTTTTAATTGTATAAAGGTGATTAAAGATAGTACATGTTCGTTTATATTTTTAATAGTCTAAAAGTGATTACAAAACGATTTGAACTCGAGTCTTTTAGGATGAACATCATCCGCTTTTTCATTAGGACAACTTGTTGGGTTCAATACATTACTTTTTAAAATGTTTAATTTTTTTTTTAGAAAATAATAGTATTTACCATGTATTGTTTTTGTTTGTTTTTTTTTTTTTGGGGGGGGGGGGGGATAGCCAGTCATTTAAGACTACGGATAATCATATAGAACCAACTATCTTAATAGAGTGGATTTTGGCCAACCAAGGTTTCAAGTGTAGCAAATTAACCACCGGTTAGCACCAGTACCTAAACACATGGTCAGTCGATCGATTAATAAACATGCTCTGGATAGTCATTCAGGCAACCCGAAGGCTGGAACATAAAATACTCATATTTAGATAGGTTTAAAGATTGAATTATTTATATGTTCAGAAAAAAAGTTTGAATTATTTATGAGATTCTTTAATTGATCTAATAGTTAATGATGCTTATATTGTCATATTTTTCAAATTATGGCATGAAGATGTAATATCTCTCTTTTTAATAAAAAAATTAGATTATTTGTTTAAGAAAGGTTTGTACAATTTTTTTTGGCATAATGCTAAAAATAGCTCCCAACGTTTAATCTTATGATCACTTTAGTTCCTATTTTTTTAATCTAGTTTAACTATTAACGTTTCATTTTCGTTTAAAATTGACTATTAATGAATGAAAACCATCAATCAATAGGCGATCAATGTCTGGGGTTGACTTGGCAGTCTAACGTGATACTGCCACGTCATCTCTCCATACCATGTTAGACTATCAAGTTCATCTCATATGTTGATCGTCTGTTGACTGACTGTTTCCATTCATTAAAGGTCAATTTTGGACGAAAATGAAATAGTACGGGTTAAACTAGATAAAAAAAAAAAACTAAAGTGATCGTAAAATTAAATGTTGAGTTGTTTTCGGCATTATGCCATTTTTAAGATTTTGATAGAAATATTAAACTTGAAAAATGGGCTTGAAATTTGGACAAAAAATTATGTCCCGTTTAAAATATGATTTAGGTTTAGGCCCATCATTCAAGGTTCGGGCCTTGCTCAGTCAATGTTGAATTGTCTATCTATAAAAGAGTATAAAATAATAAAATTAATGAAAGAGAAATTATATAAATTTTAATTAAAATAGAATAAATATATATATTTTAAAAATAGTAATAATATAGACAGACTGAAAACGGATTTGATTAAACCATTTACAAATATAGACAAATTTTAACAAAATTCGAAACACATATATTATACGAATCAAATTTAGATAAACATAAAATATATTATTCACATGTATATATTTGATCTAAATTTAGTCTGATACTACTTATGAACACCCAATCATGGACATGCAAGGATGAGGTGTTCGTTGACATCTATTTTTTTTTAAATTATTATTTTTTCTATATAATTTTTATATATAAATAAAAAAATATATAAATAACACTCCTCTATATATAATTAACCCCCTTAGGTACATGTCATGTGCTTGGCAGGTAATTCAGAAGCTTCAACGAAAGAAAAAACAAAATTAGAGATTTTGGTGAACACTTGGAGTGTCTGGAATTAACAAGGAAATGGACCTGAGGAGTGACGCGGCGTAAACGGGCCTAGAGCGAACTAGCCCAATGTGAGGTTGGTCTAATTATCAGTTAATCATAGTACTAAAGTAGAATCGTTTATATTGTCTGTTTATGACTGCTATGTTTGTTGGTGTCTGAATCTGTTAGTACTTTTGCAGCTATGGTTATTTTTGTTTGTTAGTTTTATTACAAATGTAAGGAATGTAGTATATGTTTCATTATGCACAATATCAATGAAATTCTGATAACCGTAAAGGATCTTGACCCTGTTGTCGAAGGGAGCCGATGAGATACTGCCTTCAAACCCTGAGACAACCAAAAAACTGCACAGACACAAAGAGAGGACGAAAAGGGTAAGAAGCCTCTACAAATCACAGTGCTTGATGAAAATGAGAGGTATACCTTCAGTCCAGAACAGCTGGAAGTGTTGGCTTCCAAACCTGAACTGACGGTGTTGAACCAGAAATGTTCAGGTAATCCTAACAACCTACCTCCATTTAAGTTGGATAGCAACATGAATATCAAAGGCGAACCTTCCTCCAGCAGAGGAAATAGGGTAAGGGAAGGGAATGTAGTTCCTGCTCAAAATACACTCATTCTTACGCCTAAAATAGAGTTAACTATGTTTGATGGAGAAAACTTCAGAGGATGGGTACGGAGGTACGACAAGTATTTTTCCATCTTTGTTATTTCAAAAACTTAGAAAATAGAGATAGCTGTCATGTATCTATCTGAAAAGGTCAAAACTGGTTCGATGGGTTTGTTATACAGAAAGATGAGGCTGTGTGACTTGAGTTTGTGGCTGATTTATGCCATCATTTTTGTGACAAGGAGGTTACAGATGTGATAGAAGAGTTTAATAAACTCTTTCAAAAATCTTTTGTAGAAGACTACTAGGAGAAATTTGAGGAAACAAAATCCTTCATGCTCCAACACAACCCTCACCTTGAGGAGAGCTACTTTGTTTTTAGTCTCATTGGTGACCTGAAGGAAGAGGTTAAACATAGTGCATGAGCCCAGAAGCTTGACTGATGCCAATCGAAAGGCTAAACTACATGAGCTATCACTAGAGATAGAGGGCAAAAAGCATAAAATGAACTACAGACCTAATCCTGGGAGTTTTACATCTACACCTCTGAGGGCTCGCAACACAACAGCAACAATAAATCCAAAAATGCAACATCAACCCTGTACCCAGAGACAGCGATTGTTAGACTACAAGAGGACTCATAATTTATGTTTTAAATGTGGGGAAAGTTTCGGGCCATGACACCAGTGCAAAGCAAGACAGTTCAACATGATGGAGGAAAAAATTGACTATGAAAAAGACCATGTTGAAGAGGAAGAAGATATTGGGCAGGTTAAACCCCTAACTCAATAAGAGCCTGAACACATAGAGGAATCACTGGAAATTTCCATTAATGCCCTAACAGGAAGTGCTGGCTACAGCACTATCATGATCCAGGGTACCAATGTACCATCAAAGGTAGACCACTGAACATTCTAGTTGATAGTGGAAGCACACATAGCTTTGTGACTGTAATCTAGGCAAAAGAAGGGGTAGAACTGGTACAAACTAATCCCCTTAGCATCACTGTGACAAATGGTGTAAACTGTTTTGAATATGACTTCAGAGTTTTACAGATGGGGGAAGAGTGACATGGTGCTGGGAACTGACTGGATGAGAAAATATAGTCTCATTGTCATGGATTTCAATGCCATGACCTTGAGTTTTAAAATACTAGAGTAAGAAGTGGTGTTACATGAAAGACAGGATTTCATCCCCCAAGATGATAACATGAGAGAAAATGCAGAAATTAACCACAAGAGACACTGATTTTATTGAGGAATTCTATATGATTAGTGAAGAAGTAACTGAAGAAGACATTCCGACCAAGCTCAAGATGTTGTTGGAGGATTACAAAGCTGTTTTTGAGGAACCAAAGGGCTTGCCTCCTAGAAGGACATATGACCATGCCATTACACTCTAGAATGGGGCCCAACCAGTCAACCTTAGGTCCTATCGATTTCCTCACCACCAGAAGAAGAAGGTGGAGAAGTAGATTACAGAATTATTACGGACATCCATTATATAGAACAATAAGTCCTTTTACTTCATCCTGCTTGTTAGTGAAGAAAAAAGATGACTCATGGAGATTCTGTGTTGATTTTAGACAACTCAACAGTATGACTGTGAAGGATAAGTTTCCCATTCCTGTGGTAGATGACTTACTAGATGAGCTTAATGGGGCAAACTACTACTCTAAGATAGACCTCAGGTCAAACTACTGGCAGATCAGAATCAAGACTGATGACATCCCCAAGACTGCCTTTAGAATTCACCATGGGCACTTTGAGTTTAAGATAATGCCCTTCGGGCTTACAAATGCCCCAGCCACCTTCTAGTCCCTAATGAATGAGGTTTTTGCACCCTACCTTAGAAAATTTATCCTAATATTCTTTGATGACATACTAGTGTACAGTGCTACCTTAGAGGTCCACTACAAACATTTAAAGACAGTGCTTCAACTCTTGTGGGATAAGCAACTGTTTGCAAGAAAAAATAAGTGCTTCTTTGGTCGGGAGAATTGAGTACCTGGGTCATGCGATCTCTCCTACAAGTGTAGCTACTGACCCTACCGAGGTTAAAGCTATGAAGAATTGGAAGCTACCCAGGTCGGTTAAGTCCTTAAGAGGTTTTTTGGGATTAACAGGCTATTATATAAAGTTTATAAAGAACAATGGGGAGATAAGCAAGTCTCTGTCTAACATGTTGAAAAGGAACAGTTTTAATTGGTCCAAGGAAGCCAAGAAAGCTTTTGAAGCTTTGAAGCAAGCCATGTGCCAATCCCCTGTTCTGACATTACCAGATATTTCTAAACAATTTTCCTTGGAAACTGATGTTAGTTCCCATGAAATTGGGGTTGTATTGTCTCAAGAAGGGAGACTAATTGCTTATCTTAGCAAGGCCTTGAGCCCAAAACACAGTGACCTCTCCATCTATAAGAAGGAATACCTAGCTATACTAATGGCAGATATAAAATAGAGGCATTATCTAGAGGGCAAATAATTTATTATCAAGACTGATCAGGAGTCTCTCAAGCATCTTTTGGAATAGAAACTCACCACCACTATCCAAAAGAAGGGACTCACCAAGCTATTAGGGCTGGATTACACTATCAAGTACAGAAATGGGAAATCTAACCTAGTAGCTGATACCCTCTCTCGTAATTTCACACCAGAAAGTGAACTGGCTTCCATGACAGTCACCTTGGTAACTCCTATTTGGGTACATGAACTTGAGAGCAGCTACAACTCAGATGACTTAGCCAAGAAACTCATCCCTATCCTGGCAATCTCTTCTAAACCTGGTTGGTCTTACACTAAGAGAATATTTAGATACCAAAAAAGGGTGTCAGTAGACTCCACTGGCCAGCTAAGGCAGCAACTTCCCCTCAAGCTACATGATTCTCCTTTAAGGGATCACTCTAGAATTCAAGCTACCTACCAGAAATTAAGGGCTTCTTTTTACTGGCCAAGCATGAAACCTATGGTGCATCAATATATCCTACACTGTGATGTTTGCCAGCACACTAAAGCTGAACATGTGGCATCTTCTGGCTTACTGCAGCCACTGCCAATTCCCAAGCAAGCATGGGAAAGCATCACCATGGACTTTATAAAAGGCCTTTCTACTTCTTTAAAGTTTAACTGTATCCTAGTGATTATGGACAAGTTTACTAAATATGGGCATTTTATTAGATTATCTCATCCTTATACAGTGATGCATGTAGCTAAAAGCTATTTAGACAATGTCTACAAGCTCTATGAGCAGCCTCAGATCATCATTTCAGACAGGGACAAGTCTTTTACTAGTTTATTTTAGAGGGAATTTTAAAAACAATTAAGGACGACCACATTCTTCAGTCCTGCGTATCACCCCCAAACTGATGACCAGACAGAACGTCTTAACCAATGTTTAGAGCATTACCTCAGGGGTTTGTGTTTCCTAAAGCCTACAGATTGGGCGAAGTGGCTTTCTCATGCGGAGTGGTGGTATAACACCCCATTCCACAGTGAAATTAACACTAACCCATTTGAAGCACTCTATGGGTACAAGGTACAAGTTCCCCCTGCTCATATGGATCCCTGAATCTCAGATAGCCAGTGTGCAGGAATTGATGCAGTAAATGAAATATCTCAACACACTATTATAAGAGCAGTTGTAGAAGGCACAAAATCGCATGAAACAATTGGCAGATAAAAAACGAAGCGACATACAATTTCAAGTGGGTGATGAAGTCTACATAAACTGCAACCTTACTGACAAAACTCCCTCACTCTTCGTAAGAATCTGAAAGTTCCTGCAAAATTTTTTGACCCCTACAAAATCACATAGAAATTAGGGTCAGTGGCATACAGACTCACTTTATCCCCAAATTTGAAACTGTATCTCGTCTTTCATGTTAGCCTACTCAAGCTGAAAATTTGGCAATCGGTTTACCCCCTCTCTTAACCCATCTGATATGACAGACGATGACCACCTGAAAGTCTTCCCCGAAATAGTTATCGACAAGCGCATCGTCAAACGCAATAATCAAGCCGCCACACAACTTTTGGTCAAATGGTCCAACTTGGATACTGAACAGGCCACCTGAGAGGATTTCTATGTGCTGCAATCTCAGTTTTCCACCTTTGATCCTTGGGGACAAGGCTCGACTGCAGTCAACGAAAGAAAAGACACAGTTAGAGATTTCAGTGAATATTGAAAAATAGATAATGAGACTGAGAATAAAACGACAGCGTTTGAAGCATCTTAAATTAACAAGAAAATGAACCTGAAGAGTGACGCGGCGTGAACGGGCTTGAAATGGACAAACCCAATGTGGGGTTGGTCTAATTATCAGTTAATTATAGCGTTAAAGTAGAATCATGTGTGTAGTCGTGTCTGTTTATGACTGCTATGTTTATTGGTGTCTGAATCTGGTAGTACCTTTGCAGCTGTGGTTATTTTTGTTTATTAGTTTTATTACAAATGTAAGGAATGTAGTACAGGTTTCATTATGCACAATACCAATGAAATTCTGAAATTTCTTCAATCTCTTAAACCCCTTTCGTCTTTAATATTCCTTGAGTTTCACACCCGGTTGTGATAGTACACTTAAAAAAAAATAAGACCTTTAAATAAATTTTTAGTTTCGTCTCTGCACCCAACACAAATATATTTTACTTTCTCTGCGTAATCTTATTTCCCTGACATGTCTGGACTATTTAAGCAGGTATTTTTGCGAAAAAAGGGTGCGTAGAAAATTATAATCAAAGGATTAGGGTTTCAGGAACCAAGATTATTTTAGACTAAACCTAGGGTTTGGGTCGCGCTATTTCTATAGAGAACTTTAACTTTTTCTTCTTTAATTTTGTTTAGGCGACGACGATATTGCTTTTAATGCGGGTTGTGATACGTTTTTCTAAGCCTTTGTGGCACGTTTATCTCTGTCTTTTAACACGTTTTCGTCTTTTTTTGGTCATTTGATTGTCCTTTTTATTTTATATTTTTTAAGGTTAGATTTGACGACGCCACGACTAATTAAAATGACGCTTATTTGTAATCATGCTTATCTTCCCTAGACCTTCAAATTGAATTTGGATACATGATTTGCGTTCGTGGATATTTTCCCACGACGCTCGATTCTGATTTGCGGTACTTGGTGGTCTTTTAATAGCTTAATCTTCTTTTGTAGTTTTTTTGCCGATGCAGTTAGATTTATTCGTATCTATTTTTTTGTTTGAGTCTTTTTATTGAGTTTTTAACCTTTTTCCATTTCTGGTCATTGTATGATCTAAAGTGACTAATTTTTTGTGTTAATATTATAAGAAAATGTCCAAATTATGTATTTAGTTTACGACGATAATTATAAATCTTTATTATAATTTTGAATATTTTTAATAAAATTAGCGGCTTCTATTAAAAAACATGTCTGGACTATTTATTTTTCATATTTTAATAACATAATTTACGAGCTTAAACATCGGAAGATATTTTGGAACACAAATTTAGCATTCTCTAGCTTTTTCATCATATAATAATTAGGGGCGTTCAAAAATACCCAACTCGACTGACCTGACTATCCGAACGTAAATTATCGGGTCGGGCCTGAGTTACAAAATTAGTCTTAATCGGGCACCCGACTACCCGATGATCTGGTTCTCTATTTTTTATATTTTAAATATAATTATTATTTAAACAAATACCTTTGTATTCATTGTATTCCCAAATCAAACAACCTAATTATGCATGTAATTTCTAAAAATTATACAGAAATTATGTATGTAATTTTTAAGAATTATGTAGGAATTGTTTGTTATTAGTAGGACTGAATCAATTAGTTTGAGTTTGGAGTTTAACTCTTTCTTTAATCATATTCATGGATATTCATATTTTATGTATGTAATTATATTCTAAAGTTGTTTGTATTTGATACTTTGGATCTTAAACTTTATGATGAGATTATATAATTCAAACTTTTATTAGTTATGAGTTATTTTAATAAAATTAAACGGTTTAAAAAAAGCAAAAATACGGGTACCTGTTGTAACAACCCAAATTTCTCGAGTCAACAATGGACGCTGACCCAGGTCTTGGACCAATACGTCAGGCCGAGATGTTGGGTCATAATGGGCCTACATGCGTTGTTGGGCTTGCTTGGTGGTTTAGGCTTGGCTTATGTTGGGCCTAAGGAAGGGTATTATGGTAAAATCATAATTGGGAGAGACAAGGGCTGATGCCTCATTAAGGTGGACTGCCATCCTTGTAAGAGGGTGAAGTCACCCTTGTCCTCTCTCTCTATCTTCATCTCATTCTTCTAATTTTTACCCCAACCCAAAGTAAAATATAGAAACTTGTTGTGGAGGAGTGTGAATCTCAGATTGGCCATCAAAGAAGAGTTTATCAGCATCAAAGGATCTTTATTTCGAGCTAAACATCATTGGTTTTGGTGGGAGTTGGATTTGAAGCTTGGAGCAAGGAAAGAGAGGTAGAAGAAGCTTGGTTGCTGCTTAAGTTTGTGAATCTTGCTAAATGTCAGTACATTTCTGACTCTTACGTTTCATGAACCTCATAAGATAATTGCCTTGCTTGGTTTTTGGTTATGGGTAGCAAAGTTAGGGTTCTTGAGCTTTAAAACCCTTCTAATGGCAAATCATGTTTTGGGTGTTGATAATGTGTAAAATTGGTAGAAACCCACTTATTATACTCTAAATAACTTGTAAGATCATTTTGGGACTTAACCATAGAGGTTAAGGGTGGGAATGGTGAGATCCTGAGCTCCAAGTTTCAAAATTTGGGCTCGAGTACCGGTACGGGGTGGCTGTGTACCGGTACTCCTTTGTAGATTGAGAGAAAGGTTGTGAGGGGAGTACCGGTACGCCCTTCTGTGTCTCGGTACCCCTCACTTGATAAGAATTCCAGAGACACCATCGTGTACTAGTACGCAATGGGGCATATCGGTACACACTGTTACATTGCCTAGAAAGGCTTTGAGTACCGGTACGGTATGTAGCATATCTGTACGACCTTAGGATGAACTCCTTCGAATCTAGTAGGGGTACCAGTATTAATTGAGGAGTACCGATACGCGATGTTGTTTTCCTAGGAGAGGCTTAGCATACCGGTACGGTGGTGGATCAGTACGGGGCAATCCTAGTACCGATGAGGAGTACCGGTACGACACGTAGCGTATCAGTACGTTTTATGGTCAAATTTTTTGAACCTAATTAGCGTATCGGTACACATAGGGGAGTATCGATACCCAGAGGGCAGTACCGATACTCATCTTGGAGTATCGATACTCGTTGGGCAGTCGATCTAAAAAAGTTGAGTTAGTGTTTATGGGTTCCATAATTCGTGGCGAAGGGTCTGGTGGGTCCTTAAAGGTATAATATAAACTCTAAAAGTGAGAAATTAGGGTTAATAACCCAGATGTAGATTAATGGCTAATGGCATAGTAATTATTGAGTAGATCGCTTGTTCAATCATTCATAGAGATCCGTGGTGGATCGGTTAAGGCTACGTAGAAGACCAGGGTCCTTGCTGTGTGCTAAAGGGACGCCCATGTAGGCTAGTTGTCATGAGTAATAAGATAATCTAATGAAAGGCGTAAACGAATCATAAAGGCACATACTAAATAGTGTAACAAATGAGTCATGCCTTGGGGCATTGATAATGGTTGGCATGATGCCTTTTATCTCTCGGTGAGATATGCTGATGCTCGGGGGAGCATGTGGTATCGTATGAGTCTTAGTTAGAAATCCGGATGTCCTAGAATCAGTGTAAGGGCACTTAAATAAAGAGATGGGTACTCTGGGCTATGTGATCGAGTACATCCGACGTACCCATGAGCTATGTGATCTAGATATGGTCTGAAACCTATCCTTGGGCTATGTGATCCGGATATGGAAATACAGCTCGAAGAGCTATGTGATCTATAGTAACTCGATGGGCTATGTGATCTTGAGTAATCATGTTCGGCTATGTGATCGCATGATAAGACTATTTGTGGCTATTGTGATCCAAGTATGTTTAGGACGTATATGTGGCTATAATAATCCGGATATGATCCTTACCCGACAGCTATATGATCACGGGTAACCCGACGGCTGCGTGAGCACGGGAAAATAGTAGGGCTTGGTTGGCCATTAGGGAATGTATGTTAATTACGTAGTTGTGTGGACGATAGATGTTGGTTAATTTACCCTTGAGCTATGTGATCAAGGTAGGGTTGTTACTCGATAGGCTTTGTGATCTCGAGTATGTGCTAGATAACCCTTGGGTTATGTGATCAGGGTATGGATAAAATTCAGTGGTCGGTGGGACCTCGTGTATGATAAGCCCGGGGATGGCTTGGTAGACTTCTTACATAATAGTGGTGTCTTGAGACAGTTGTAAGCTCTAGCTAGGATAGGTTAGAAGATGATCCTTAGATGATGAGAAGCCTTTCTGTACACTCTTAATTATATTATCATGCATGCTTGTTTTATGATATTCATGAATTGTGGTAGAGTAGAAATGTACCACCGAGCTTTGTTAGATCAACATAAAAAATTTTGGTTTCTTCCGTGCGTAGGTCGACAGGTTGCGTTTGGAGGAGCACATCGATGAGGATTTCCAGCATTGGGCCAATCTTAGAGTATAGTGCTTGATGTCTAGTTTATACTGGTTGTATTCATATGACCATACCACAATCGAGTCTGTATTTTTATTGTGATTTTCTATTATTTGGTCAACGATGTACTTTATGTGGAACTCATATTTTGTAAACCCTTTAAATCTCTTTACCTACGTAGATTTTAAAGAAATGGACCGTTCATGAATTTCTAACTTGTGGTTTTAAATAAAAATTTTTGATGGGTCAGTTTTGGGTGTCCCGTAAGTGACGTTTCGGATCCAGGATGAGTTCATGATGTTAAATTTTGGTATTAGAGCCTAGGTTTAGATTATTCTAGGAAACCTCGGGGTGTCATAGAGGTCGTGGTAAGGTGTTTAGTGAATACAAGTCCCTAAATTTAAGTGTACTTTATAAGACTAGGAATCCTGATGTGCCACATTGTTTGTTGTGTTTTAGAAATGGATTGATAGAAGGTAAACCGGTAGTAGAGAGGCAGGTCACTTTCGTGACCTTACCTCTGCCCTTTGACGTGTGGTGCAAGCTATTTTGAGGCAATCTGAGACATCTCGCAAGACCCTTGTAGAGAGGCTTCATCGTTTTAGACCTAAAAGTTTCGAAGGATTAGGTGAGGATGACCCGATCAAGGCTAACCAGTGGTTGCGTGACATACAGAGAATCTTGAGACAAATGAAAGGAAGCCCGGAAGATGATCTTGATTTTATTGTCTTCCTTCTTAAGGGCAATGCACACGAGTGGTGAGAGATCGTAGAGTTCCGTCTAAAGCCTATGCTCCCGACATGAGACATCTTTGTGGATGAGTTTCGGATGAAGTACATTAGTGAGGTACACATGGATGAGATGAGGTACCAGTTTCTGCATCTGGTTCAGAAAGATCAAACGATGTTTACTTATGAGTAAGAGTTTATGCGTTTGAGCCGTTATGCCCTAGAGTTTGTTGCCACAGAAGAGTTGAGGTGCATGATGTTCAGACAAGGCTTGAATGTTGACCTTCAGTTACTTGTGACAGCAGGTCCGCTTGGTATATTCTCTGAGTTAGCTAATAGTGCGAATGCGCTTGAACGGTTTCAGAGTTCAACATCTAATTAGTTTGAGGATTCTAGAGATCATTACGCGAAGACCCAGGATATCATGAATCTTCCTCCCTATCTGCACGAGAGGTTTTATGCTTTGAGGAGCTCGAAGAGGGTTGCATTAGACCAGCCACTGAGAGTCGGTACAGTATCTAGATCGAGGGTTTGTCGAGGCCCTTTGGTTTCTACATCATAAGGGAGTGTTGATGGTTCTGTTGGAGTACCGCTACCATCGGCATACGAACATTGTGGCTGATATCACATTGGAGTGTGTTTCTTGCTTCGTAGGGTTTACTATAGGCGTTGAGCACCAGAGCATATGGCAAAAGACTACCCAGTCATAGATGAAGACTCATCAGTTCAGTCTCAGAGGTTAGTTGTTTCTGTTACGATAAGAGTCTTACTCGAGACAGAGTTAGGTCACCATCAGGTTATCGAGGTAAAGGTCATGTGAGATCCACCGCTAGGGCTAGCATGAGAGGCGTTGCTAGACAGCCTGTTGTTCATGTTAGGGATGACAGTGTTGCAACCGAGAATATGTCGGGTAATTAAGTTTTGTGTTAGTTCAACTATTGCGTTAACCGTTTAGCTCTTCAATTGTGTAATAGACTGATTCTTGTGATATGCATCTTGGTAAATCATAGGTTTGTTGTTGCTTTAGATGGCAATTAGATTTGCATTATTTGCTAGATAAAGTTTTTATCGCAGATGGCTGTTGAGAGTGCATTTGTGCCGTAAGATGTGAGCAAGAAGTTGTGAAGTTTTAGATTGCTTGAATCTAATTGTTAGTGTTGGTTGTATAGGATCTTAACCTCTCTAAGGTAGATGTTGTGCTCCGTAGTGCTAGCTCAAGGAAGGTTTTATAGGTTGCAAGGTGTTTTTTTAGCTTGCGTTGTAGACATGAGGGTTAAGAATTCCTAGTCTTAGCATTGTGGGTGTTTTGAGAGTATGGATGTACCCTTGGTAAGTGAACGATCTTACCGGTTGATTGTGGTTTAGAATCGCGAAAAAGGTAAGGTCGAGTTCGTTGTTAGTGTTCATCGCTTCGTGGCATGGTACTTAACAGACTCTTTGTTGGAGGCACACTTATGCCAGTGACCAATTGGTTATCGATGCCAAGTGCTTTGCTGAGATCGTGTCTGCGTGTAAGTAACTTGTATGGTGGCCTTAGATGTGTTGAGCTGTAGTACAATGGTGGAAGACCAATAAAGGGGTTTATGAGATCAAGGACCTTGTACGACCATAGAACGTGAGAACTTCGTGTGTTGTTGTCGGAGTAAGATACCGTAAAAAGGGGTAAATAAAGGTTGTGATTAGCATGGTGGAGGTCCTAAGGACGAGTCATGAGAATAGCATCTTAGCTTGTACACATGTTGAGCTAAGTTCCTTGGGGCAGAAGATTACCCAATCGAGTTCAACCAAAGTTGTTATCGGTTAAGGTAAGCAGTGTGAAAGTTATCAGAGTGGCACAACGGAAATGTAGATAGATAGTGGGGTTGAGGGTAACCGAATGGTTACTTTTCAAAGAAATATTTTAGACGGACCAGTTGGCGATCCTTGAGAACAGTCCGATAGATTTCCACGTCTGATGACTGGGACCGAGGCAAGGGTGAGGAAGAATGTGTTTAGACCTTGTAAGTAGAATGGCTAAGTTTTGGGTTACTTGTGTAAGTTCCTAAGTAACGGTGGCCTTTGCTTGGAACCAAGTGGTTAAACTCGAAAGTGGTTTTCGATCGTGTGAAAGTAAGTTTGGATAAAAAAAGTTTTAAGTACCGACTTTGTGGGTCAAGTCTGGGGAGAAGAGCTGTCAGTTCAAGGTAGAATAATGATAATGATCGGTTGTTAGGGTTTTGCTTGTCCTTTAATGGTATAATCGGGACATGGATGTTTGGAGTGATGCGTTCTTAATAATGGTTTGTGGGTGTGGTGCAACGTTTTAAACGTAGACAAAGCTCAAGTTAGGTTTTGGTTGACGAATGCTAGTAGAAAGGATTGGTTAACCGAGATAGAATCCTTTAGAGGTGAGTCCTTAAAGTTGATGTTTGAGCAGCGTGGTTCGAGGTTGGTTATGTTACCATGCTTAATGGTTCATCATAAGTATCATTGGTTACTGAAAAAGAGTCGTTGGGAACCTCAAAAGAAATATTGAGAGCAAGTGGCTTATGCTATGTTTATGTTTAATGTAGATTGAGGGAAAACTCTACCCAATCATGGTGATCATGTTTGAATGGTGAAATGGTTACATCTGTTCATGTTAAATCTCTCTCTCATCCATCTAAATTTCGAGGACGACAGATTTCTCGATTTAACAATGGACGTTGACCCGAGTTTTTGACCAATACGTCGGGCCGAGATGTTGGGTCATAATGGGCCTTCATGCGTTGTTGGGCTTGCTTGGTGGTTTGGGCTTGGCTTATGTTGGGCCTAAGGAAGGGTATTATGGTAAAATCTTAATTGGGGGAGACAAGGGCTGATGCCTCATTAAGGTGGGTTGTCATTCTTGTAAGAGGGTGAAGTCACCCTTGTCCTCTCTCTCTTCATCTCATTCTTCTAAATTCTACCCCAACCCAAAGTAAAATATGGAAACTTGTTGTGGAGGAGTGTGAATCTTGGATTGGCCATCAAGGAAGAGTTTATCAACATCAAAAGATCTTCATTTCGAGCTAAACATCATTGGATTTGGTGGGAGTTGGGTTTGAAGCTTGGAGCAAAGAAATAGAGGTGGAAGAAACTTGGTTGCTGCTTAAGTTCATGAGTCTTGCTAAAGGTCAGTACATTTCTGACTCTTACGTTTCATGAGCCTCATAAGATGATTACCTTGCTTGATTTTTGGTTATGAGTAGCAAAGTTGGGTTCTTGAGCTTTAAAACCCTTCTAATGGAAAATCAATTTTTGGGTGTTGATAATGTGTAAAATTGGTAGAAACCCACTTATTATACCCTAAATAACTTGTATGATCGTTTTGGGACTTAACCATAGAGGTTAAGGGTGGGAATGGTAAGATCTTGAGCTCTAGGTTTTAAAATCTGGGCTCGAGTACCGGTACGAGGTGGCTGTGTACCGGTACTTCTTTGTAGATTGAGAGACAGGTTGTGAGGGGAGTACCAGTACGCCCTCCCGTGTATCGGTACCCCTCACTTAATAAGAATTTCAAAGATACCATCGTGTACTAGTACGCAATAGGGCGTATCGGTACGCACTGTTACATTGCCTGTAAAGGCTTTGAGTATCGGTACGATATGTAACATATCAGTTTGACCTTAAGATGAACTCCTTCAAATCTAATAGAGGTACCGATACTCATTGAGGAGTATCAGTATGCGATGTTGTTTGTCTATGAGAGGCTTAGTGTACCTGTACACGTATGTGAGAGTACCGGTATGGTGGTGGATCAGTACGGGGCAATCCTAGTACCGATGAGAAGTACCAGTACGGTACGTTGCGTATCGGTACATCTTATGGTCAAATTCTTTCGAACCCAATTAGAGTATCTGTACACATGGAGGAGTATCCTAGACGGCAGTACCGATACTCATCTTAGTGTATCGATACTCGCTGGGTAGTCAGCCTAAGAAAGTTGAGTTAGTGTTTATGGGTTCCATAATTCGTGGTGAAGGGTCCGGTGGGTCCCTAAAGGTATAATACAAACTTTAAAAGTGAGAAATTGGGGTTAGTAACCCAGATATGGATTAACGGCTAATGGCATAGTAATTATTGAGTGGATCGCTTGTTCAATCATTCATAGAGATCCGTGGTGGATCGGTTAAGGCTACGTAGAATATTGGGGTCCTTGTTATGTGCTGAAGGGACGCCCATGTAGGTTGGTTGTTATGAGTAATGAGATAATCTAATGAGATATGCGTAACGAATCCTAAAGACACATACTAAGTAGTGTAACAAATGAGTCATGCCTTGGGGCATTGGTAATGGGTGGTATGATGCCTTTTATCTCTCGGTGAGATATGTTGATGCTCGGGGGAGCATGTGGTATCGTATGAGTCTTGGTTAGGAATCTGGATGTCCTAGAGTCACTATAAGGGCACTTAAATAAGGGGATGAGTACTCCGGGCTATGTGATCGAGTACATCTGACGTGTCCATGGGCTATGTGATTTGGATGCGGTCCGAAACCTATCATTGGGCTATGTGATCAGGATATAGAAATACAACTCGAAGGGCTATGTGATCTAGAGTAACTCGATGGGCTATGTGATCTCGAGTAATCCTGTTCGGTTATGTGATCCCAAGATAAGACTGTTTGTGGCTATTATGATCCAAGTATGTATAGGACGTATTTGTGGCTATAGTGATATGATCCTTACCCGACGACTATGTGATCATGGGTAACCCGACGGTTGTGTGAGCACGGGAAAATAGTAGGGCTTCGTTGGCCATTAGGGAATGTATGTCAATTACGTAGTTGTGTGGATGATAGATGTTGGTTAATTTACCCTTGAGCTATGTTGGGCTCAATATCCTTCAACCGAATTGCTTGCCAAGTGGTAGAGAAGTTAATTTTTGGGTGTTGGTGGTGGAAGCAAATGATAAGAAAATTGACATGATGGTTTAAAGTGGTTTGGCTTTCTAACCAAAGCCTACATCCACTACCTTAGCATCCCCACTAAGGATTTCCCAAATCCAATAAGATTTCCCCCTTTTAACAAGGCTTAAGAGGCAACCTTTACAACCTAGATCCAATTACCAAGTCTAGTATCCAAAGCTTACAACCTAAGCTTTGGGAATCGTCTCAAACCAAAGATATAAACAAACAAGAATTGCTGTCTACAAGGTATGTGTTTGCACTCTTTAAGAACTCACCCAAATCCTAATACACTTGAGCATACATTGACAATTAAGCTTAACAAGTGTAGTCTGTACAAGAATGAAAGAATTAAGCACTAAGACAAATTTACAATCATAATAGATATTGGCAATTTGATCATTAGCTTCTTCAGATGCTTCTTGAGGGCTTTTATACTCCCAATTGAGTTTCTAGCCGTTGAACACCGTTGGGGATGATTTGGAGCCATTGGAGAATTTATTTCCTATAAAAATACAGTTCTAGAGTCAACTGTATCGATACACGGTGTTGCCGTATCGATACGTGTTCTTCAAAAACTAGCTGTTATGCTCTTTCAGCCTTGGTGTATCGATACACCTATGAAGTGTGTCGATACGGATGTATGGATACACCTCTGGAGTGTATTGATACACTGCGTGTATTGATACACCTGTGAAGTGTATTGATACACTGCGTGTATTGATACACCTTTGAAGTGTATCGATACGCTATAAGGAAAATAGCCGTTGGGGTTTAAAAACTAGTCATTGGGTATTTGAAAACGTAGGGTATCGATACGCCTTTGAAGTGTATCGATACGACCCTCACCGTATCGATATGCATAAGTCTGTATCGATATGGGTTTTCAGTTCTGGAAAATTACTGTAGCTGAAACCCTAAGGTGTATCGATACGAGGTGTAACTTTATCGATACGGTAGTGCTAAAAACTTGAGGTTGGCTACTTTAAAACATTTAAAACATTTCCAAAACCTCTCAAAAACTTCTCAAACTTATTTTCTAGTTGTTTGAACTTAGAAACACTTTTGAAACCTTTTTAATTTAGTCCAAAACTATTTTTAAATTATTATATCAAAACAAATATCCTAACAAGCTATGTGATCAGGGTAGGGTTGTTACTCGATGAGCTTTGTGATCTTGAGTATGGGCTAGATAACCCTTGGGCTATGTGATCATGGTATGGATGAAACTTAGTGGTTGGTGGGACCTCGCGTATGGTAAGCTCGGGGATGGCTTGGTAGACTTCTTACATAATAGTAGTGTCCTGAGACAGTTGTAACCTCTAGCTAGGATAGATTAGAAGATGATCCTTAGATGATGAGAAGCATTTTTGTGCACTCTTAATTATATTATCATGCATGCTTGTTTTATGATATTCATGAATTGTGGTAGAGTAGAAAGGTACCACTGAGCTTTGTTAGCTCAGCGTGCGGAATTGTGGTTTCTTCCGTGCGTAGGTTGACAAGTTCCGTTTGGAGGAGCACATCGAAGATGACAGCATCGAGTCAATCTCAGAGTACAATGCTTGATGTCTAGTTTGGATTGGTTGTATTCATAAGACCTTACCACAATCGAGTCTGTATTTTCATTGTGATTTTCTATTATTTGGTCAACGGTGTACTTTATATGGAACTCGTATTTTGTAAACCCTTTAAATCTCTTTACCTACGTGGATTTTATGAAAATAGACCGTTCAAGAATTTCTAACTTGTGGTTTTAAATAAGAAATTTTGATAGGTCGGTTTTGGGTGACCCGTAAGTGACGCTTCGGATCCGGGACGCGTTCGGAGTGTTACACTTGTTATCCGAATTTTCGGATACCCTAATTTTACGGGCACCTGATTAAAGCGGACTGAGACACGAACCGAAAAATTTAATATCCGAGACTTCGGATACCCAATACTTCAAGTATTCTGAATCCCGGTAATAAACACCCTTAATAAAAACCTTAAATCTCCCCGCCCAACTCACCTTCTTCAAAACATTATATATATATATATATATATAAAGTTCATTTTATTAAAAAATAGCTAAAAGTTAAAATATTTAAAAAACGTAAAGTAAAAGGAAAGCGAAAACGTGTGAGGGCTTTTCAAAATCAAAAGTATAACTTAAAAACAATTTTTCTATAATAATAATAATAATAAGGCAAAATGCAGGCAAGCACGAAGATAATAGTTTCACAATATAAATACATTTCAATCCAAATAATAATGGGAAAATATCTATTGCGGTGAAATAAATTTTTTTTACAAGCGCCTAAAATTAAGATCGAGGGATATGTTTTAGTGGTTAAGGGTTGAAGTGTATAAATTTAAAATTTATAGTTTGGAGGTTAAATTTTAATTTGTAGGATAATATAATTATGAATTTATGTTTTAACATATAAACCCTAAATTCTAACAATACTCAAAATTTAGAACTTATCCAGTAAAACCCCTAAATAGTAGGCCATAAATAAAATCTCTAAACTTTAAAACTAATAATTATTTTCACGAGTATTAATTTATAGAATAATTACCCAATAATAATTATATAAAAAAGGAAAATTGTGAAGAAAAACCGAAAAAAAAAAGAGAGAGGAACGGGCGTGTGCTCCATCAACGGCAACGGTCTGTAGGAAGAAAAGATAGCTTAATCATTTTGTTCTTCACGAGAATTAACCTCCTCCTCCCTCTCTCCCCATTCGTTTCCATTCATTGGGATTTCATTAACAACAACAGAGAGAGAGAGAGAGCTCTATGCGAGTTGAAAACCAAAAGAAAAAGGCAAAAAACCCATTGCCAATGCCTCTTGATTGCTTTACTTTTTGAGCTTTAGAACCATGGCCGACGATCTGGATTTCTTCAGCAAGGTCAGTATCTTTTATTCCCCCCTTTGGGTATTTTTAGCTGGTTTCATTCTCCTCTTCATATGGATTTAGTACCCTTATAATATTTAAGTTTAATATCCAGTCCCCATGCTTTAATTCCATATAATTTGATCTCTACTTTTATAATATCAGTTTTGTATTTTAATTTGATATATTTCAATCTTTATTTTACAACGCTATTAGTTATTTCAATTGAAGGGGATAATACTTGGTAGCTGACACTAATATTATCCTATTATAACCTAAAAATTCCTCCTTTAATTAACTCACCATATTGGCAGTTTTTTTTATGTTGAAGCATTTTCTTAAAAAAAAGATATGGTTGTAAATTAATCGAATTGTATCAAACATATATTTATTTATTTTCTTTTTTTGTTATTTTTTAAATTTGTTCAACTTCGGTTCGTGTTCATTAAGAATTTTAGAATTATATTGGTTTTATTTAAAAATTATGTGTTCATGTTCGTTTAATATTCTCAAAACATGTATATTTAGTGTTCATGAACATACTTATTTAAAATGTTCACAAACACTAAAAAAAACATTCATGAACATTAAAGAAACATATAATCGAACATATTCTCTCTCTTTTTAAAAAACTATTTGTTAATAATAAATAAAAATATTCCAAGTTTCTAGACATAAAATGTCCTGATATTAATAATTATGTTATATGTAAAATATTTTGGTAAAGTTTACCATTAGTCATTGGACCTCGGGCGTTATCTCATTTTGGTCCCTTAACTATGAGAAGTGTCAATTAATCACTAAACTTTTCGAATTAATTTTTTTATCTCTCGATAGTTAAATCATTAACAATGTAATGGCCTGGCTATTATTTTTTCTCTCTCTCTCTTTCTAAATAAAAAACTAAACTCTTATTACCGCCATCTTCGGTCATTCGTCGTCCATTGTCATTTGCAAGAACATTAGTACCAAAACGTCTGCATCACCCTCCTTTTTCTTCTCCTAAATTTATTTTTAACAAACTCACTCAAAATCGATGAAAATTCATCTAAAATTTTTATCTTTCTAATGTTTTGATTTTTTTTATGATCGTTTGATGAGCTAGTTTTGAGGTATGTTATTTGTCTTCTAAAAAATGTTTATCACCATTCATATTTTCAAATGAACGCCCAAACTCTTCAATTTTGAGAAAGTCTCGAACCTCAAAATGATAGATATTTTGTGTTTCATTTCATGAGTTGTTCGATGCCCAAGGTGGTAGCAAAAAAATATCAAAGAATGACGGTTTTCGGTGACGACTAAAAATAAAAAACCCCTAAGTTTTGATGATGAAGACATTAAGTAGAGATGGAAAAAGTCATGTTAACACACATCAACACAAAAGTAAATAATCTTTTTAGCTTCCACGACAACACAGAAATACCACGTCGTCGTTCGACTGTTAGGCATGTAAACGAACTGAACGAACACGAACGAATGTATGTTCATGTTCGTTTGTTTAATTTTAACCGAACAAATGAACGAACACGAACAACTAAACGAACATTATTTCTTGTTCGTTTGTTAAAATAATAAACGGACACAAATGAATGCGAAAGAACATTGAGTATTGTTTAATTTTTTTCTTAAGAAATCTGAAGTCTCGTACATTGAGTATTTATTTAATTTTTTCTTTTTTTTTCATATTTTGAACATATGTTTTTAAATTTTTTAAATACAATACTTTTTTATGAAAAATAATAAATATAAATAGACATATGTGAATAAATTTAAATGAATATAAACGAGCGGATTGTCAAACGTTCACGAACATAAATGAACAAACAAGCCTCTTGTTCGTGTTCGTTCATTTAATTAAACGAACAGAAAATCTTGTTCATGTTCGTTCGTTTAATAAATAAACGAACATAAACGAACTTCCCGCCGAACGATTCACGAACTGTTTGTTAAACGTTTGGTTCGTTTATAGCCCTACGACTGTTGATGATTTTGTGGTCGAGTGATAAAAAATTAATTCAGAAATTTTAATGACTTAATTGAGTGTTTTATAGTTCAGTCACTAAAACGAGATACCATAAAACTTTAATGACTAATGTTGAGTTTTATCCTAAATATTTTTAAATATCTGTAGAAAATATCAAACTTAAACAAACAAGATTGTTTCGTTTATTTTAACGAACGAACAGATTTTTGTTCAAACTCTTTCAGTTAATAAAAAAACATAATTTTTTTCTGTTGATAGTCATTTTGTTAGCTTAATAAACGAAAAAATATTACAAATAATTTATCGAATACTCTGTTAATTTGCATCATTAAGAATCTATATCTAATCAAAGTCATTATATTAATCATAGTACGAGGACTGAAATCAGAATTTAACCAAAAGAAGAAAACGCAAACAACCGCCAACGTTGTAACCGAGGCCCCTAACCCCATAAACTCAGATCCACCGCCCCCCTTTATAAACTTACGTTTCTTCAGACAACAGTTTTCTCTCTTTCTTCCTCCTGTTTTTCTTTCTCTCCTTCGCCTCTTAACGGTGAAAGAGAGAAAAAAGAAGAAGACCCTAAGCGTTAGATCAGGTTGTGTTATCTATCTATACATCAAGATGCAGTCAACCAGCGGTAGTGATCTGAACTCTAAACAAGAACAACAGCAGCCGCAGCAACAACGGCCGCAGTGGGTGGCGGGCCAGTGGATGGGAGCCATGCAGTAGCCGACGGCGGCTGCGATGGTAATGATGCAGCAGCAGATGATGATGTACCCGCACCATTATATGGCTTACAACAATCCTCATTTCCAGTACCAACAATATCAGCAGCAGGGTAAGCGCCCATACCAGCAGCAAAGCTACTCGCAGAAGCAGCAACAACAAGGGTCTAACTCAGACGAGGTTAAAACGATCTGGGTTGGTGACCTTGCTCATTGGATGGACGAGACTTATCTTCATGGTTGCTTTTCTCAAACCGGAGAGGTAAAACTAAAAAAGTAACAGTAATATTTATCATGAAGTGATAGATGTATGTGTTGTTATATGTGAATCTTACTTTTAGATCTCTTTGGTGGGTTGTGTAATCTTTTTGATACTCTTGTTTCCTGGGGTTTTAGTGTACTTAAGGATCAAGGTTTATGCTAGATTAGAGAAAGTGATGATTGATTGATTGATTAAAGAGCTTGTTTACTAGAATTAAGTTGGTCTTATCATTGCTAGGATAGAGGGCAATGCACCACAATTGATCATTGAAGTGAATTGTAGACAATCTGTGCTTTAGTTCATATACAAGATATAATTTTTTGGGGGAATCATGTACAAGATATAAGAAATTATAAGTTTGTGGTTTATTTTTCTTTGTCTAATTAGGGTTATTTTTTTTTCTAAGTTTGTGGAAAGACAGTGTTTTCTGTTCAAGCTAAACAGATCCATAGACATATGTTACTTGCTATAATAATACTGAATAAATGCGAAAAAAAGTCGGGGTATGCTGTTGCTTCTAGAGGATCAGGTACTGGTTAAAGTCAGCTTGCATTTCATTTAATAAACATGAATTAGAAGTGGCTTCATCGTTGAAATAAACCCACAATTTGTATCAAAACCTGAAACCTGGATCGTTTCTTATCATTTTAAGCTTTTTAAAACCGATCATGTAATTTAACATGGTACAAGAACTCTTGGTTTGAATAGTAGAAACACATCTACCTTTTACTATTCTTCACCTATTGCCTTTTGACCGTGCAATTCTTATTTAATCCTTCTTTCAGCTTGCACTTTCTTTCTATATCTGGATTCATGTGCAGACCTGTTAATCAATCATTGGACCTGTTTGTGAAGGGTGTGTTAGAACTATAAATGTAATGCGTTTTCATGTTGGGTGTTAATTTGGGAAGGGGGTGGAGGTTGACCACATGACAATCAATTTTGCTTGTGTTTTGCCTTGCTTACACGGACTTCTTAATATAAGATATTTAATGTAGAGAATTCGTTCATAAACACTGCAAATAGTATCCTCTTGATTTGGATTCAAAGGTCACCGTGATGGTTATGTGGCAAAGTTAGGGACAGCATTTGAAGATGTTGCTTAATTCATCTTGTAGAAAACTTTCTTCATTTCTTTGCTTGTATTACTTAAAATGTTTCACTGCAGAAATGAAGCAGTGAGAGGACACTAACAAGATTTTGTATATTTTACTGTTCTTTGGAATCTTGAAATCTACGAAAGATTGTATTGGTTTTATTTCTTTTGAAGATTAGCTATTGACATTGTTGTTGCATCCACACGGACCATATCATCCCTCAACAGTCGACTTAAGACAAGGATCGATCGTCCCTCAATGTTATCCGGATCAAAGACCAACCGGTTGCGATGTAGCCATAATCTCCATATGACCGCACTAAACATGATATCCCAATGTTCAGGGTCTCACACAAAATAACCAGGTCGAGCTAAGTTTACCTGCAGCCAATCCAATCTATCCATATTCATGAACTCTGCGAGCTTAGATGGCTGAACCAAAGGTGACCATACTGCAGCAGCTGTCGGACACCACTGAAAAAGGTGATCAATGGATTCCGTATGAGCCCCACAAACCCCACAACGGCTATCAACAGCAATATGTCATCGCACTCTCTCCAGGTTTGGGAGGATTCGACCTTGAGCCAACAGCCAAAGAAACGTTTTGATCCTAGGAATACCTTTGAATTTATAAATGCAGAACCAAGTGCTACCAGGATTATCCACAGATTGCTGAGTTCCCATGGCATATGCCGATCGAACCGAAATTAGCGATTCGCGGATCATTTCCAACCAAGCATATCACTGCCACTATCGGTCAATGGCGGTTTCGTGGCCAACAAGCGCTGCAAGGCATTTTCAGGTAAGATGTCCTCAAACTCGTCATACTTCTAAAGGCCATCACTATCCACCATCAAGGCTATTGGCGTGGATTGATACTGCATCAACAAAGTGGGATCGGTAACCCAATTAGCAAGAGGGCCGAGATCCCCTAACCAAGCGTCACGCCAGAAATCGACCTTGGATCCATTGCCCACATTCCAAACAAGGCTAGATCGAACATCCGACCAAACCATGCTAACTCCCTTCCATAGGCGTGAGTAGTTTCGCCTTTCTAAAGAGGAAGGAAGATCATCCAACCACTTATACTTGCTACGGAGAACTTGAACCCACAACTAATCAGGATTATTAATTAGATTAGAAGTTACCTTCATCAAAAAAGTCGAGTTCTGTCACTCCAAATGTTTAAAGCCTTGGCCTCCCTTGCTTAGCCGGTTTACATAACTCCAACCATTTAACAAGCGAGACACGTCCATTAGAATTCGACGCTCCCCACACAAACCTCCGAATCAGCTTTTTCAATTTTTTTCACACGTTCCTTTAGGCAATAATACCGTTTACATGGCATAGTATGGTATAGAAGATAGCAGAGCTTTTGCAAAACCATTCGCCCAGCTAGTGACAACTTTTTAGCCGTCCACCCAAATAGTTTTTCCCTCACCTTCTGAACTAAGTATTGATACACCGCCTTAGACACACGGTGATACAACAGGAAAACCCTGAGGTACTTGCCGAAGTTTGTCATCTCCCTGTAACCAAAGCTAGAATTGATGCTTTGCCTAATTGCAGGCAAGACATTCCTAGAATAAAAAATGTTGGTTTTAGAGATGCTGATTTTATGTCCGGAAGCCCTACAAAAATCATCCCAAACAGTCCGTATAACATCGCATTGATCCTGAGACGCCTCAGTGAATAGCACCATATCATCCGCAAATAACAACTGTGAAAGACTTGGTCCATTCCGTACTAGCTTATAGGCTTTCAACGTCCACAATCAACAGCCCGATGAATAGCCTGTGATAGGCGTCCCATACAAAGAACAAAGAGGTATGATGACAATGGATCACCTTGTCGAATACCCCTCGAAGGCTGAAAAATAGCAGAAGATACACCATTCCATAACACTTGCATAGTAGGCGACGAAACACATTGCATGATTAGGCGAATGAAATTACTTGGAAACCCAATGTTGCACAACGAATCCTCAACAAAGGACCATTTAAGATGATCATACGTCTTCTCAAGATCAATTTTGATGGCCATCCAACCTCTCTTCCCCTCACGACTCCGCATTGAGTGAATTACTTCCTGATCGATCACAATATTATCCATAATCGATCTTCAGGGGACAAAACTAGTCTGAGCACAAGAGACCAAATCAGCAATGAACAGCTTAATGCGATTAGCGATAATTTTCGTCACCGCCTTAAATAACACTGAACAGAGACTTATAGGGCAGAATTGACTCATCATTTTCGGTGATGCCACCTTTGGGATGAGCACAAAAAGAGTACGGTTGATTGAATCTGGAAGCGGTGCACCTCTAAAAATTCCTTGTATGAAGCGGCAAACACCTTCACGGACCACAACCCAGTTCTTTTGAAAGAAATGTGCATGAAACCCGTCAATTCCCGGTGCTTTAAAAGGTTCCATGCTACGGATTACATATTTAATTTCCTCCTCGTTCACAGGGCGCATCAAATCAGCTCTAGCCAAGTGGGGTAATGGCTGAAAGTCTCCCCTGACTGTATATTCCTCAATCTCCGATCCCATGCTAGTAAACAAATGTGTATAGAAATTGATAGCCATGGATTTAAGCACCTCACTGTTATTGCACCAGCTGCCACTATCATCCTTGAGGGCGGTTATGGAATTTTGCCGAATTCTTTGCATTGTACTTGCATGGAAATAACGAGTATTTCGGTCACCAAATTGAACCCAACGACTTCTAGATTTTTGGAACCATAAGCTCTCTTCATGAGAGAGAACTTGTTCAAGCTCAGCTCGTAGCTCCTTACCTAAATCACAAAGAAAATCCAAATGCCCTCGTTGTAAAGCACGGTCAATACCCCTTAATCTACCAATGAGGGCTTTGTTCTTCTTATCTACGTGACCGTAAGAGTAAATGTTCCAGTCCGCTAACTTAGCTTGCAAACTGTCTAAATTTAGCCTCAACATCCTCATTGTTATTCCAAGATGAATTAAGAACCTCAGTAAACTCTAGATGGTCCTGCCACGACTCTAAATAGCGAAAAGGCCTTTGCGTCGAAGATTTTCGTTCCACTTGCATATGGAATAAAAAAAGGGCAATAATCGGATCCAAGCCGATCCAAGTGGAAGACCAAAGAATTCAGAAACCGTGATATCCATTCCTCATTCAAGAAACAACGATCAAGCCTTTTATACAGAGAGCCCCTCTTCCAAGTGATGCAAGATAGGGCCAAAGGAATTTACTCCAAGAAATAGTAGGGCTAGCATACACTGCTGTCAACATGAACTATTGAGTAGAACCTGAAATACGAAATTTCCCATGAACTATTTGAAAAGAGACTTCAAGAGTTTCTACCTCCATAGTATTATTCCAAAGAACCCAAATACCACCACCAAAACCGTTTGCCTATACGCGAAATGAGTTACTAAAGCCAAGCAGCTGAATCACTCTATCCGCTCAGAAACCATTAATCTGGGGTTCCATAATAACTGCAATTTGAGGCTGCAAACTTCTACAAAAATCTTTAAAATAATGACGAAAATCGGCGTATCCCGCACCTTGGCAATTCCAAAATAAAACTTTGATCATTAAAATAAAGGATGGAAGGAGACCAGAGTTATCGCAACTAGTCCTCATGCTCAAAAGCTGCATTTTCCACAATAACCATATCCAAGTGACTCAGTGCAACATACCCCGGGTCCCTAGGATTCTCCACCTCTAATGTGGTCGGTACATTTTCTTTGTTGGCGTCGCCCACTGCCTTTCTCCCTGGTGGATCCGGTTGCGGAGGTGGTCGAGAAGTGTTTGCCTCAATCCAGTCTGATAAAACTGCCCGTGGTGGTAGCCGACTGTTTGCCGATTTCTTCAATTGCAGTCCTTTGCGGCCCTTATTATTTTTCTTGATGGTATCATGCGACGTACGGTTCGAAATGGAACTCACTTTGCTCTTTCCAGCTTTATCCTTGTGACCGGTCATAGCCATATGGCTGCCTGATACACCATGTGGAACTTTCTCAGCAGTAACCGTCTTTGGTGAATCCCCTAGCAAAACCACCTTAATGCCGGATTGGTTCAAAGGAATATTGTTCCTATCCCGTTTGCTTGAACTCACAGTCGGAACTTTATTGGACACTTTTGGAGCGCTCGGCTCAGCTGATTCATGGTTTATAGAGTTACTGAAATTACCCGTAAAAGCCCCCTTAGGAACCTGTTCCATTTGGGTGCTCTCAACAACGGTACCCTCTGCTGTGGGTGCATCTTAACTGTACATTGGGGTGCAACTTGGCCTTGTTCTACAACCTGCAAATTTCCCCCGTCAACCTCACTAAGAACATCAAAACAAGATCCATTACCTTTGTTAACCCGTTCCGAAGAAATCTGATTAGCATTAGAGATTTTTCGTTTTCGGTTCCCCCTATTAGCTGCTACCATCCATGGACCATATAGGTTATCAGACTGTTCGCCAAACACTGTCAGCTCACGGCCCGCATGAGGAGGTCCCGAGTTCAGTGCTTCCTCCGGGATATCCTTTTCCTCACCATAAAGAGATTGGTCATGACCATACATGCCGCAACGGAAGCATATATTTTGAAGGCCCTCATATTCAAGTTGCTGATAAACGCCGTCAATTTTTATACATGGGACCAACGGCCTATTCAAATCAACTAAGACGGAAAGTCTAGCAAACTTTCCCCGCTCACCGGCCAAAGTATTGTAATCCACTTTAAGCACTTTGCCAATTATAACTCCAATACGGCGGAATAAAGCTTTGGAATAGTAGTTAAAAGAGAGGCCCGACAATCTCGCCCAAACTATTACCTTAGACGGGTATCCATCCCAGGTGCAAAAATTACGACTTTATAGATGCACTGTCAGGTAATTTCTGTAGATCATCCATGGACCAGCCGTAAGCACATGGGTATAATCGTAGTCTCTCTCAAACATGAACAAATAAAAGTCACCTTCCAGGTCAACCATGTGGAATTTCCCTTGTAGCTGCCACACGGTTCATCAAGTCGTGATAACCAATGGTACGACCAAGCATTTGTACAATAACTGTCCGCCTCATATTATGAGCAATTTGCTCGTGCACTTTCTCAGAGAAATTGATTGCTGGGTATGGTCCACTCAGATTAATCATCACATCCTCATCGTTGACAACAATTTCCTTGAACTAAAACTCACCGTCATCAATGTTGCCCTTCCCTGCAATGGCCTCCTTAAACAGATCGGCATAAGAAGGCTTTCCCGCTGTGCTAGCAGATGCCGGATCACCAGCATCTATCCCGCGCGAAGCACCGTCAGAACCAGTAGAGGCATCAGCCATCGCAGTATCATCGCCAATAAAACGAGTGCTTTCTTCTTTCTCTTTGACACTCTTGGTTGCCCGCTGTTCATCAGAACTCAGAGGACTGCCAGGACGTTCCAATGATACAAGGGGTGCAGGATGGTCATTGGCATCCATCGGGTTATCGCCAGAGCCATCGCCATGGACAGGAATGTCAGGATGACGAATGCGATCACTTCGGGAGTAAAACTAGGTTTTCCATTGAGTGCATAAAATGAATGCGATCACCGCTAAAGGAGCTTTATTTAATCGCAATAAATTAACTACTATATTTAGATTTATGGATAACTTCTAAAATTACACATGATATTTTTGATGATTTTAAATGTGAATCATACATATGAAATTTTAATTTTGATTCAGTTAAAACATATTTAGAAAAATAAATAAATATAATGTTTTTATTTCGAGAAAATATAATTGTGACTGTACAAAATTAAACATAAAATGATTTTATATTAAAATTTATACATGTATTTGCACAAATTTGAAATTATGTAGGTATAGTTTTGAGGTTTACTCTTAATTTTTAGGGTTATATAATTTTTGGTCTTGAAGTACCTCATTATTATTTTATTATTTGATTTTTTTTTATTTAGTTTGACACTTAAATGCTTTATTCGAGTAAAGATAATTACAAATCTGTTATTCATTCAAAGTTATAATACGCATAAACACCCAAAATCACAACCCTTATGAAATTACAACAGCATGATATCTAGTTTCCCTTAAACAAATTCATCAAAAAGCTTTCCTAGTGATATTAAAAAAATAAAAAGAACAAGTTGGATATCAAAACCATAGTTTTAATTTATAAATATTAAGGGTTTAGATTGCACGCTTCTCGTATAATATTATTCTAGCTATTCTCTTGCAAAATATAATTATCATTGAAGTAATCAATATTTATTGTAAAAATAACCTTCGAAACTATCAATAACTCGAGAAATTATATCATGGGTCATTTTCGTCATGTCATTCATGAGACCAACCAATAAAAAACACATATCTCATTATTTTTTTATGTCATATTTTTACCAAGTGAATATTCACTTGATAAAAACTGTTTTTAAAATTAATTTACAGTAAATATGAGTGAAGATTCACTTGGTAAAAATATGACATGGAAAAAATAATGAGATGAGTGGTTTTTATTGGGTGGTCTCATGAATAACGTGGTGGGAATGACCCATGATACATTTTCTCCAATAACACACTTATAATGTTTCTCAAATAAAGTGACATGTGTCAAATAATAAAAACTCTCTCTCAAATGTTACAATAAAAGCCCTTAAAACCCAAAAAAATTAAAACCCTAAATTTGCTATATATAGATTGGAGTGTGCATTATTAACCGTAACCGTTAACCGGTATAACCGTTACATTTTACAGGTTAATTAATCGAAACTGTTTAACTTTAACCGAACCGTTAAAGTTAAACAGTTTCGGTTAACTGAACCGTTAAAAATAATGGTTAATGGTTACAGTTACGAATTTTGACTAATGGTTAACATATATGTTAACCGTTATTAAATTATTTATATATATATTTAAAATATAAAATAACTTATTAAAAAATAACTTATTTATATATATATTTAAAATATAAAATAACTTTTTTACAATATAAAATAACTTATTTAAAATATAAAATAACTTATTTATATATATATTTAAAATATAAAATATGTTAACCTTTTTTTTAATTCTAAACCCTATTTCTAAAGTAGAAGTTTCATTTACCTTATAATTATTATATGTTAGTTAAAGATTTGTCTTTAAAACTTTGATGGTGGTTTTTATGTCTTGAACTTTGATGGTGTATTGCTACAATGTTATTGTTATGTGCTACAAACTTTTTAAACTTTAAAATATTATAAAGCTTGTGTGTTTTGTCTTGTGTTGAAACTTTATAGTATGTAAGTATTTTTTTAATTATGGCGTAAGTAATTAGAATATCTTTATTTAAATATTTTTATGAATATTTTAATATAATATTTATAGAAAATATAATTATATTATTTTCTAAAAAAATAGTGAATATGTGAGAAAAAATTATAATAGGTTACAGATTAACCTATAATCGAACCGTCGGTTAATCGCGTCTTAACGGTTAACCGTTGTCGACTAACCATTTCTTAAGAATTTGGTTTACAGTTAGCAAAATTTAATAACCGTTATAACGGTTAACCGACCGTTTAGACTAAACGGTACGGTTAACCTACCATGAACGCCCCCTATATAGGCATACATGAGCTTGAACAACAAGTCTCAATTTTCACTTCAAATGACGTAGATTTTGTCTCATAAAATAGTTGATCAAATATTTATTTCGAACAAATAAATTTTACAATGTAATCTTGATTTTGTCAAACAAGATTCCTTGAAAAATAAAGTCACTTTATTATTATCAATGGTTATCTCTCAGAAGTAATTCATTAAAGTATAATAACATCGGCCGATTTTTATTTAAAAAAAGAAATTTGGTCAAATAAAAAAACTTTATGATAAATAGCACAAAGTTTTCTGATTTTGAACTAATGCCAGTATAATTCTATGAAATAAATTATATATTTATCTTCAAAATACGTAATTTAATATGAAATAATCTCTAGAAAATCGTATCATTATTTGAATAAAATATGTCAACAAAATGATTTTAAAACGTGGTGGTCAAAACTGTTCAAAATCAGTGGCGGACTTTAATGAGGACTATAAGGGGTCATGACCCTCCCAAAGTTTGAAAAATTAATATTTGGTCCCTGAAGATTTTAAAAAAATTAGTCTGGCCCCTAAAATTTTAAAAATTCTCATCAAGTTTCAAAGTGTTTGAACATTTTTAGTTATATCTCCTTCCAAATTTTAAAAAACTCTCATTAAACCTCTCAAAATTATTAATTTTTTAAAATAAAAACCCCAATTTTTGAAAATTGCAAATCAAACCCTTCAAAACTTTTAAATATTTTAAATAAACTCCAATTTCTTTCACTAAATTCATCAACTATCAAGAACGATGCTTGACCCCATATATATTACCTTAGCTACTGATAAAAAAATATACTTTTACACCAACAAGCCCTATTGTCGAAAACTAGACAAAGAAATAAGGGTGGAATTGGATGTTAGAAAAAGACAAAGGCTATTAATGTCTGTTAGAAGAGTCTGCAGAGATTTAGCCATCTTATTTGATATTTTCCTCATGTTCTAGATGAGTTGCTGGAAGGACTGGAAATATCAACTCTTAAATTGTTCTAAAATAAGTTCAGAATAGTATGAAATGAGTTTAGCCGCTATGTCGGATTTCCCTTTTATGTCATTTTATTTTGTCCCTATAATGCTCGAGAAAAAATGGTTAGAAAAATGAGAAAATAATGTTTATGAATAATTTAGAGTTGATGTATGTTTGAATATAGGTATGACTTGCGAGTATATATTTTAAAAATATAGATAATATTTTGAGGTTATTGAGTTGACGAGTGTTACAGATTAAAGCTTAATTCAAACTGTCAACACCAGACCACTTCTTCCTCGCCAGGTGCTAGCAGCCGAGCTGTCTTGGTGTAAGTGACCTTCTTCTAAGCTCATGTGAGGCTTAGGTGTGCGGACATTGAAGTCAAGCGGATGACACAATGTCTCTTTAGGAGGACCTCTTAAGGACGGTTTGGGGTCAGATGACCCCGTATTGTGCCCGTCGCGAAAGTCAGGGGTTGGCACCTAACATTCTCTAGGCCCTTCGGGATATGATATTCGATAGGCGTATTGTCTGATGAATCATGAGATGACGTTTCCGAGTTAAGTCCTTGGATAAAGGACATGTTAAAGGCTGACTTGTACGAAATGAGTCCCTTTCAAGTGCCGTACGACACGCCGATCCGGATTTGGACGGCAAGGCCGTGACAGTTGATATCATTTGTTAGTTAGTTTTCAGGAAGTTAGAAGATAGTTATTAGCAGTTTTCTTGTTATACTTTTTCTATATAAGATTGTAATCTTTTCCTTGTAAAATTTAGTTAGTTTCTAATAAAAATAAAACTTTCAGTTTTACGTTCTTTACAAGGTATCATTTGATATTCTCAAAGCTTTCGATTGTTTTTTCTTTTCCATTTCTACATTTTCTTTCTTCTAGTTTTCTCATGGCTGATAATCCCAATGATCAATTTGGTAATGAGTCAAATCCTTACTATTTACACCAGTCGGATAATCCTGGTATGGTGTTAGTGAAACAGCCGCTTGAAAATGACAACTACAATAGTTGGAAAAAATCCATGTTAATGGCACTTTCTGCCAAAAACAAACTTGGTTTCGTTGATGGATCTATACCCGCTCCTGCCATTACAAATCAAGATCTCTTCAAAGCATGGATGCGTGCTAACAATCTTGTCAATTCTTGGCTTCTTAATTCTGTTTCAAAGGAGATTGCTGTTAGTTTACTCCATCATTTCACTGTAGCCAAGATATGGAAGGATCTTGAAGATCGATTTCAGTAAAACAGTAGTCCAAGAATTTTTCAGTTGAGGAAGAAATTAACTGAACTTGTGCAAAGTTCTATGTCTACAAGTAATTACTATACTCATTTAAAAATTATATGGGATGAAATCGTTTCTGTTAAGCTTGTTTGCACCCGTTTAAGATGCAATTGTGATGGTGTCAATAAGATAATTGTTGAACAACAAAAAGAACAAGTAATGCAGTTTTTAATAGGTTTAAATGAGTCTTCTCACAAGTTCGAGGGAAAATTTTGCTGATGGATCCTTTGCCATCTATTACCAAAGTCTTTTTCTTTGTTGTTCAAGAAGAGAGTCAAAGGATTATAAAGATCTCTAATCCTGTCACAGAAGGTGTTTTTGCTGTTAAATCTACTGTTAATGTTTCATAAATCTCGTCTACAATCAGGCCCGGCCCTGAGGGGTGTCTAGAGGGGCAATGTCCTAGGGCCTAAACTTAAAAGGGTCTCAATCTGCTAAGTTTAAATATAGTATTAGAGAATAAAAATAAAAAATAAAAAATTGATTTAGAGAAAATAAAAAAAAACGGAGAAAATAATATAGCATATGAGTTGCTTGAACAAAATTTTTTTTGGTAATTTTATTAATAAAAATTTTATCCGCTTAAACAACGGAGCATTTATATGGAATTATTATTATATGTTATTATTTTGATTTGTTATATGTTGTATAATTTTTTTTAAAAGGGTCCAAATTTACTATTTTGCCTAGGGCCCCAAAAAGATCAGGACCGGGGCTGTTTACAGTTCGGTCATTGTGGTATGCTTGGTCGTGCTAAAGATAGGTGCTATAAATTGCATGGTTATCCACCTAGTTGTGTATTCGAGCCAGAAACAATCAAAATGGTTATCCACCTAGTTATAGTATTCGAGACAGAATATTTCAACTATTTCGAATCAGAATGTTTATTCTAATAATGACTCTCTGAGTGCTAGTCAATGTCAGCAGCTTGTTGCTATGCTTACTACTCAGTTGAATGCAGCTTCTACTTCAGATGTTTCTGCTCCTTACAATGTGTCTATGCAAGATATTTTTACTTTTTTTTAACAGTTTTGGCCTTCCTAACAATAAAGATTGTTGGATTATAGATTATGGGGCTTCTAGACATGTTTGTTATGTGAAAGAACACTTTGAATTTCTAAGACCAATTGAAGGAGGAAACATTGTTCTTCCAAACAATAATACTGTTTCAGTGGAGTATGCTGATAATGTTAGGATCTCTCCAACACTTTTTCTTATCAATGTTCTGTTTGTTCCTACCTTTAATTTGAATCTCATAGCTGTCAGTTGTTTGTTACAAAACACTGATCTAATTATTTTTTTCTAAAATTAGTTATTTTATACAGGAATATTCTCTAGTGATTGGGAGGGCTGATCTTCACCAAGGCCTCTATTTGCTTCAAATGCCTTTAGAGTTTAAGATTTCTTCTCAAATTTCTGTCAGTAAAACTGTTTTTGCTCTTGATTCATGGTATATAAGGCTTGATCATCCAAGCTTTATTGTTTTACATTCATTGAAAGATATTTTGTCTATTTCTGTTAGCAATAAGGACAACTTGTGTACTATATGTCCTCTTGCTAAGCAAAAGAGAATTTTTTTTTCTGTTTTTACTTCATGTTCCTTATGTCCTTTAAAAATTGTTTATTGTGATATATGGGGGTCTTTTAAAACTCCCACTTATAATAAACAGAATTTTTAACTCTTGTAGATGATTTTACTAGAAATACGTGAACTTATCTTCTGCATCATAAATCAGATGTTGGTACCATCATTCCCAGCTTTATAGCATTGATTAAAAGGTAGTTTGATTTTGACATCAAAATTTTTAGATCAGATAATGCTCCTGAACTTAAATTTATTAAATTATTTGAAAGATTGAAAATTATTCATCAGTTTTCATGTGTTGAGACCCCTCAACAAAATATTGTGATTGAAAAGAAGCATCAACATTTGCTTGCTGTTGTAAGATCTCTTTTCTTTCAATCTAGATTACTAATGATATTTTGGGAAGATTGTGTTTTAACTGTTACTTTACCTTCACCAATTTTGAAAAATAAATCACCATATCAAATGTTGTTAAATGAGTTACCAGATTATTCTTTTCTAAAATCTTTTGGTTTTTTGTGTTTTGTCTCTACATTAAAAGCTCACAGGAATAAATTTTCAGAAAGAGCTTTTTAGGTGTGTTTATAGGTTACTCTCCAGGGGTGAAAGGCTACAAAATTTACAATATGAAGACTCATGCCATAGTAATTTCAAGGGATGTTGTTTTTCATGAAAACATTTTTCCTTTTTATACTATTTCTTCTTTCAATCCCACAGTTGATCCTTTTCCAAATATTTTATTGCCAAGAACAGTTACTGATAATAATTTGTTTTTTGTTTCTCAGGAGGCTCAAAATTCGCAGTCATCCCAGTCCAGTTCAGATGCTGTTCATGTTAGTACAGACATGATTAATGATGGAGAAGATGATCTTCAAGAGGTAAGTAGTTCAAGTCAAGGTCCTTTTGAAGTTACTATTCCAATTGAACCAGCTCTACAAGATCCAGCTCCATAAGAACCAGTTCCACATGAACCAGTTGCACCTGAACCAGTTACACAACCAGTTGCACTTGCTGTACATGATCCAATTACACCTGCTGCACCAGTTGCACTTGTTGTTCTACATGAGCCAATTCCTGTTCAACCACAAAGGGCCATAAGACATTCCAACAGAGTTACACAAAGATCATCTTATCTTCAACAGTATCACTGCAACAACATTCTGAATACTATTTTAAAGTTATTTTATCCTATTGAGAATTATGTTTTTTCTTCAAAATTTTCCTCAGAATACAGTACCTTTATAGCCAATGTTCCTTTAGTTTTTGAGCCTACCTACTATCATCAAGCAGTACAACATCTTGAACGGAGAGCTGCAATGAAAGAAGAATTGCAAACTATGAAAAACAACAAAATTTGCTCTGTAATTTCTTTATCAAAAGGAAAAACAAGTAATAGACTGTAAATGGGTCTACAGGACTAAATACAAGGCTGATGGTACATTATACAGGTATAAAGCTTGATTAGTTGCTAAGAAATTCACACAAATTGAAGAAATTGATTACACAGACACTTTTTTTCCTTGTGGCTAAAATGATAACATTCAAGGTTCTGCTTACACTTGCTGTTTCAGAGAACTGGCATTTGTTACAGCTAGATGTAAACTAGGGGATAACGAGCCGAGCGGAGCCTGAGCTTGACCAGGCTCGGCTCGGGCTCGGTAACAGTGTTATTGGGCTTGGCGAGCTCAAAATTTTAGACTCGAGCTCGGCTAGGAAACAATACTATTGGGCTCGGCTCGGGCTCGAAGCTCGTCAGGCTCGGCTCGGGCTCGTCAGGCTCGGCTCGACTCGAAATGGACAATTTTACTATAATTTTTTTATAAAAGATAGGGTCTCGTTAAAAACCCCTTTCATAACCAACATTGAAACGAAATTCAATATCGGGAAGGGAAAAAGAGTGCCCAATTTATTTTAGTTAATTTTTTTAGTTGATTTTCCCTAATTTATTTTATTTCTTTTCGTTTGCTAAATAGATTATTTTTAGTGTATATGTAGCATATATATATATATATATATATAATTATTCCAAGTTTGTTCACGAGCTTTTCGAGCCGAGCTTAGATCGGCTTGTTAAGGTCCCAAGCCCGAGCCGAGCTCACTTGAGCCGAGCTTTGACCGAGCTGAGCCTGAGTAGCTCGCGAGCCGGTCAGGCTCATTATCACCCCTAATGTAAACAATACTTTTTTGAATGGGATCCTTGATGAAGAAGTCTATATGAATATACCCTTTGGTTACATTCCAGAAGAAAAAGGATTTAATCTAGTTTGTCGGTTGCATAAATTCATATATGATCTGAAGCAGGCTTCAAGACAATAGTTTCATGCTTTTTCTCATGTTCTTCTCTAGTATGGGTTCACACAGTCACCTTCAGATCACTCTTTGTTCACTAAAGATACTTCAAAGGATTTAATAGTTCTATTAGTTTATGCTGACGATATAGTCCTAGCTGGTGAAAATCTTGACATGTTGTGAGGTGAAACTGTTTCTTCAACAATATTTCAAGTTGAAAGTTCTTGGAAATTTGAGATATTTCCTTGATTTTGAGATAGCTAGAAATTCCATAGGAATTTTATTGTCCCAAAGGCACTATGCTCTTCAACTACTTGAGGATACAAGAACTTTGGCCAAGAAACCTTCTACTATTCCTATAGTTTCACCCCAAAAGCTAAATATGCAAGAAGGGGATTTACTACAAGACCCGGGCTTATACAGAAGATTGATGGAAAGGTTATTTTATCTCACTCGTACAAGACCAGATATAATGTACGCTGTACATATTCTAAGTTAGTTTGTTTCTAGCCCTAGACAACCACATCTTCAAGCAGTGTATCGTCTTTTTGCATACATCAAAGGGTCTCCTGAATTAGGTTTATGCTTCCCAGCTACATGCAATTTGCAGCTTATTGGTTTTGTAGATTTTGATTATGGTGTATGTCCCGACACTAGAAGGTCAATTACTGAATTTTATATGTATCTTGGAGATAGCATTATTTCATGGAAATCTAAGAAATAAGCCACAGTCAGTAGGTCTTCTTGTGAAGCAGAATATCAGACTATGGCTTCTGCAACTTGTGAATTGGTGTGGCTAGCTACATTATTATCTTCTTTTCAAATCTCCATTTTATCATCTTCTTTATAGTGTGACAATCAATCAACAATCCATTTGGCATCCAATCAAATCTTACATGAATGAACCAAGCATATTGAGGTTGACTGTCATTTTGTTCGAGATAAAATTCGATATAGATTTCTCAAAAAATTTTATATCTAGTCCAGTAATCAGCTTGCAGATATTTTCACCAAGGCGTTGTATGGTCCTACTTTCAACAAGCTTTTGTTCAAGATGAGACTTTTGAACATTCATCAGCTTCATCTTGAGGGGGGAATTACAGATTAAAGCTTCCAAGCTGTTAACTTTGTTAGTTAGTTTTCAGGAAGTTAGAAGTTAGTTATTAGCAGTTTCCTTGATATACTTTTTCTATATAAGATTGTAATCTTTTCCTTGTAAAATTTAGTTCGTTTCTAATAAAATAAAACCTTCAGTTTTACGTTCTTTACAAAGAGTTTTATTTTTCAATCGAAATTGATTTGAAAATTTAATTACTGGATTAAGTTGAATAAAAAGAAATTCAAGCATAGTTTAGTTGCATAAATCTATTTAAGTTCAAATAAATATCCAATTATATTTAAGCATGATAAACAAATTGTATAAAACAATTAATTATTTATAAATATTTTTGCTTAATCGAACAATTAATATATACTTGATCAAAATTACGGAAAAAAATAAGTTTAAATTACAAATCATTATTGATTCAAATTATTGAAATACCTCGACTCTGAGTTAAATTATTAAATTCGAACTATTCATTTTTAATATAAGAATATAATATTTATCTATTTAATAAAAAATAATTATTTTTCTAATTGAGTCGGATTTTAAGCAGCTTCTCTAAATTAGAATGGATAAAACTAAATATAAAACGGTTTGGCGAAGAAGTATATATTAAGTGCTTCAAATGTGTCATAGATAACATATTAGAACGTATAATAGTCTATCTTTTTTTTTAAAAAAAAATGGCATAAAGTCAAAAGTAGCCCCAACGTTTGATCTTTTGGTGACTTTAGTCCCTATTCTTTTTTGGTCCGAACAACCACCTAACGTTTTATTTTTGTTCAAATTTTACCCTCGTTGGATGAAAACCGTTAGTCAACTAACGGTCAACGCCTGAGACTGACGTGACATGCCTGCATAGAAGGGGTGCTTATGTGGCACTTTGCTGACGTGGCATCATAATTTTTTTAAAAAAATAGGGTAAACTATACGGGAGACCACCGATCTTTTAATTTTATCAAAATGACCACTCAACTATTGATATGGTTCCAATATAACCACCAGCCGTTAAAACCTAATGGAGAGGTTGACATGGCAGTTAAAAAAATTGTATAATTACGCATTTAGTCCCCGTTATTTACACATTTAATCAATTTATTTCTAATTTTAATTTAATAAAATGGCATCAAGGGGATTTGAACATAAAACCTTGTATTGTAAGGTAGTGTATGCTTGCCAGCACTGGAACAAGCATATTTTTATGATATAAAATACAATATTTAATATATATGGTATACAGTTGTTAATGCCTGGAAAAAGAGTGAAATGTGGTTTTAAGAAACTCGAACATGACATACTTATGATACACAAAAACATCTAATTCAATTAAATAAATCTAATAATTAAATCAAAGTTAACAATATTTTGTATATATAAGAATAAATAAGAATACCAACATTTCAAAAGATTGACATTATCTTTAACATGAAAAAGTTTTTTTAATAGTCTTAGAGTAATTATAAGGTAATATATGTTCACACACATTCTTAATCTATTGACAATGTACACAGTTTGTAAATAAAATAATTTAAATTCGAATCTTTTAAAATGAAACATAAAAAATTCTTAACCAAAATTTATTCAAAACTAATAAATAGAAAGTTAAGCATAGGGTAGAAAATTAAGTAAAACCAACCGAATCTTCAACACCTGGGCTAGAATACAATGATTCTATGTCACACATGTAACACTAAAGTAAACTAGATAGGCGGCCATTTTGCACCGACGTAGCCAAATAGACAAAGAGAAGCTCTGACCCTATTCAAAATTTTTCACTCAATGAAATTTTAAATTTTATAAAATTAAATTTTATTATTTTAAAAATAATTAATTAATAAATATTTTTTAATATTTTAATGTGATTATATAATAATATTTTTAATTTTTTATTATTTAAAAATAATATTTTTTACGAAACTACCCAATGAATTTTTTTTTAGAAAAAATAGTTTATCTCCTTGTACATTATAACCAAAATTAACCAAAATTTCCCCTTGGACATTGATAAAATTTTACACCATCTCCTTCCTCTCACTTTGCTATCTAATTTCTTGCTTATAAAACCCTCCATTTCTACCTTCAACTTGGCTTTTAGTCCCCCAATCTTCGTATCCTTCAAGAAGCCATGGAAGTGGTGGTGCCGGTGGCTGCAGCGGCAGTGGAATTCAACTTCGACAGCACATATTCGTCTCCATACACGACTGCTCCTTCCAGTCCTCAACGCTTCGGCAGTAGCTTCATCTTCAGTGCTCCCACCAGTCCCCCTCGTGCTTCTTCGTTTGCAGCGGTTCCTTTCGAATGGGAGGAAAAGCCTGGTATCCCTAAAAGAAAAGATTTCCATGGGAGATTCGACAAAGAAGATGAGACCAACAATGACGGCGGTGGTGATCAGCGTGAAGATTCCGATTTCGAGTTCGAGTTTAGCGGACAGTTAGAGAGAACTTCTTTGTCAGCTGAGGAGCTCTTCGATGGCGGAAAGATTCGGCCCTTGAAACCCCCGCCTGGGTTCTCGGAGTTCTCAAGCACCGTTTCTTGTCCGAAATCGAGAGCTTTAAGAAAGGACGACTTCGATCCTTTCGAAACAGCCATCGAGAAGTCTCGTAAAGGAACGGTATTAGAAAAGCCGAAAAACATACAACCGCAATCGAAAGAACGAGGAAGGGATCGATCCTCCGCTTGTTCTTCATCTTCAAGCTCCAACAAGTACAACTACGTTCATAAGAAGAGCAGATCGCTGTCTCCTTTTAGAGAATCCGACGGCACCATGTTCGAGCAAGAGACAAGCAATCCCAAATCCTATGTTTCTTCAATCCTGTCGGCTATTTCGTTCTCCAGAGGTAACAGAAAATGGAAGTTGAAAGATCTTTTGTTGTTCAGGAGTGCATCGGAAGGGAGGGCGACGAGTAATGATTCTTTCAGAAAATATGCTGTTTTGTCTAAGAAAGACGCCGAGGATGTTAACAATTTAAGCTTCCGGTCCACGGAGAGTGTCGGATCGAGTTCGAGACGGAGAGGGCGGGTTTCGGCTCACGAGTTGCATTACACGGCGAACCGGGCCGTGTCGGAGGAGATGAGGAGGAAGACATTTTTACCATACAAGCAGGGCCTCCTTGGATGCTTGGGGTTCAACCCTGGAATGCATGAGGTTTCTAGGGGTATTGTGTATTTGACCCATTGATGATCTATTTCTTGATTAGTTGATTTAGTGATTTTTCAATATTCGAATTTACATATATATTTTCATCAAGAATATAAATTCGATCAAATATATATTAATTTAATTTTGATTGATATTAAGTAATGTGTCAAAATTATATTGTCTCTCTTAGACAGCTATTGAATGGTAAGAATTTCTCCAACGGGACGTATAATCTTTAATGGGTTATTTTACTCGTCAAATTAATAGATTTAGGTTAGCTAGGGTTTATATGGACTCAGTTAGGTCCGATTTTTTGAGCTGCATGTAACAATTCGATTTTGTTTAGGTTTAGTTCTCGATTTTTTATATTAATTTTCGATTTTTAACTTCTTTTTAGTTTTTGTTTTGACAAAATGAATTTATTATATGATATTTTACATTTGTTGATAAAGTTTGAATATCTTTTCATAAATATTTCTAAAAATAATAATTTTTCAAGTCAATAGAGATATAATTAATAATTCATGCAAAGTGTTTTAAAGCTATCTTCTTACTTTTACATTTATATTTTATAAAAAGTTTATTATATATTAAATAAAAAATAAAATTTGTTTTAATTCTGATAGTCAAGTTTTTAGACTCATGAATGTTTGAAACACTATAATTTATTCGGTTTTTTTCTATTTCAATTCTAAAGTTAACAACGCCGATAAACTGTCATTCATGTTTCATTATTTGAGTAGTGTTAATAATATTAATTTTTTATTTTGCCGTTATACGATCTAACTACTTGTTCATATATATTTTTAACCATTTTAATAATGCATATACACTTTATAGACAGAGCGATTTGAACTTGTATATCTTAAGATAAATATCATCTATTTTTTTAACTTGTTCCGTATTTCAATTTTAGTTAAAGAATTCAATTCTGAAACCAATTTGAATGAATTGAATTCTCTAAGCAAAGTTGAAATATGTCACCGCAAAGCATGTAAAAAAGGAGTAAAACTAGGAGCACACATGGGAGTGGAGAAGCTATTCTTCTATGATATAATCATTATGGTGTGGAATAATGATGTTTATACAGTCAAAAGTGGTGCCTTATTCACTTGTTTGCTTTGGCCTTTGGGGGTTTTCTAGTCAAACAAAATGAAATAATCTATTAAGATATATAGCCCAAATTAAATAAAATTTAATATGCAAATTGACTTCAAATTTTTTTCTGATATTATTTGTTTTTTTTAAATGCAAAACTAGATATTTTATATTATTCAATAGATGTAATATTGAATTGCATTAATCTTTGAATTAATGGAAATAAATCTAATTTGTTTATGATTTTTAATCAAACATTCCGTCACTTCGAGATTTACATTCTGCAACGATGACATTGGACTGTCGGTCAAAATGGCCTCTTTTTTTAAAGAAAAATCTTGGTAGGCTCAGCACAAGCATGTGCATGCCTTCAAAATTCAACCAATGTCTTACGTATTGCACTAAAAAGTTTAATCAATTAATTAATTAATGAGTAATTATTAATGATGAAAATAAAAAGTTTATACAAGTGTTTTAATTTTAAAATTTAAAATTTATTTTAAGGTGTATGATTTAAGAGTTTAAAATTTATTTTAATTAAAATTCATAGTTTATGGTTAGAATTTAGGGTTTATAAATTAAGCTCTAAATCATCACTATATTACTCAAAAAACTAAACCCTAAATTTTAATTATATACCTTAAATTCTAACTACTATCTCTAAATTCTAAACTTTTACACTTAAACCTTTAAATCTTTCGCCCTAAAATAAATTACTAAACGCTAAAATTAAAATACTTGTAGAAATTTTTAATTTTCACCGTTAGTTTTCTAAATATAAAATTTTAATTAATTAATAAACAAGATTATCTAAAGATCGTTGTCCATTAAAGCAGGGCAATGGAAATCGTCACAGGGTCATCTCAATGTGCCCTTAATGATGGTCAACTAGTGTTTTATCCTCTGTTGTAATGCTTTCACGACCTTATTCCATGGAATTAAAATTAAATAATATAAAACCCTACATATGAAAAGGCCACTTCAAACATTTTTTTTATCCTAATCAATCGGCAAATTTTGGCAAATAATACAAATAAAAATAAATATTTAAAAAATAGAGGATGTTGGAAAAAATATTAGGATTTATAATATTTTTACAGTGTCAAGGGGAAGACGCCATGTGCAAATAACGTTACTTTTTTTAATATATTTTTTAAATCTATCGCAAGTTACTAAGAGAAGGACGCCATGTGCAAATAACATTACCTAAGAAAATATATTAAAAAAAGTGTTGCCATGTGCACACTATAAAAAATACCATAAATCCTAAAATTTCTCTTAACATTCCCTATATTTTAAATATCAGTTTTTATTTGGATTATTTACCCAATTTTGCCCGATCCAATTTGATTTTTTTGGATTCAATTGCAATAATTGATGCCAAGAATCATTACAATGCTAGGTTTAGAGGAAGACTAGCCACGTGGGATTATAAATGAAATAAACTAGATATCCTAAAATCATGGTCACCATTCCCCCTCTATGCTAGCTTAATTTTTTTGAAGTTGGCTAATTAATTTAGACTAGTAAAATTCTACTTCATTTGAAAATTTTTAAATTTTTACTCCATTCAAATGTCATAAATTTGATTTTAAAACTTTTCAAATAAATTATAAATGATAAGATAAGATTTGAATTGCTAAAAATATTAACTTTAATTTTAGTTTTTGAATTTTTTTTTTGTAATTTAGTTTCTTAACTTTTATTTTATTCAATTTAGTCTCGTGACGACAACTTTTTACAAATTGTTTCTTTCCAATAATTTTTTGACTTCCTTATATTCTATCAAATATATAATTTTAGATTGCATTTGATTTACTAAATAATATTACAAATGTTATTCTCATTTTTGAAAAATATGAAAACTATATATGTATATTATATATGGTCATAGAAAGTCATTTAAATTAGAATCACTCAGTAATCAGTATCATAATATTATAATTTATAAATATTCACAATTAATTTTGAACATAAACTCAACCAACTCAACTCAAAAAAAAATTCAAATAAACTTTGAATGATGAAATATGATTTGTCAACTCAACTAACTCAAAATTTTTTGACTTATTCGACTCGATTAAATACTCATCCCTAATTAATTTAGAGGGTTATAACATATATAATATGTTAGAGTTTGTAACATGAATATCGTATTGATCCAACCTAAAAAGTTCGCAGTGTGATATACTAAAGAAATAAAATTGGAGGAAAAATGAGGACATGTGGTGGATATGAAGTAAGCGGACCGAAGGATTAGAACGTAGTATATAAACCCTCGAAATCGTGCTTAAAAGTAGGGACTATACTTCTCCTATACAAGTGGATTTCTTGCTACTCAAGTTTCATTTGTGATCAAGTGATTATCTCTATAAATAAATAATAAAGCTTAGAGTTAAATTATAATCGTAAATTCTCAAAATCGTATTTAGTCATAAATCTCTTGTATTTTTGCTATTTTCGACATTAGTGAAACTTCTCTTTGTTTATTTTACCTGTACTTTATTCTGTTTAATATTTTTCATATAAAAACTTGATGTCTCTTCTATTATAGGAGTGATTATCCCTACTTCATATTAACAAGTATGCTACAATTTTCTATATTAAGGAAAAGGCTTGTGTCATTTATTTGATAATGAAAATGATGTAAAAAAAAGCCTCGTCTTTGTATGGTTGTTCAATGTTGATGACATTCTTGAATGCTGACGACTTAGTTTCATATACGATAGGGAACAAGAAATTTGTGTGTATTTCTAGACTGCAGGAGTCATCATTCTGCAGTGTTGGTTGAAAAAGAAACGTAATTTTTTTGGTTGTCCTTTTAATTTTTTAGGGCTTTGTTCTGATTAATTTGGATCGATTCACGTTGTATATTTGACTTTAATAGATAAGAGACTTTTGGGGAAGATTTTGTGTATACACAAGGTCTCGAACTCAAAATCTGCTTAAGTGATACCAAACTTACTACTTAAATTAACCCGTTGGTAAGAAACGTAATTTGTTAGTTGATTTAGTTGCTCAAATATTAAAATATGTGAGCCTGATGGTTTGAATATTATTATGCGTGGAACTTCTGTATTTTGAAACCTTAGTGGTGGGAGTTTCCAGGCATTGTTTTTCTGACGAGAGAGAGAGAGAGAGAGAGAGAGTCGTGTTCAAGTTTATCAAGTGATTAGTAAACTTAAAACAAAATTTTCCTACAACTAATCCAAGCTATTGGGAGATGAGCTTAATTTGCAAGTAAAAAAAAAACAAGTGGGGTTATTCTTAATTTCCTATCAATAAATAGCTTTAGCCCAACAATAAGCTACACAATTAATCAAAATTATAAAATATTAATTAAATATAATTAACAATCAAACAAGACATATATTTAACCCATTCAGACAAATCTCAACTAAATACACATTTTTACATAGTGATATCAATGATATCATTGTTGAATTCCAAACTCCTCAAGGAATCAGCATCCCAAGTCTCCCAATCTTAAAATGAGAGACCAATATCCAGTTTTACTCTGCATCAATGCTACATCTTGTTCAATTGTATTCGATACGACCAACATGACATTGTTAGTGCTTAGAACCATCATCTCTTACAACATATCATTGTGCCTTTGCAAGGGCTCGACTGGACGGACCACGCAGCAATTTGACAAAACCGAGGAAACTTAACTTCCCATCCATATGCCTTATCCAGTCATGAAGAACAGCATGGACTGGAATTGAGGGTCCAAGACCAAGTTCCTGAATAGTTTTGAAGCACAGAATTGACATTTATATTACAAACTACAGATCAGAAATTATTTAATATATAAAAGAATTCCAGACTTACAGAAGCGAGTTCCTCGATTACAATAGCCCTGTTTCCATCTTTCTCAAAAAGCTCGTAGGCACATCGGGCATGTTGTTCCCAATGATCAAGCGCCTCGAGCTGATGAACACTTAATGCAGCTGCACAAAATTCTTCAAAACCCATTCTTCTGTATTGAAGTGCATTAAGCTGTCGTGCAATGGAAATTAAAAGAACAGTACTTTAATGAGCTACGTCTCGATGACCATATAATCAACAAATAACTACATAAATGAAAGAACCGTGTCCATACTGAGAAAAGAATATCCGGAATTTGAGAATCCTTCATTGCATCTGTTGCAGTTTTCATCAGGGCCTGTTTGCAAGAAAACAAATAATCAAAACAAGTGCATTACCTAACAATATCTCCGCGATGATGGAAGGAGACTCACAGTCTTAATGTTCTCCAAGGTTATGCTACCATTTTTGGGCTCGAATAATGCAAATTGTGCTCTCATGTAAAAGAGTTCATCAGCAGTCAATGTCTTAGACAATGCCTGCAGGAATGAATTAATAAGAAAATTGATGCATTATCTAGTTTCCGTTACAAATGACCGAGACAATGAAGTAAAAATGAGCAAAGGAAAATCGAAGTTGAATGGTGCGAGCCTAGTGGTCTATAAACCAGGTACTACATAGAGGCATAGGTAAAGAAAGTACAAGAAGAAGATTTCACCCCATTAGCATGCACACCTTTAAAGCAGCCTTCCGCAAAGTTGATGATCGCATATATGCCTTCATAAGCCTAAAAACTAAAATATCGAGAGGGACCTTAACATCATTATGATTCTGGATCCAAGGATGACCTGTGAACAAAAGACCAAGGTTGTTACTCTAGCCCAAGGATGCCGTAACCTAATATTACGAGTTAAAATTATGCACGCACATAGGGCCTGAGCTGCTGTCATTCTTTTCCTGGGGTCCTTATTCAAAAGGCGCTTAACAAAGTCCTTAGCTTCTGAAGACAAGGAAGGCCAAGGTGCTTCGATAAAGTTTGGATCAGCTTTTAGGACCGCTCGAAAAATTCCAGACTCAGTCCTAGCCCAAAATGGACGGCTACCACATAAAAGAATATATGCTATCACGCCTATACTCCATACATCAGCTTCTGTACCATAAGATCTATGAAGAACTTCGGGGGCCACGTAGTATGCACTTCCAACAATGTCATTAAGTCTTTCATCTGGAAAAACATAAGCATTAGAGATGGGCACGGGTCGGGTTTTTGGCTCACCCGAACCCGACCCGAAAATAAATACTCTATACCCGCACTCGACCCAAAAATAAATATACTAAACCCGACCAGACCTATATAAAAAAAATTAATTTTAGGGACCTAATTATAAAAAAATAATTTTATAGGACTTAATCGTAAAAAATTATAATTTGAAGGACTAAATTGTAAATAAAAATTTAATTTTAGGGACCTAATTATAAAAAAATATATAAGGGGTATTATTATAAATATCCCTAAAAAATTTAAGAAAAATTTACATAATTAATCCCGGATCGGGTCGGATATTTCCACCCTAAACCCGCACCCGACCCGAACCCAATTTTTTTTTTTAAAATCTGACTCTATCGGATCGGGTCAAGTCGAAACCCGTCGGGTTCAAGTTCCGTGCCCATCCCTAAGTGGAGCAAGAAGAGTAAAAACCTGGTCTGACAAAATCCGATAATCCAAAGTCTATGGCCTTAAGCATCGAGTTCTCCTCCTTAGAAGTATACAGAAAGTTCTGGTCCAGAGAAAAAAAACTAAGTTTAGATCCTTCAACGGTAAGACACATAAAAGATCACACGTTATTTATAGACTCAGTAATCAATCATGATGATACTGCATGAGAAATGTCCTAACTTTAAGCCGACAACAGCATACGCTTTCCCAATTCAAGACATTCACTCGAAACCCCTTATCGTATCAATTTTCAGTATAGGAAACCGCCAAACCTTGCTCTTTCAATTCAGTATAGGAAATCGTCAAACATAACTCCAGTTACATATCTATGTGTGTTTTCTGTTTATGTTAAACTATTTGAGGATCACTACCTAGTCATGTTTTTTTTTTTTGCCTTTTAACTATCAAGTAAAAAAAGCGAATTTGCTCCACCTCTGGCTTAAGATCTCGATGCACCACGCCCTGAAGATGGCAAAAGGCAACAACATTTAGTATCTGTACCATTACAGTCTTTGCATCATCTTCTGAGTACTTTCCACCCCTACAAGCATAACGAACCTTCAAGTTCGAGGTACAATAAACAAATTCTCAAAATTTGAGCTATCTATTACAAGAATAATCACCTTGCAAGAATTCTATCCAAAAGCTCACCTCCTTCACAAAACCTGTAATTTCAATTATGTTACTCAAAATTTTAATTAAAATAAGATCATATGAATGAAAGCACATGCTTCAAGCTTACTCCATTGCTATATAGACATTATCATGATCTTCAAATGCATCATAGAATTTCACTAGATTGTTATGTCCTGTCAAGGCTCGCAATATCTTCACCTCCCTTCTTACATCCTCAACTGCAATAGCCGTTGTCATCTGCCAACATACATAGACATAAGAAAAACACATGAAAGCACACCGAGGAGAAAAGCAACTTAAATCACGAATAATCGTATATTAGGTATAAATCAAAGCATAAGAACGAAATAATAGCAATGTTTCACTCTGCCTTGTAGAAGGTTCAAAGCAATGCTTCAAGGTCAATTGATCACATAAAAATTCCGGTCCAATCATGTATCAAATACAGACGATAGTGTGCAATCTAACTACAACTATTTGTTCTTTCCGGCTTGGTTCCAAGTACAAGCCGGGAAAAGACAATAAAATAATAGTTGACTGGTTCGACCTGATTCGATGTAAATTAACGGCCCCTTCAAAGTTAAGATCCCAAACTGAAACCATTGGAGAGTGGTGGTTTAGCAGCTGTCAATTCGAAGTGTAGAAAAAAATTATATGTCATCAGTTTCTTATCACAAAACATACCACTTCCACTAGCACCCAGCCATACAACTCAATGATGCAAAGTTCAGTTTTGGGGCCAAGATATGATTTAGACCTAAAATATTAGTCATGTGGTAAGCTTAATATATCAAATAATCCAAAGTTTAGACTTAAAAACACATCCCAATCAGACGTGGTAAGCTTAACACATCAGATAATCTGGATTTTTGTTAGTTGGATGGTAGCAATGAATTATCAAATTCCAACCATCAACACAATAATAATCAATAAAACAAACAAGTTGGCCGCCTTTTGAGTTGTTTTACACTAAAGAAATTGAAACGTAAAAGAAATGAATTTAACCCCATATTTTCTCCATCTAGAAGGATTCTGAAACAGTAAAGTCCCCATATTTTCTTCTTTCCTTCAATATTCTCTTCATGTCCTATCACTTACCTTGAATGGGTACAAAAACACAAGACTGAAACAGTTTTGTGCTTAAACAAAAATCAAAACAGAAATCACCATAAACACAAGAGAAGGCCAATTTAAATACCCCCCCCCCCCAACTATCAACATTTACAAGAACAAAGATTTAAAATTTAAATACACATTTTTAAAAAACAAAAAGAACCAACCTTGGATTTGGGAATGACTTTAACAGCAACCTGCTGGCCTTTGAACTCTCCTTTCTTGAACTTAGCAGAACAAGTATACCCAAAATGCCCTCTGCCAACTTCCTCTCCTATTTCCAGCTTACTCATCAACTCCTTCGAAAACCCAAATCTTTTATCCAACTCAACTCCTCCCTCCTCCTCATCTCCTTCCACAATTTTGGCTTCATTTTGCGCTTCCTTGTCCGGCTTCCGCCACCTCAGCACAGCACGAATGTGCTTGGCCGGAGACGGGGGAGGAAAAGGGCGTCGGAAAAACCGGAGAGGAGTCAAAGGAGTCTTGGGCTTCCGTTGATGGGCTGGGCTTGGGGTGTACAAAGGGAGAAAAGGCGTGGTCGGAGGGAGAGAAGGAGGAGGAGGAGATTTGGGTAATTGGGTAGGCGCAGGATCTTCATTTTTCCGGTCCTCTCCGGGGGAAAATGGGTTTGGTTTTGAAGGCTTCGAAGTGCAGGCTCCCATTGTTGAAAAGGAAGAAGATCAATTAATCAATAAGAAACTTTGCATTTGAGAGATCTTATTTGAGGTTTCAGCTGAGCTGACTGTAAGAATCGCATAATAAAGAGAGAATAGTAATAATACAGTCCAAATAAAAGAAACTGAGAATTTTTCTGTCGTTTGTTGCTGTGAGAAGAAGAAGAGGAAGAAGGAAACAAGTTAAAGTGATTAAAGATGTAAGCTTTAGAAGCTTTGCAAGCCACGTGACATGAACATGACTGTTTTTTTCGGATATGTTCCTTGAGAAGTGTGTAAGAGATTTGGGAAGTTGATTGGCTGGCAATGACCCCAAAGTTTATTGACCTCTGATATATATAATCTATAAGCTAAAGAAGTTTGATTGCCCCCAAATACCAATTAAATAGTCATTTATTTTTATTTATTAATCAAATAATTTAAATTGAGTATTGTATTTGTTTATTTTGGTGCTATCTTTTTAATTATGTTTATTTATAAAATAAAAATTTAAAATTCTAATTTATCTAAAAATAAGTAATATTATTTCATTAATAATTGGTAGAAATTACTCTTGCAAGCGTAATATTGTTTTCTTTTCTCGGTAGGAACAATCTCTCCTCTCTATGTAGAAATTATTCAAAAAAAAATTATAATGTGTTTTATCTCATTGATTAGATATAACATGTTTATCTTCATCAAAACTTAGCCGTTCCTCTCTTTTTTTCAGCAGTGCTGTTTTAACCAACATTCTTCCTTGAACAGCTGACAGTCTTGGTTCAGCTCCTCTTCCTTCGTTTTGCGAGCATCTCCGGCGAGATGACACTAATATCTCCAGGAACTGGTCGGTCATCGCTGCCCTTAGCTTCTCAAACTCTATATTTTAAGAGATGGTTACTGTTCACCCCCTCATGTCGGCGGTCATCGCATCAAGACTTGTTTCTGTTGTTCATGTTCTTTGTTCATATTAAATGAATTTTCTTTTCTTTATAAAAAAGACATGTTTATCTTCATTATAAATAAAAATATTTTTTATCCCGACAAGTGTTTATTGATTTAATAAAACGATCATGACATAAAATTTTTTATATGAGATTACAAGTCAAACTTATACGTAAATAAGTTAACTATTTATATTTGATATATATATATATATATATATATATATTCAATGACATGTTAAAATAAATGTTTAATTTACATTAGATTCCTGAATAACCCTTTGTCTTTTTTTTTTATCAAAAAGTATATATAATACATTTATTTTTAATGTTTTTTTTAAATCATGTATTATCATCTACCCTGTGATATGTTAATGATTCATTAAGTTATTACATCAAATATTAAATTAATTGTGGTGGAAAAGTGGATGATGTTTATCATAGAAGATTCGAGTTCAATTTGCTTTGTCTGTAAAGTGTGTATGCATTGTCAAAAGATTAAGAATTTATATTAACATATATTACATTGAAATCACCTTTAAACTATTAAAAAATGTAGTTATTCTCTAGGCCATCAATTTCTTTTTCCTTTTGGATTATATATTCGAATATCGTATATTAAAATCTCATATTTTTTCTTGTATATAGATAAAAATGGACAATTTCCTTTTTCTTTTTAATAAAAGAATGGATAATTTTAAATAAAGTATTTTAAAAAAGCTTGAGCTGAAAATTCATAATTTAATATTTAAAATTCAATTTTCTATTTTTCAGAGCCTTAGAAAGAAAATACACCATAAATAAACTCACATGGAGTCCGTGGGTTACTTTATTTTTTGGTCAAATTCTTCTATTGGTCCTTATACTATACATAAGTTATAGATTTAATTTGTATATTTTAAAATAGTTATTTTTAGTTCTTATACTTTTAAAAATTTTGAAAATTTGATTCTAAACCAAAAGGTAGTTGTGAAATTTTCAAGCCAAATTTTAGTATTAATTATTGTACAATGTACAAGTTGTAGATTTAGTTTTTGTTCTCCAATTTGATCATTTAAGTCACTATAATTTAGTTAAATTGTCATTTTATTGTATGGGTTTTGATTGAAATTTCAAAATTTAAAAAATTCAGGACTATAAATGATCAAATTGGAGTACATAGACTTTTATATTAAAATAATTTAATATGGTTTATTTATACATTTAGCCCTTAGATATGGAGAATAAACTTTTATGAAATTTCCCACTACCATCCTTTTTTTTAATTAAAAACAAAAAAGGGGGAAAAGTAACAAGTGGGATCCCCACTAAATAGCTGAAAAAAATTTTGTTAGGAGGAAAAGAACCCCCTTTCTTGAGAAATTGCCAAATAGGGACCCCATTCTTTATTCTGACCATTTAAAGGGAAAGCATGAGTGAATTTATTCCTTGATGCCTTTGTTCCAAAGTTATCTCATTGCACCTCTTACTTTCTCATTATTTATTTTGCAATTTCCCCCATTTTGATGTAAATGAGAAGGCATACGATCAATAAGTAATTAAGATCTTAATCTATATTTTATTTTATATAATCCGTATTGTTAGTGCTCAGACAATATACAAGGCTAATTTCTGGTTGTTTATCTGACTTCGTAGTACGCTTTTGCCTTATGACACGCTATTATCTATCGTTGTGGTAGATTTGCGCTCATGGTTATTTTTTTACATCGTTCGGTTTTGATTTGTAGTTAGTCGTTGGTCTTCAATAGTTTGATCCCCTTATATGATTCGTTTGTCAATATAGTCAGATTTGTTTTGCGAAACAACCACCAAAATTGTTGGTTTTGCTCACCAGTCCTACTTCAATCTTGAAGCGTGTAGGTGGATAAAACATGAAGTCTTGCTCCTTGCTTCCATGTTTTGCAGCCCACCGAAAGTGTTTTGCCGGTCTGATGTTTCGTTTTCTAGTTTTTTCTATTTAGATTAATTTTTTTTGTTATTTTCTGTTAGAATTTTATTTCTTTTGAACTATTTCTTTATTTTGATTTCTAATAAAATTCAACCGGCATATTATTAAAAAAAAAATATATATATATATATATATACATATTTGTGCATTCAGTCTTTTTATTCAGACCAGGATCAAACGTTATTATTTTCTCCAGATTAGTCCCTATCATTATCAATACTATTAAAAAATGATTAACAAATGGCACCTATTACGTTACGCTCCCAATCAAAGTAAAAGGATTAAAGGTAGGGATCAAATTAAACATGAAATCATTATGAAATTAAGATGACAAATTACCAATCAAATGTGATTGAAAAAGATATGATTTTGAAGGCCTACTCACTGTGTAGTGCTAAATGGGGAAGACTAAGGTCGTTGAACCCTGTTTGAAAGCAACAAGCACCGCCACCATTGATGACTGACTGAGCCTGCAGCCTGCTTAATTATAATTCCACATCCGAGACTTTAGAGGGCACGTATGATGGAGCATACATACGTGTGACGCATAATGTATAGTCGCCTCTTTATTTGTTTTTTTTATCAGATTCTTTTCATATTTCATCCATTACTCTTTATCCTTCTTTCTTTCCTTTATCCTGTACAAATCTGCATTATAAAACCAAATATGCTAATGAGGCATGTGTGGATAAGGTTGAGGTTCTTGTAAGTGTTTAGGTATGAGTCCCACAATCTGTATTTAGATTTAAACAAATCTGTATTCAGTGAACCAGATAATGACACCGCGAAATGAACCTTCGAACCGAGCCAATTTCGAGTTCAAACTTGAATTTGTAATCTCAAATGAAAAGCACGTAAAACAAAACATTTCTTATTCAAAAAAACAACATCGCTTCTTCTCTTCAGTTCACTGCCCTCAATCTGCATGCATCAATGGTGCCATCGAAAAAACGGCACAACCATGAACTTCATACGTCCGACCTTGCAATGGAAACCATTACGTTCACCGCAGGCAAAGTAATACGGCCGCCACTTGTGCAGCTTCAAATGGAAGCCGTCACCGACGCCTTGTGTCGTATTCGCAATCATCTTGGCTCTTCTCAGGTCACAAGTTAGGAAACTCCATAGGTTGGGTAGCAAGTAAACGCTGTGAGGAAATGTGGTGTTGCTTGGTGGATCATATTTGAATACTACAAACCATCATTTCATAGATAAGCAAATTGTGTCAAATTTAGAGAGAAAGACCAAAATTCAATCTAGATTTCTAGTACTCTTTTGAAGAGATGGAAAGAAACCCATGTTTAATGAACTCACCTAGAGTATCATTGAAGTAGAATGGTCCATTTTGGAATGCCCAATCAGTGTAGTTGAAGCCGAAGCGCCAATTCTCTGACCCACCAACATTGATCGTGTTGGGTCCTTGTGTTTGGTTGGGGGGATGATAAGGACCCCAGCCCCAGCCAGTGTGGTTGAACCCAGAGCCCCAGTCCTTGTTAGCCATGCTCATTCCCCACAAGCTACCTAGTCCTACCATTATCATTAGCATGAGTCTTGCGGAACCTGTAAAACCCATGTTTTTTTAAGGAAAGTATTGAAAAACAGATTGTAAGTTTGAATGTTTTTTTCTGGGATTGAATTGAGGAGTGGACAAGTTTATATAGAGATGGAAACCATGGTGTTAGTTTTGCTAATGCCAATTGCCAAATTAGTCGACCCTTTTTGACGTTTTCCTTTATCGGATTCAGAGGTCTTTCTACCAGAAACCACGTTTTACCCAGGTCAACCAGTACACGTTCCTTTAATTTTCTTCTAGTTCCATTAGTCCTTATTATGAGAGATTATATGAATCTCATAGTCGGTCACCCGGTGAAGTTTGGCTAAATGGGTTGGTGTGGTGGAGAGTTTTCCAAATGTTTGTGATTAAACCCACTCATAAGGGAGAGAGAGGCGCGAGGTTAAAAGATTTAAAGCGCCGTATTAATTAATAATACGGAAAGTTTAAAAAAAATTTCAAATAAAATTTTATTGATATAAAAAAAAATTAGATTACTCTCACGAGCAACATAAAAATAACTTTAAACATCTAAAAATCTAACGTTTCCATTTAAAAAAATGTTATTCTACCTTACAAGTACCTCTTGTAAAACCCTAGCTGCTTTTCCATTATTTATTTGAACCACTTGCTTTTTCATTTTTTCTTTATTTAATATGCGACGACGCCAGATTTGATACTGGTTGTCAACCACCGATGATTCATATTTCTTGTATTTTTCTATTTGTTTTAGTTTTTTTTTGCATTTTTGCACATCTTGTTGCGCTTTTTCTCTGCCTCCGTGACATGTTTTCTCTGTCTTTATACACATCTCTGTCTTATGGCACGCTTCTATGGTTATTTTTGCAGGGTTTTGGTGTTCATTCGGTGACCCCTACAACGCTTGTTTTTTATTCATGTTTGTCAGTGATCACATAGAGTTTGATTCCCTTTTGGGGTTTTTTTTGCCGATGTAATAGACAACAGATCGTCGTTTTTGGGAATAAGTGTGAAAGGTCGTTGCCGATTTTGAGAATTTCATATAGTTTGTGTTTTGACAACTCCCCAGGGACCCCTCATACAATGGAACGTAGAAATTTTCTTTGGTGCAAAGAGAAAGTGTATGATCTGAGTAGTGCAACGCTTATATTTTCTTTTTAGATTTACCATTTTTTATTATAACAAATGATAATTTTGTAACGTTCTAAACCCGATGTCACATTTGGGCCTCAAGCCCAAACCATAGGTAAAATTTCATAACTAGGTTTAGTCAAAAACATAAGCATTTTCCATAAATCCAACAATGTTTTGGAAAAGAGTAAATACAAAATAGTTAAATCGTTTGCATAGGAGCTCCAATTGAAACAAAGTAATTAAAAGCATTCGACATGATTAAAATCCAAATAGAGTTATAAACATAAATCAAGGGTCCTATGAATACATCGCCCGATAAGCCTAAGTATTGTCTTGCTACATCAATAAACTAAAATCCTACTCCGATGGGGATCCTTTGAATGCAACGCAGCCACCTAAAAACCCGCGTAAGGAAACATCGATTCCAAACGTTAAGCTCATAAAGCTCAGTGGATACACCTCTACTCTACTATGCTTCAACAGATCATAAACATAGTCATGTAACAAGTAAGATGATATGACAGTTAAATTGATACAAGAAGCTACATTAGTCGCCTAAGCACATGCAATCCATATCACAACATCAAAGGGGCACACAAGGCCCAAACATACCATTCCACCACAACAAAGGAGTGAGGCCGGGTCACATAGCATCGGAACATACACTTCAGGTGAGACCGGGTCACGCAGCATCAGAACATACACTCCAGGTGAGACCAGGTCACATAGCATCGGAACATACACCCTTACTCAGACCTCGATACATACGAATGAGGTTTGAGTCACATAGCGTCGGTAACCTTCATTCGCCAATTCTCTTACCATGGTGTTGCAACACATTTTGGGCATCAAGATTCTACCAAACAAGGTACTCAACCATACAATGACCTTAAGTGGCATACAACAACTAACCGATCCACCAAGGATCCTTATTGAATCAATACAAACAAACCACCCAAGGTTTTATTAAGTTATTACTCATTATGTACGTATATGAGGTTATATTCTTGGTTTCTCAGTTTTACTTTTCATTTTACCCCATTAGAGACCCATTGAACTCAAAATAAAATTTTTGGGCAGATTGCCCAGCGAGTACCGATACCAATTTAAAAGTATCGATACGTTCCAGTGGGTACTGATACCCACTTACGCGTATCGATACCTAGCTTGTCGTCAAAAGGGTTTAACTCAAAGCCTATACTGATACCCTAGGTGTACCGATACACTCAGATACCATTTTTGGCTACTAAAATTTGATGGAACATGGACGATACCAATACGCCCCCACGCGTACCGATACCTCCCTTAAACACTTGCTGAAACTGCTATAAAATCAACGGGGTACCTATACCGGTTTATGTCGTATCGATACCATAACCCAGAATTCGAATTTTGGAGCTTGAAATTCATCCCAACACCCCCTCAAACATTATAAAACCCCCCCTAAAATGAACTTACAGATTATGGAAGGTGTTTTAAGTGGGCTTCTACTCTTTTCACACCATTTAAACACTAAATTCGAATTTTGCCATTAATACCCATACTTAACATTTCAAGCAACAAAACATCAAACAAGCATACAAGAGCTTACATTCAGGTTTTGCAAGAAACAAATGGAGTTGGAAGTGTACTAACCACCCTTTAAGCACTGGAAAAGAGCCTCCTTGCACCAGCCTCAAGCCCTCTCCTTGCCTTGAGCTTTTGAGTGCTCTTCAACCTTCTTAACTACAAATCCAAAGTTGTAAAATGATTTACATTCTTTCTAAAGGGTCAAAAGACATGACATGAAGAACTCTGTAACAGAAAAATAGAGCTAAGTCCTCCATTCCCGTTCTTCATCTTCTACCCCACAAAAACCCAACCTTTTCATCCACCACCATCTTTGATGAAACTTACCTTGAAACGTAGATCCGTGGATGGTGATTTCAACACTCTCTATTCAAAATCCGGGATATTAACTCAATGAGGCAAAGATTGGGCCTTTGTCTTTGGGTCTACAAGAAAGAATGCAGGAGAGAGAAAGAGAGAGAGAGAGAGAGAGATGGGGTAAAGGTAGAGACAACATGAGATCATTCTCCAAGCTTTTTCTCCAGAGCCATTAAGAAAACCAGCCCCTTCCTTTAAATTGTGAGGAAAATACTTTCTTGCCCCTCTCTCATCTACCCATTCACCTTTTAGCCCAAAGTCTTAAGCTCAACAACACAAGAAAGCCAATTTAAGGAGCTTGTGGGCCTCCAACGGTATAACCTCGTGGGCCAACAGGCACGCTCACGACTCGGTTGAATTCGACCCTTAAATTCCAAAATCGGGTCGTTACAAATTTTTATTATTAAAATTGTGAAGAAAAACAACACAAAATAAAAAAGTGAAACAGTGCGAATAAAACTTAACGTTCTTATCAAATAAACATTTAATAAAAAAAACATGGTATTTAAATGATTTTTGAATTCTTGAGTTTTGTTATCATGAGCTTAAAAGGTGGGTTTGCTGCCAAATATTACAGAGTCAAACTCAACGGTACACACGTTTACATGAAGAAACCATGACAATTTATGTTAACCTATTCTTAATTATGAATTAATTATTCAACCACCAAGTATGAAGTATGTGTTTACGTACAAAAAATAAAATACTAAATATTAGTATACATCTGGTTTATCGTAGTATTTTTTAATATCTAATTAAAAATTAGATGTTCGAATCTTACTTTTATTTCTAACGAGTAAAATTTAGATTCAAGGTTCCAACATTATGTTCACAGTTCATATTAATACATCATAGATCATCATAATGAACCCAACAAGTGTCTCAGTGAAAAAGCGGATGATTTTCATTCTAGGAGATACGAGTTCAAATCGTTTTGTCTACATGGTGTATGCGTATCGTCAATGGGTTAAGAATATCTATAACAAATATTATCTTGTAATCACCTTTAGACTATTAAAAAAATCATAATCATCTAATTCTCAAATAAATGTTGTCAGAATATTCAAATAAATGAATTCGAATTTGAAATAAATTGGGATATGAAAATAACATTAAAAAAATTAGGCTTAATATAAAAATAAGTGTTCAAACTATACCTCTTGTTAATTTTAGATGTTTAAATTATTTTTTGATAAAAAATATGTGCATGATGTTTCATTTGTTAATTTAGGTGTTTGATAGTTAACTATTGTTAAAAAAATTCGTTAACCAAATAAAATTTGACATGTGACGTGTTTTGACTTCCAATTTGTTTTATTTAATTTAATTTTTTATAAAAAATCCTAAAATTCTAAAAAAATTCTAAAATAGTCACCAAATCCCTAAATTCCTAACCCCAAATCCTCACCATTGTCAGTGTCGAGCCCACTCCTTCGATCGCTATACCCAGATGGTCATTTCTCCCAACTTGTTATCATCGAAAACTAACAAACGCCATGATAAATGAACATTGAACGATGAATGCAAAACCGTCGTACGGTTACACTACAACAATATAGATTTTTAGTGACAAATTGGCAGTGACTAGGAGTAATTTTGTCACAAATATTAAACTTTTGTGATAATATTTTTGTACGACACAATTAGTATAATAAATTGTGATGCATTTTATTTGGTCGTTGTTATAGTAGTAATTATGACAATTATATTTTCACAATTAAATTCTCACTGTAAATCTATAAACTGTGACACAAATCTCATTGTCAATAAATTTTTACACATTCTAGTGATGGTATATAAAGTGATCATTATCATTTGATATTTTTTGTAACAATGAAATTGTTTGTCACTTAAAATTTTACTTTTTGTTGTAATAAATTTTGTCACAAATAAAAAATAAAAGTAATGACAAATTGAATATTGTCACAATAATAAATTTATTTTTTATAATAGTCGTAATAATTAAAATTATAAGATAAATATTTCTATTAGTCTTTATACCATGTGTAAATTGTTGTTTTAGTCATTCTATTTCGATCAATTTTAGTCCCTATATTTTCAAATTTTAAAATTTCAATCCTAATCCTAACGGGACAACAACAATGTGACTAAATTGCAATGACTAAAAATGATCATATTAAAGAACAAAAATTAAATAAGCAACATATGTATAACAAATGAGCTAAAAACAAAATTTTACTGAACATATTTAAAGACTATCATTCATGTCAATATTGAAATTCAAATTTTAAAAAGTACAGAAACTTAAAGTGACCAAATTAAAGTACAAAGATTAATATGTAATTTTGGCATAATACATGATGACAAAATTTTTTCTTGTGAAAATTTTAAAAGAAATATTTCATTATAATTAGTTTTTTCTTCAAAAAATCTAAATAGTTTTTTATATGTAATTTATCACTACAACAAATTTACTTATTAATGACATCTAAAATATTGTCATTGAAACTTATATTTTTGTCACTATTTATATTTTGTGACGTAAAATTTGACGTCACGACGCTCGTCACCTTAGGTGTGCCACTAAATGTCAAGTGTGACGATGTATGATTTTTCGTCATGTATTGTTGAGCTTATAATGACGTTGATGTATTGTAACACCCTTAACGTATATTCGTAGACCGAATATACACGAAAGATGTTACTGAATTATTAAGAAAACATGACTTGAAGAATTTTTTTATGCCAAAACTTGTCTTGTTGTTTAACCATTCCTCGGTTTTAAATTGAAAACTACACCAGTCTATAGCAGCTAGTTTCGACCCTGAATTGTTTTAGAAAATTTATAAATTTGTTATTGAAATAAAAATATAATTCAGGGAGAAAACTATGTACCCTGCCTAGACCCTTTCTTGATTTTTAAAATTTCTACACGATTAGGGTTAAACTACACTTAACTATGTCGTAAATCATAATCATTTGTAGTAAAACCATATTCTAAGTCCATATCAACGTATATTCGTAAACACATTATAACTTAAGTTTACAAAGCAGTTTGCATCTTTCAAACCCACATACATACATGTACATGCCCACCAAACATCAACTATAAATTAAGATGTACGTTCCGTGATTACCAATGTAACTTAAATTTCTCGATTTAACAGCTCCTCTTGCTACTCTACTTGGGGGAACCTACGTGTGAAATAACACACACTAAGTATGAACTTAGTGAGGCAATCATCTTATTTATCAAAACATAAAATAAAACAATACATTAACTTAACATAGCTTTTATCTAATGTAGTATCATGTTAACAAAGATTTCATAGTCAGTCGATATTCATGTACAAGTCATAATTTTTCTAACTTAGTCTAGTTTCCAATACTCCTTTATTTTCAAATAAATCATATACATGGTATAGTTCACATACATGGCATATTTCATACATATAGCATAATTCACATGTATGACATGATATATACATATGACATATTTCATATACATAATATAATTCACATGGACAACATACACACATAACATGATTCATATACATGATATGGTTTACATACATAACATGATTCATGTACATGACATGGTTCATATATGTAGCATGATTCATATTCATAGTATGATTCATTTATATAACATAATTCTTATATGTGGCATATTTCATTTGCATGACATGATTATCATACGTGGCATGATTCACATACGTGTTATCATTCGTATTCATGACATGATTTATTTACATAACATATTTCATATACGTGACATTATTCATATACATGACTTAATTCATATATATAATATAATACATGCACTTGGCATAGTTCATATGCAAGGCTTAGTTTATATACGTAACATAATTTGTATACATGTCATGATTCATATGCATAGCATATTTTTTATATATGTGACATACTTCGTATACATGGCATAATTCATGTACTTGACATGATTCATATACTTGGCATAGTTCATATACATGTCATGATTCATATACGTGCCATGATTCATATACATAACTTGATTCATTTACAAGACATGGTTCTTTTACCTGACGTGATTCATATACGTGGCTTGTTTCGTATTTATGGCATGGTTCATATAATGACATATTTCATATACATGACATGATTTATATTCATGACATGATTCTTATACGTAACATGGGTCATTTACATGACATGATTCATTTATGTGACATGATTCTTTTATCATTGCCCACAGTATGCTATATGAGATCGAGGTACGCGAGTCATCTTAAAATGACACCGTAGTGTCAAACGTGAATGTGAAGATGAGTACGTACACGGGGACGCTCTTTGCTCCCCATAAACATGAAGCACCTCGACAGTGCACTCGGGCACAGTGGGCGTGAATCCCCAGGGTGCATGTGACACAATCATTTTGTCACAAATAACTTCTTGATAACATGAACATGGGGGTGCAGCTGCTAAAGACTCTATGGCATGCCAACTATACCATGGACTCTCATACTCAATACTTGGGCGTTTCTTTTATTATCAATCAAACATCATAATCAATCATATAAATAAACATTTCATATCACATGCTTCATCATATATAAACATATTCACGGCGATATAGTTCAACATACATATAAGGCAATACTATTTTTTTAGGTGTCAGTTGTTCCATTTTAACTTGTTTCATTTTAATCTTGTCAATTTCCATATCTCATATATGCATAATGCATCATCATTTATGCAGACAATTATTCTTACCTGGTATTTCACCAATCTGGCCATGTCGAGCAAAGTATTATAGCATGTATTATAAAGAAATACAATATTATTTTAAATTTAAGGTTGACTACTCGCAAGTCTCCTAATTGCATTTTAAAAACATGTAAATGCACTCACCTGGTTCAGGAATAGTATGCCTCACTAAGCTTACTCGAGGTTCTTATTTTTCTTTTTATCCTTGGTTCTCTTTGGATCTCATTTCGAACTGTTAAGACCAATCGAGCATATACATTATCATTCTCGCATTCGATTTAAATCCAACACTGCTAACTTGATTCTTAAACATAACTATTCAAATATAAATTTTTTCTAAAAATTTCCCCAATATTTTACATTATTGCCAAAATGGTCCCTAGGTCTTTAGTGACCATTTTGAACATTAAACAATTGTTCAAACCCATTTTTGAACAATTCCATAATTATTTATTTATTTTGGACTATTTCTTTTTTAGTCCTTCAACTTTATGAAAGTGACATTTTAGTCACTAAATTGCTTTTGTACATTAAATTCATGTACAAATAAACCATTTATTTATTTCCAACATCCATAGAAATTTTCCTTCAACTTTTAAACTTTATTCAATTTGGTCCTTCACTAACTTTTTATTTTCAAAAAGGTCCCAAAATTTCCTTTTCTTGACATACCAATCCTTTAACTTTCATAACAGGCTTGAATCTTCAATTCTATCAATTTTCCATAAATTCAAGAGCAATCCTTAAATTTTCTTAAATTACTGAATTGATCCTCTAACTTCTATTTTTTTCATTTTTGTCCCTAATCACAAATTCAAGCCATTTTCATCATAACTGATACATTCCAATATAAAAATAAAATTTTCAACAATTTCTCCTAACTTTCTCAATCTTTTCGAAATGGTCCCTATAATCTCATCTTGGGAAATTATTCAATCTAACATCAAAATTAAGCTTCTTGAATCACAATTACTTCAATTTCATCACCAATTCCATAACCCTAATTAAAACCCTAAATTTCAAGATTAGGGTTTATATCTCCTAACATGAAATTAACTTGATTTCAAGCTTGTTTCCATCAAAACTAAACTTAATTCATCATCTACTACATTAATTCTAATAAAATTTCATGAAACCCTAATTTCTCTCTCTTCAAAAACTAACTTAAAATTCACAGTTCCATTAAATTTTACTATCAAAATATAGATAATGAAGAGTAAATCACTTTACCTTAAACAACCTTGCTTGAATTCTTGATCAAAAGCCTTGAAAATGGACTAGGAAAATTTTTGGTATTTTCCCCTCTTTTATCTTGGCTATTCGAACAGAAAGCTGAAGATAGAGATGATTTTTTTATCATCTTTTACCTATTTAATCCAAGTGTAAAGGTTAAATGAATTTTAAATTCATTTAACTAGTGAAATTACCATCTTACACTTTTATTATAATGGCCATGATTCAATCTCATCAAAAATCAATGGCCATGATTAAATCTATGTGTTTTTCACCTTTCATAATTGCCCTCAAAGTTCCAAAATATTTCAAAAATGTCATCCATGTCAAATGACCAATTTGCCCTCCAACTAGACTTTATTTACATCAAGTCTTGGAAATTGTCATTCCGTAAAAATTGAACTAAATTAGTTCCATTCTAACCAGCCTCCTTCTAAAAATATCATAAATTTTAATTTATGATATTTATTCGATCCAAATATTCGAATTTCATTCAATACGATTTCCAAATTTTCTTTCTTTGAGCTTTATAACCATTCCATCACATTCTAACTAAATCTAGTTAGAATGTCACCAAAATTAATAAAATATTCATAAAATAATATTTTATGATTTTTCTATAATATTTGGGAACTGTCTTTAAAATTTCAATTCGATCCGATATACCGATAATTACCGAAAATTTTTATCGGATACATCTCCTCTTAGAAATCTTATCTTAACAATCCATTACGAATACTATTAACTCAAACTGAATCCTTTTTATCAGTCAAAATATTGAATATGGGACCTTCCCATTAAGTCACCCATCCTTGGGCTACTCTAGCCTAAGCACGCTTAATAATTTTATTCGATCCAGATTCGAATAACATAAGCCTCATATGAAAAATCCAATAACACATAAATACCACTCTTTTGGGTGAACTATTCATTTACGGGGTTAACTTGCATAACTTTTGAAAATTACACTTTGGTCCTTGAACTTTTCCAAAGTTTACACTTTAACCCCTAAACTTTCAAAAAATACATTTTAGTCACTAAGCAAGAATTGGGATATTACATGTATAACGCCACCTTAAAATTTGTATTCAGTGACAATTAATTATGTCACAAAATGATATAAAAATTCGTTATTAATCATTCATATCGTCACCAATAATACATTAAATTCTTTGCATTAGCGACGAAAGAAATATCGTCACCTTGTTTGTGACGTATTATATTGTCACCTAAGAATAATATGAATGACGATAATACATAACGTCACTTTATAACTTATGTTCCACAACAACTAGTTATGTCACCAAATTATATAAAAATTCGTTATTAATAAGTCTGAAAGGTTCGATGTCTTCAACCGAAATTTGCGCCGATGAAGGGTGTAGAGGTTTCTTTTGAAATTGGGAGAACAAAAATTGAAAAAATGACAAATTGGCACGGTCAATTTTAGAGTGGTTCGACCTTCTAACCAAGGTCTACATCCATTACCTTAGCATCCACACTAAGGATTTTCCAATTCACTAACAATGAATTCTTCCCTTTTTACAGGTTCAAGGGGTAACCTTGCATCCCTATCTTTTCACGGGCTAAGATAGAACCATCTCCCTATTTTTTATAAGGATCAACTAGAACCTATCCCTTAACAATGAGGTCTTGACATTTGTAAACAAAATACCTCTCTCGGTGGGTGTTTAGACTTTTTGGCTCACTAGGATTGGACTAAAGAAATACAAGAGATTAGAAGAAATAAACAATGAAAAACTATATTTAAGCTTGGATGTCCATCCTCCTCTTCTTCAAGTGTCTTTGGCTTGTATTTATAGTGTGGAATGAAAAACTAGCCGTTAAAAACTAACTAGCCGTTAGGGACTTTTAAATTACTTGAAAATATATGTTTGAGTCAAAAACACTTTTAAAAGCTTTCAAACATATTTTTCAAATTAAATGGACTTTGAATTGTTTTTGCAATATTTGTTTAAGTCCAAAAACATTTTTCACTTTGTTATATCAAAATAAATATCTCAACAATATTTTAGGAAAATAATTTTAGAAAAATAGAATATTTTAGAAAAATATTTAAAGCTCCCGTTTTTCTTTTTGAAATTAAAATTTTCAAACTTATCTCTCTCATTTTTTGTTATATCAAAAATAATTCAAAACCATTTAAGGCTCAAAATAACAATGGAGAGTAAGTAAATTCTTTTGAAAAATAAAAGCTCACCCTTAATAAATATATTCCATTTTAAATTTTAGCTCAAAACATTAGCACTTAAGAAAATTATTGAATTTCAATAAAAATGATCAAGTTCAAAAAATCCATTAAAAATTCAATTTATCCAAGTCTTTTTAGAGTTTATGAAAAAATAAGAATGAGTGTGTTAAACACACTTATGCATAAAAAACTCTTTCGATGTCATGCATTTATAAAAATTTAACAATTAAATATGAATGAACATTTTATCATTAAAAATAAGCAACCAAAGAAATAATCTAAAAGATTGAGCTTAGAGGTTATCCATATTTAATGTGTGAGCATGCCACCATTGCAATTGAGAGGAGGATTGATGGTTCATCTTTGAATCCTTTAGGTTGATGTCGAACAAAATAGCTCTTCAAGGTCGATTGAACGTAGAGATGGATCGAGCACTCCTAGGATCTTCTCAAAGGTTGTTAGACCATCGATTTGAGTCCCGCTCTGATACCAATTGAAAGGTTCGATGTCTTCAACCGAAATTAACGCCGATGAAGGGTTTAGAGGTTTCTTTTAAAATTGGGAAAACAAAAACCAAAACAGAAATGACAATTTGGCATGGTCAATTTTAGAGTGGTTCGACCTTCTAACCAAGGTTTACATCCACTACCTTAGCATCCACACTAAGGATTTCTCAATTCACTAACAATGAATTCTTCCCTTTTTACGAGTTCAAGGGGTAACTTTACATCCCTATCTTTTCACGGGCTACAATAGAACTCTCTCTCAAGTTTTTATAAGGATCAACTAGAACATATCCCTCAACAATGAGGTCTTGACATTTGTAAACAAAATAGCTCTCTAGGTGGGTGTTTAAGCTTTTTGGCTCACTAGGATTGGACTAAAGAAATAAACAATGAAAAACTCTACTCTTTTAATCTTTAAGCTTGGATGTCCATCATCCTCTTCTTCAAGTGTCTTTAGCTTGTATTTATAGTATGAAATGAAAATCTAGCAGTTAAAAACTAATTAGCCGTTAAAAACTAGCCGTTGGAGACTTTTAAATTACTTGAAAATATGTGTTTGAGTCAAAAACACTTTTAAAAGCTTTCAAACATATTTTCAAATTAAATGGACTTTGAATTATTTTTACAATATTTGTTAAAGTCCAAAAATATTTTTTACTTTGTTATATCAAATAAATATCTCAACAAAGTCTTATCATTACGAATAATAAATTAATTTCAATTTATAGGTGACAAAAAAGATATCGTCACATTTTAGTTTGCCCATGTGCTTGCAATCTGATTGCATTTTAGATTTAGATTTTCAGTTTTAATTTAAAGTTTTAAAGTTATCAAAACAATTTTAAAATTTTTTATTTAAAAATAAAATCATAAAATTAAAAAAACATCTCATAAATTACAATAAAAACCTAAACTTTTAATAAATTACAATAACGATCTAATATTTTTTCACAATTTACAATAAGCCATACATTTTATAATTTACAATATTGTTTCATAATTGTACAATCATTACAATTTTATCCCTACTCTCTAAAATGCCAAAAACCAATCGTCATATCTCAATCACAGTTCCTATAATATTCATCATCTTCCCGATCCATTACACCTCTCGACCACCACCGTTGGTCACTGTTTCCTAAGACTTAAAACCTTCAATTCATCAAATACCTCCATCATATCCTACACTACAACAAATTTATCAATTTATGACAAAATTTTTATATGACATTGTGTATAACGTCACAAAATATACTATAAATGTGGCGATTTTTTATTTTCTTCACAATTAGTGAATAATGGTATATTTTTTTGACAATTTTCAAAAACGTCATTATTTTCGTCACTATAAGTTTGGCGCCAAAAATATTTTTAGAGGGAAACATTTCAATGACTTTTAGACAAAATAATGACATTCTAAAATTGTCACGAATGAAATAAAAGTATTGGTGACGAATTTTATTCGTTATATTTTAAAAGGTATAAAAGATGACGTTTTATTTTTGTCAGAAAAAGTGATTTAATGTAACGAAAACCATTATCTGTCACAAATTGTTATCTCTTACATATTATATGATGATTTTCAAAAACATCATGAAATTGTGTCATTTAATACTTGTCACCGATAATTAATGAAAAATTGGTGAAAATTTTATTAGTGACGAATTTTTGATATCTTGGTTACGAGAATAATTCAAAATATTAGTGACAAATTAAATATTTAGTCACTTGCATTTCAAAAACTCGTAATCAAATACGAACCATAGACATGAATTTCCAGGTTAATTTAACAAAATCAAGCAAAAAATGGCATTTTCATAATTTTATGCTATTGCCAACTAAAGGCAAAATAACAACAATTAATAATAGATATTACTTCCAGAACACCTATAATATCACCTCTGAAAGTATCAACTCGATCGCATTCATGAAACCCAACAGTGTCATAAAGACAACATTTTAGGGACTAAAACAAATAACCTAAGTTATTGTTTTTTTTAAAAATAAATTTAAGAACAAATCGTAATCAATTTGAGCACCAATTACACTAATTAAAATTTTAAAGACTGGATATTAAGAATTTAATAATAACTTTTAAAATAAAAAAATTAAAATTCTAGAATTATTACGAACTTCCTTTAAAAAAAGAATTATTACAAACTTAGGCATGCATTTAATCATTAACAACGATAACTTGTGAAGTGGTCATTATTATTCGATATTGTCGTGATAATGAAATTATTTGTCATCTCAAATTTACTGTTTTAAATTTATTAATAATATAAAAATAAATATTTATCAAACATGGCTAAATAAAATTAACTAAAATGAATGGAAGTGTATAAGAAGAACAAATAAAGGGAAATTAAAAATAATTAAATAAATATAATTAAAAAGCTAAATAAAATTAAATAAGTAAATATAGTATAGAAATTACATTATTTCAAAAAAAAAAGAAATAGAAATTACACGGGATGCGATAGTTTTTCACTCGTCTCGACCTATTTTTTTTGCTTTTTAACCTAATCTTGCCTCAAACTCGACTTTATTTAAAATATTAACACTTAAACTCAACCTCGAAAAAAAATTACATTATCTAATTCATGACTTGATTTTTTATTTTCTAGTTTAATAAAACGAGTCAACAATTCCAGCCCAAAAATAGTTGTGATAGCTCTCTTCTTAACTTTTTTTCCCAATGGCGAGCGATGTATCCCCTTTCAGAACATGACGAATCTCTTTTTAATCTCATAATTTATTCGTTTGCTCGTGTTACATATTTTAAAATTTATCAGTTTCATACTATTTTAAAATTTTGTTTTTCGAATTCTTGTCATGTTTTAGTAATAAATATATTTAAATATTTTTATGATTGACTGTCACGCCCTGAATTGTGGGTTAATTGTTTAAGGGAGACTTTAGAATTGTGACATTTAGGACCATAATGAAAAAAATGAAATTTTGGAATGTATTGCAGATTATGGGAATTTGTGGTAAAAATCCGAAAGACTAGACGCTTTGGTCTTTTTAGTGAAACCCTAATTAGTTCAGGGTCCTTCACCGCAATTTAGCCATTCAAGTATATATAACCACTTTCTTTTCTCCCTCCAGTTTTATTTTCCTTCTTCTCCATGTAACCATAGTGCCCCCCTGACCCTCCAACTTCGCACAGCCTCCTCTCTCGTAAACTCGCCGATTGTTTGTCTTTCCTTAAAGGTGTCGTATTCTGCACACCAACCGTAGGCTAGCCTCCAGCTAGTAATCGCGCCTCGACCACAGTCGTCGTACGCACATGCGACGCGCGTTGATCAAACCAAAACGCCAATCGCCCTCTCCTTTAACCTCAAGCCCTCCGATCGACAACCCATTTACGAGATCTTCGAAAAATGAACCTAAAACACCAAACGCCAGAACTTCTTTCGAGTTCTATTTCCGATATCGCACTCCTTACTGCCCCTTACCAAAAATCTGTGACGCTCCTTGTTCGGGTTAGTGCACTAAGTAGCATTGAATCATTTCTATTTCTCCAATTTTGTTTTGTTTGTTTTCTTCTTTACAGCTTATTGCCTGATGCAGAACGAATCAATCTCGAAGGTTTCTCTACAATTTCTCCCTTTCTGTAATCTGCTTAAAAACTTAGCTTTGTCTTGTGCTTAAAGTTCCAGATTGTTTACTGTTTGTTGTTCTAGGCTCGAACCTTTACTTTGTTTTAGCTCAATTTCTTTCATGATGCCTTAAATATATAAGGCTTAAATGAAAAATAAGTGCCTAAAGTATGCCATTTTTGAACTTTAAGTGCACTTAAAATTATAACTTTTGAAACTCTAAACACTTATTTTTATAAAAAAAATACTTTAGGCTAAAATTATAACTTTTAAAACTCTGGGCACTTATTTTTACAAAAAAATACTTTAGGCACCTAAATTTCAAAAAATGTATACTTTAAGCACCTATTTTTCATTTAACCCAATATATAATTTAATTTAAGTTGAGGTTCAGATTCTGGAAATCTCAATTTTGTTGTTACCTACATTGATTTCGACCAGCTTTGTTTTAGGCATCTCCTTTTCTTTCTTTTCCTCTTGATTTATGTTATTGATATTATTGTTTTCCTTCTATATTTTTGTTCAGCTTTCTCAAATTTTAGTCAACCTCTTGTTTTTTCTTTGCTTTTGAAAATTGATTATCTTTTTCTAATTTAACTGTGCATTTCATTTTATTTTAGATAATCGCTAATCAACGAAGCTCTAGAAGTTTACCTAACATTTGAAGCACAAGTATAAAGATGTATTTACAGTGGGTACTTGTGTAGCTTCAATAGCTACAACATGGTTTGGTAAGTTATGATTCCTAAAGTTACTATAGTGGGTATCTTATGAGTTGTGTATAGTATGAAATTTAGGTTTTTAATAAGATTAAAGTATTTAAGTTTTTGTATCAACTTATTTAATTATGTGTAACCTTTCACATGTAATCTATTGGGGCTTGGATACACAAGCAGCTGTACATTGATCCATGATTTTTATTCTAGGGATATACCTAACTCTGTTCATTTGTAAAATGTCTACAACTAAAAATATAATTGATTTTTTATTAGTAAAAGTGACAACATATTTTAGATATTATTTTAATATGTATTTGTGATAAAATGTTTGTCACTAATAAGAATAATATTAGTGTCTAAATTTCAGTCAGTCACTGTTGTTAATCTTTTGTGTCAAAAATGTTGTCAAAAAAAATATAACTAATTGTGACGAAATTAATGAAAGTTGTCACTAATATAATTAGCGACGACTTAGAAAAATGGTCACTATAAATTTTAGTGACTAAATTTAATACTTTTAGTGCCTATTTTTAATATTACTAAAAATACATTTTCTTGTAGTGTGGCACACTGTTTGTTGGTTTCCAACGACGACACATTGGGGAAAATGGATGGTTGGGTTCGACGACCGAAGTGGTGTTCTTGACAGCGATGATTGACAGTGATAACAGTGAAAGTTTGGAGTTTTGTGATTTTTAGGGATTTGATGATTGATTTGGGGATTTTTGAGATTTTTTTTTAAAAAATAAAATTTTAAAGATTTTATTTTCAAAAAAAATTAATAAAATTACCACGTGCAAACATTTATTGGATAATAGTTTTTTATTTTAAAAAATGACCTTAAACTACCGAACTCTTAAAATTGCAACGGTATAAACATTAGTCATCTATTTTTACCAAAAATAGTTCAGACACCTAAAGTAAACAAGAGATATAATTTAGACATTTATTTGTATACTAAGCCAAATAATTAAATGGAAATGTTATAAATATACAATTATAGTTAAAAGTTTTCATAAAGCAAATTATCTATATGTAAAAGTATATAGTATAGCATGTTAAAAATAACACGATCATAGTACAAATTTTTTCCTTTAAACTAAATCATCATTATAAATTATATAAATATGAGATGAATTGAATATGTTCAATATATATATGTGACTAATGATATATTTATATAATATATATTTTATTTAAAAACTAGATCTTAGATTATTTATATGAAAAAATTAAAAGTTGTTTATAAACTAAAAACAAATTGTTAAAATATATGATTTTTTATACTCATCTCTACTAAAACAAACAAAAAATTGATATTGTAATAAATTCAAGTAATGATTTCAGCGGTAAATGGTGACATGTTCTATCTAAGTGATTTGAGTTTGAATAACTTTAATCTATAAAGGTGTGTGAGTTTATTTATATTTAAAATTGAATACATATATTATTTTGTACTCGAATATGATGAAATAAAATATTGATATTGTTGTGACACCCTTAGTTGGACAAAACGTGGCAAAAGACCCAATTACATAGAAATAATTTATTTTGTATGTATGTGGACTTGGAGATGGCCAATTGAAGAACAAAACGTGAAGTCGTGAAAGGAACAGGTTTGTTCTTTCCAATTCCCACGCCTACCAAACACGGAAAAAGGCTCAATTTGGCAGATTCCCACCATTTTTCTACCTTCTTTCTCCCACTATATAAATCCATAACCTGCCAATGCCTAAAAGCATCAAATCACCTACAATCTTCTTAGCTGAGTTGAGTCCATTATTAGTCTTCAAATTCGACAGTGAAAATGGGTTCCACAATTGCATATCGACTCATGCTAGTTGTGGCAGCTGCTTCCATGTTGGGACTGAGCCAGGCCAGCAAGGGCTGGGGCTCCCCTAAATCTAACTACACCGGCTGGGGCTGGGGCTGGAATTCCACCAATAAGCATCCGTTGAACGAAACTGAAAGACCCCAAAAGATCACTGTTGGTGGAGCAGAGAACTGGCACTTCGGCTTCAACTACTCGGACTGGGCATTCCAAAATGCACCCTTCTACTTCAATGACACTCTAGGTCAGTTCACAACACTAAAAATGGAAACCTTAGTTATTTTTATTTGTTGAACCTAACAAATGATGTTTGAATTGGTCCTGCAGTGTTCAAGTACGATCCACCGAGCAACGGCACATTCCCTCACAGCGTTTACTTATTCCCCGACCGATGGAGCTACTTGAATTGCAACCTGAAGAGAGCAAAGATGATTGCGAATGCAACCCAAGGCGGCGGCGACGGATTCGAGTTCGTGCTCAACAAGTGGATCCCCTACTACTTTGCTTGCGGCGAACATAATGGCATCCATTGCAAGATCGGTGGCATGAAGTTCATGGTGGTGCCACTCTTTCGTTGGCATTACTAAACTCCATGGGGATTATCACAAAGAAGACCGACATCCGATATACTATATATAGTGTTTTATTTCACTCTCGTTGACAACATTAATGTGTGATTGTTGCTTAATATAGTTGAGAAACTGCTGGATTTGGTTTATTTTGTGTTGTAATGAAACAAAATAAGATGAAAAAAGACGTGCTGCAGTTGCATTCACGTCTACTTAATGACTATATTCATGAATAAATTAACCTTTTTAGTTTGTTCCAGAGGAAACTAAAAAACATTCGGTTGAAAAAACACTTTTCACCATATTAACACCCTAATATTCATTGCTTACCGCACTAAAAATACTTTTGGGTCGAAAAGTACTTCTTAGAAACAACGAACAATTAGGCCTAAGTTTGTAAAGCTTGTTACTAATGGATATGACAATGAAATTATGTCACGTTTGGTATACGACTATTAAAAAGAATTTTTTTTGCAAAAGTTTTAAGATAGATTGTTATGACATAAAGAAGTAGTACTATAAATATAAGAAAACAAGTCTTTTAATTTTAGGGTTTAGAAATTTACGTTGTGTTTTAGGGTTTAGGGTTTAGATTGTAGGGTGTAGAATTTAAGATCTATGGTTAGAATTTAGGGTTTAAGGTTTAGGTTTTAGGTTTTATATTTTATAGCTTAAATATGAAGGGTTGTGTAAGTTTTTTTTACACATCTTGTATATCAAAATATAACCCTAAATATAAACTTGAAATTAAAAAGAAGAATGAAAACTAACTTCTAGTTCATCTAGCATGATGAGACATTAAGTCCTTTAAACAATGTCAGGGATTTGAATTCTAACATTATAAATGAAGTAAATTAGGTTAGGAGAGTCACCGGCCTCTGCGATACTCGATTCAAACAAATTCCCCAATGGTCATAGAAAAAGAAGAATAAAAACTCAAATATAGAATAATATCACCTCAAAATAAACAATATATATTATTCTTTTTATTCAAATTAAATGATATGAGGGTTTAAAAATTATTAAATGAAATTAATTTATTAATAACTCATGAGAAAATTAGGACTCATCCTACATAGTATTAGTGATTTGTTAATGCCTTTTAAATTCTGATTTTGCTAAAAATGTAAAGGAATCAAAGTAGTGATGGAAGCAGGATTTTAAATTAAAGACGGACTTATAAAATTTTAAGGGTCGAATATAAATTTTTAATAAAAAAGACATAAGATTTTTATTTTTTTTAAATTATACAAAAATTTTAAATTTCTAAAGGGACGACCGTCCCTATAAGTGCTTCTCAGAGTCGAAAATACATACGTTTACGTGATGCCACCATGACCTTATATACAAAAAAATAGTAAATGGTCAACCCAATTGATTTCAGGTGGGGAATTAAACAAGTTTGGTGAATAGGGTTCTTTGCTTCATAGTTTCAAGTTGATTGGACAAATAACAGAAAAATACAATAAAACAATTAAATATACCTACTTCTTTCTGGGCGCGGAAGATCTTAATTTTGACTCTCATTGTTTTTTAGTATTGACTTTTGACTTTCATGAATATCGTTGACTTTCGTATGGAAGAATATAGTTATAATAAGGATCTATATTCATTGTATAGATGATATATAAATTCATACATTGCTTGTGAATTGTGCTGATATTGTTAACGATTTTTATTTATTTTTACTATGTTTAATGACAAGTCGGTTTATAATTTAGTTTAGTTTGTAATGAGAAAATGCAATACTTATTTGGAGAAAAAATTATTTTAGACCCTTATTTTTTAATTTCTGAACCTGTCACTGCGCTATCAGTAAAGTATAGGGAAAACATCCTGATACAGAGACGGTGTAGTTGACGCCGAAATGCCAGTTTTCGGAACCACCAACTATGACTCTTTTATGGCTAGTGGCATGATTGTGGGGATGGTGATGATGATGATGATGGCTGCCCCATTCCTTGTTTCCCAAGCTTACTCCCACCATTGAAGCAGCAACCAGCACCAAAACAAGGCCTTGATGAGCAAATTTGAAACCCATTTTTTGAAACAGTTAAAAGTTTTAAAGACAAAAGTATTAAAACTTGGATGTTTTGTTTGTTTGATGCTATTGGAAGATGGCCAGACAGGGATTTTATAGGCAAAGATAAGAGAGTGATTGTAATGGTTTGAACCTGCAAAATCAACCTTTTTCAACGTTGGTAGGCAACAGATTTATGAAAAATTAATGTTGACATTTTTTCCTCAAGTCATTCACATTTTTTTAGAAAGAAAATTTTATTTTCCCTATATTTCTTCGGTTTTTCGACTTCTTTGGCAATATTCTGTTGTTGATAGTCACATTAAATTCCCCTATCAACTATGTGAAATAACAAGAAGAAAATGATATATTTTTACCCTTGTACTTGTTTTAACGTTACTAGTGTGTTAAAAGGTGCTCTGTAGGTAGAATTCCATTAATTAGTTGAGTGATGAAAAATGTTTTTGTTGTCTCATTATATTTATTTTGAGAATGTAGTATCTCTATTTAATTAAAAAAATTATTTTATAGGCAAATGATAGAATAAGACTATATATATAGGGTTAGGATTCACTTATATTGTGTAAAACTCAATTACTTTTATACTTTTTTGGACCGTTGGATGACGGTAATAAATGGCTAAGATTATTTCCTTATTTTTTTTCATGTGATAATCTTCACATTTTCTACTGTGAATCCCATCCATCCATTTACCTTCTTCCAACGGTAAAAAATGTGTAAAACTTTCAAAGTTTTACATAGTGTAAGAGGATATATATATATATATACCCGTACGATGCACGGATTCATTTTTATATGAATTATAATATATAAAAGGATAAACTATCTATTTAGTACTTATTTATGCTAGTGTTTTTGTTTTGGTACCTCCAACTATTTTTTTGGTACAATGGTATCTAACTTTATATTTTTATTCTGTTTTGGTACCCAACCGTCTAAAATTAATGAAGATATAACGTGTCTTGGTATAATCACACTTTTAGTCCAAATCACTTATATATTAGATCAATTTAATCCAAAATCCATCAATTTAGACATCATCTTAACTTTTTTGGGCAAAATTACAAATTACCCATCTTATTTTTCTTTCCATCGAAACTGTTCAACTTTTTGGGTTTGGGATTTGAGGTTAGGTTTAGAGGTTGGGGTTTGTAGTTCAAGGGTTATAGTCATCCTCCCTTGTCGTAGCCCTATCAGCCAGTCGTTGTAGCTTCATCGTCGCATGGATTCGCATCTATGTAATGCAAACGACAAAGGTGCAATTTGTAAAATAGGAGCAAAGGCGGTCATGGATTAGGAAGAGAGGAAGGTCAGACGACAAGGGTGAAAATGATGGGAGTTGTCGTCAATGGTGAAGTGCAAATAGTCGTCGGTGATCGGTGGCGAGAGTTAAGGTTTATAAGAAAAAGAGGGGTTAGGATTTTCGGGAAAAAAGAAAGAAAAAAGTGGAAATTTACAGTTTTAATCCAAATAGATGATGATTAAATTGTAAAAGTTTGGCACTAAAACTAATATTATCCCAATTAAAAATGAGTCACGTCATCATCTCCGTTAAATTTTAACGGCGGGGGTACCAAAATAGAATAAAAATATAATGTTAGGTATCATTTTGTCAAAAAAATTAGTTGTGGTACCAACACAAAAACAGAAGCATATGTGGGGTACTAAAGTGGTAGTTTACCCTATATAAAATTATTATAATATTAAAATTTAAATTTTAAAGGATATCTTTTACCAACAATCAATTAGTTCACTAAGATTAGTCAACTAATAAGTTGGATAGTGATGATTATACCAAAAAAACTAAGCTTTATGGAGTATATTGAGCTTTGGATAAGTTTTTTTTTTTGTTATCTAAATGTGGTTTGATCTAACAATAAATAATTTGTGTATAAAGATATTAAATTTAAATATTATATTTTCATGAATTCAATGTGTGGTTCTAGTGGAAAAGATGATAATGTTCATTCTAGAAGATCAATATTCAAGCAATTTTGTCTTAAGGTGATTACAATGTAGTATCTGTTCATATTTTGCATATGCAAAATTATTATACAATTTAAAGGTTTATTATTATTTGATTATATAGTACTATATGTTCATACTTTTTCTTAACCATTTGATAACATGCACAATCCTTGCACATATAGATGCTCGAACCCAAGTCTCCTAAAATGAACATCATTATTTTCTCCACTATCTAGTGGGAGGGAAAAGGGAAATTTGCTCCTAATGAGTCTAGAACCCACAACCTAAGGGAGAGATGTCAATTGAGAGCTTTTTAACCACTTGCTCAAGAAATTGTTTTTTTTATTATGAGTACGCTAGTTTTATTAAAAGAGGAAAATCTCAAAATACAATGTTTGTTTACAACATAAACAAACATAATCCGGACATATTCCTAAAAACACAAAAACTAACGCCTTTAGATCATAAACAAGAGCATATGAAGTAAAGGTAAAATCCTTAACTCAAAGGTTCAAAACAAAATAGATACAAACATCACCAACGCACGACGATGAAAGGGAAAAGACCGACAACAAACAACATTAAAAAATGTATATTACAATAATAAGGCACGTTGACAACACGGTTATTACCACAACTCAATCGCGAACAAGAACGGTGACTTTGAGCTCGTATTCAAATCCAGTTCGAGGGTCCAAAACAGAGGGATCAACAAGATAATTAAAAGAGTGCCATCTTGATTATTCGTGGACGTCAAATCTAACCCTGATATAAAATCAAATGTAAAAAGAAACGGCCAAGTGACCGAATAAGAAAAGAAAATCGTGTCAAAAGCCAGAAGATACGTACCAAAAGTAGAGAAGAACGTGTCACAAAAATAGAGTTACTGAGTTTTTAGGAAATAAAGAACGAAGTAAAGAAAAAGAAAAGATTACCAATGGTTGGCAACCAGTACTAAGACCGATTTCGTCGCTGATCATATAAAAATAAAAAAGAAAGAAAAGGTTGCAGAGGACGGCTGCTAGGGTAAAAATTTAGGAAAAGAAATTGTTGACTCTATGTAAAATAATTAAAACAAATATATAATATTTTATGGGTAATTATTTCATACACTGGCGGTGAAAACTGAAAGTTTTTACAAGAGCCTTAGTTTTAGGGTTTAGGGTCTTAATTTAGGGTTTAAGGTTTAGGTGTAGGGGTTTAGAATTTAGGGATAGTGGTTAAATTTTAGGGTTTAGGGTTATAATTTAAGGTTTATAAGTTAAAACCTAAATCCTAACTATATTACCCTAAAAACTAAACCCTAACCTTTAAACCCTAAATTCTAGCCCTAAACCCTAAATTCTAACCACTATCATTAAATTCTAAACCCCTACACCTAAACCCCTAAACCCTACACCCTAAACTAAGACCCTAAACCCTAAAACTAAGGCACTTGTAAAAACTTTCAGTTTTCACCGCAAATGTATTGAATATAAATCCATGTTTTATATGATAAAATAAAGTATAAGGTTAAATGCATTAAAAGTAAAATGCAAAACTTGTATTAGAAATTGTATGTACCACAACGGATTCGAACTTTTATTTGATTTGCTATGCGTGGTTTCTTGCTTACTAATATGGAAAGAATGCGAAGACATATGACAGATGATTCAAGATGTAAGTTTTGTAACCAAGGACAGGAGGAATTGCTTCACGTTCTCTGCGATTGCCCCCGTGCGCGTTTGATTTAGATGCAGCTGGTGTCTGCTGCTGCTCACCGTGCTTTTTATACACTGCCGCTGCAGGATTGGCTTGTTGCCAATATTAGTCTCGATGGTGTAATACCTCAAAATTTTAGTTAGTGACCAAAATGAATAAAATGAAAGTTTGGTGACTAAAGTATAAACTTTGGAAAAGATTAGAGACCAAAGTGTAATTTTCAAAAGTTATGTATTTTAACCCGTAAATGAATAGTTTACCCCCAAGAATGACGTTTTCTTGTTATCTGGATTTTCTATACGGAGTTTGTATTAATGGCTATAAAGCGATAAAGTTCGAAAAAATATTCGGATAATCGAATCGAATATTCAGGATATTTTGAAGGATGATAAGACAAGGTTAAATATGTCATTTTACATGTCTAAGATATTTTCTTTGTGTTGGAAGAATATAAAACCTTAGATTTAAGATGATTTTCCATGTTAAATATGAGCCGTTTGATAAAAAATGGCAGGATTGTAATTTTGGAAAATTACAACGGTAAGTTGGTAACTACTAACTTATTAGTTTATTTTTGATCATTGAATAAATATTTTGACAAGTGGCATGGTTTGGAGCTTTAGATTCAAGGGTAAAATGGTTATATCCCTTTTAGGAGAATATTTTTATAATTTATAAAAATAAAAGAGCCAAATGACATAAATAAAAAAAATGAAGAAATATCTTCATCTTTCTTCATGCTTCACGTCAAGAAGAAGAGAACAAGAAAGAAAGGTAAGTTTAGGGTTTTGCATTTTTAATCCCTAAATACTAGAATTTAGGGTTAGCTTATGAAATATGAAGTTGTTCTTCATGAAATTCTCTTTCAACTGGTATAAAAATTTCATGGAATTGTTGAAGGATACTTTTGGATTTTGAAGAGAGATAATTTAGGGTTTATGGATCCAAATGAATTAGGATTGAATTATGGAAGATTATGTGATGTTCTATTATTTCCATGCTTGATTGAAGTTGAAATTGATGTATTCTTGATAGAATATCATTTGATTAATTAGGGTTTAATTTGGGGTTTAAGGATTCAAGTTGAATTTGGAGTTTTCATGAAAGGAAAATGTTGGAATAACATAATTGAAGGTTAATTTGAGATGTTGGAATGGTTAAAGGATGCTAAAGATGTGAATTATGAAATATGCCCAGAATTTTTTTCATTGGCAGTGAGTTCAGAAATTCACCATAAATTCTACAAAAATAGTTAGAAATTGATCCTTATACCATTATATTCCCGATTCAGTCTAGTTTCGTTTAAAATAAACGGTGACTGATTTCATTTGTATATCAAAAGATATGAATTTTAAGTGATGAAAGGTCAGAAAACAGAATACCAGTCAGCTCCGAAATTCAGCACTGGAATTCGAATTTGAAAATTCGTCATAAATCGTACGAGTTAAATTTGGGTTATTAGTTTATATGGTTGAACAACTTATCGAATCTAGTTTCTATCATAACAAACGGAATCGAATTCTGAGTGGTAGATTATTTTATATAAATATTTCTTTGAAGGTAGCGCATACTGACAAATTATAAAATGAGTACCTTATTGGTGTTATTAATTTGTGCAGGTGAGGGATGAATATGAAGCATTCAAGTAAACCCACGAAATCAAAAATTCAGTAGATAAAGTAATGACCAAGCTTGAAGTTCTCTTAAGTTATTCAATTTAGTTTGGGATAAGAAGTGTCAAAGTGAGTGCAATTTCATACATATCATGACACATTGATATTTTATACATCATTGGGATGGTTTGCGATGAGCCTACTCAAATTTTATTGTCATTATATTTATGTCATGGAGCATATGATTGACATATCAAAAGTTGAATATAAATGCATGGATCACTAGTTATATATGATGTTATATTATGAATGTTATTTTGGGTATGAACTGCCTATATTAAATTATGTTGATATATATTGCCATGGATGAAATAAATATGGAATATATGCCCAAGTATGTCATTAAGGGACAGGGTATAGTTGGCATGCCATAAAGTCCAGCAGCATGTTGCACACTCGGTTTAACACTATAGTGTATATTAAGGACATTTAGTGCATATGGTGGGCACGACCTTATGTGTATTATGGTGGGCACGACTTTATGTGTATTAGCACTTCGGTGCATACCCAGGGTCCTCATAGGATTATATTTGGGATATGGTTTATTAGTTAATAAATGATAAACAGGTAAATAAGCTTATGAGCTTTTGGAATAAATGACAAGTATATTGCTAAGAAATTTATATGTGATTTATATCATGTTAATAAATGAATAACATAATGGATTTACATTTCTAGTGATCATGATGCATTTATGCATATATGGCATTTTATGACAAATGGACAAGCATGAAAGTCTTATGACATTGGCATATAATAAATCATTACTAATGCAACGTGAAAGTTGATGCAATGGCATATATCATGTTATATAAACATCGTCATGAAGTCGAATAAGTTTAAATTATTGTTATTAACTTCGTTTATTGCCTCACTAAGTTCGTACTTAGCATGTGTTGATTGTGCACACGTAGGTGGATCGAATCATTGGACAAAGCAAAGAGTTGAATCAAGTTTAGAAATTTTCATCAAGCTGCCGCAGTAATGACATCTTACTTGAGGTTTTTAATTTATTTAGTGACATGTATAAATGGGATTAATTTGTCTATTTTAGTTTAACGTCTGATATTTTTTGAACAGTCAAATTTATTTTTTAAAAAGTAAAGGAGCTCCGATTTTGTGTATTAGTCGATATAAATATTTTCAAAAGTTTTAAATTTATGGAATTTTTGAATAAAAATTATGTTATTGTTCTGTGATATCTCTGACTCATATTTGGTAATCGAATACGAGAATGAGGTATTACAGATGATCCCTTTGCAAGAGTGTTTCACAAATTGGGAAGTTTTGTTTGCAATACTCTTGGAAGTTATGGCAACGTAGGACTCATATGCTCTTCGAATCGGATTTTGTTGAGCGCGAGGATATGGTTGTAGCTAGCAAAATATATATGGAGCAAGTGCTTGCGGCTAACTCCCGTAGGTTTGTGATTAATTTAACTCAGGGTAGACCCACCAGGACCATAAATCCTTGGCAATATCTGCCTACTAATTGGGTGAAAATTAATATGGATGGGGTTGTGGATCCGGCAACCAATGCAGCTGCAGTTGGAGGTGTTTGTCACTCGGCTTCTGGTGACTGGCTTTTTAGTTTTGCTTGAAGAATTGGATGTTGTTCTGTTCTAAATGCGGAGTTATGGGCGATCTTAGATGGGCTGAGACATGCTTGGCAATGTGGGTTTCGCCGAGTGAAACTTGAGTCGGATAGTCGTGAGGCAATTTGTTGTGTTGAAGATGGTAACATGACACGGACGGCAAATGGCCTTGTTATGAGGATCCGAGAGATGATTCAATGTCCATGAAAAGTCTCTGTGGAGTATATTTGTTGGGAATCGAATATGGTTGTCAATGGGTTAGCAAAGGAAATGCGTAATCAAGCGATAAGTGAGGTGTTTTTGAGGAGCCTCCTGATAGGGTTCGAGCATTGCTTGAACATGATTTGCAGCACTGTGGTGGGCAGCAAGATACTGGAATTGGTTAGATTTTTTGACCCTTTGATTGCAGTTGGAATGGATTAACCAGGCGGGATTTTTGTTATGGTTTTCGGTCTTTGTTTGCCGGTGCTATGTTGATTATTTAGTTGTAGCCCCTTTTACGTGTACTCTTTCTCCTTCGTTAGATTTAAGAAGGTTTTTTAACGAAGCATCTGATTGGAGACTTTTCCCTTTTAAATCGAAAAAAAGAAATAACACTAATTTATTATAGATTGATATTAATTTAATTGGTATAGTCGTTGGTACAATATAAAAGGATCCTCGTGAGATCGAGCATGCTTAAGCATGCTCATTATCCTCTAATTTATGGGTTGAGAGAATTTTACGTAATATAATCGTAAAATGAATTATTTAACAAAAAAACTAAATCAGCATTTTTACTTTAACACATTTTTTTTATCGTTAGTTAGTCGAAATAATTAATATATTTAATTATTTTAATTAAAATATTGATATAATTTTTTTATAATATAAATTTCAGCATAACAAATTTAATACCGACAACATGATGAATTGGAAATGAATCCCCATCTAATTATACATAGACATTTTAATCACAAATTATAAAATTACAAGGATTAAGTTATTTTAAATTAAAATATAAGAATTAAGTCTCAAATTTAAACATAGTATAGGGCCAAAATAGTAATATGACAAGAAGAAATGTTATTCCCCTCTAGTAGAGGTGAGTATTCGATCAAATCGAGTCAAAATATTTTGAGTTAGTTAAGTTGACGAGTCATATTTTATAACTTTAATTGAAACTTGTTATAGTCAAATTGAGTTGTTCGAATTTCTATTCAAATTTAATTGTAAACATTTTATAATGTTATAGTACTAATCGGTTTCAATTTAAATAATTCTTTATAACAATAATATATATATATCTTCACATTTTTTTATATGTGATAGACATATATAAAATAAAATTTAAAGATCTCATTCGAACTTAAAAATTAATTCACTAATTATTAAAAATTTTAATTATTCAGATTTTATTTTATAATTTAAACTTTATTTAAAAAGGTTAGAGTTAGATAAAATTTACTAAATTATAACCTAAAGGATCAAATTGAATTTTTTTTCCGTGTCAAATTAAAATTTTCAATTTTTTAGTCGAGATTTCTCACCCCTTTTAAAACAAACCTACGCGGTGCGTAAACCCGGCGAATATGCATACGGGAGAGGCACACATTTTACGTTTTTACACTCCTTACATTTAGCACGCTGCATTTTCCTGAGAAACTGATGGAAAATATCTTTTGAGCAATCCATTTTGAAGCGGGAAGAGAGAGAGAGGAAATGGAAACGGAGGTGAGCGAAAGAAATGCGGAGGAATCTAGAGGGAATAAGCGGTTGAATGAAACCCCTCCCGATGATGATTGCTGCCCAATCTGCTTCGGTTCTTTCACTGTTCCTTGTCGTTCCAATTGTTGCCATTGGTATTGTGGTAATTTCATTTAGTTTCCTTCGCTAAGTTTGGTTTTGTTTGGCCGTTGAGAGAAACGCGAAAGAACTAGGGTTTGTTCTCTGAAAACTAGAAATCGAACGTTCAATGTTTAGATGCAAGCGTGATTTAAGATTTATGTGTAGATTATTTTTATTGGAATTTTTATCGAAGTACTTGATATCTTGAATTCCTAGGTTCATTCGAGCTATGTTTTTATATGTAAATTGAGTGTTTTTTTCCTGGTAAATGAGGTGGTACATTGCTTGAAGAAAAGAATCTATTCTACGATGAAACAACTTTCTTGATTTATTTTGCTTCTCTTTATAAATTATAAAGAATGATAAACAAGGTGCAGGCTTTTATGGGATTTTTGGCTTCATATATCTTTCTCATATATGATACAATCTATATCTATGAGCATTAAGCCAGAGAATTTGTTTCTTTCAATATAATTGTGTTCCCTTTATTTGCTGGTAACTTACCAAATTAGAAAATTACCTCAAATTATGGATCCCTGACTGGAAAAATGTTAAACTATTGTATAAAGAATGTTGTTGAGAGCCTCAAGGCTCAAGCCTTTTCCCCTCATCATAGGAGGAAGGGGAGGCGTAGCGGGGATTGGCGTTTGTCCTGTTTGTATTTAAATTTAATGAGTTACCGTGCATTTTCTGTTTGTATTTAAATTTAATGATTTACCTATAGTATTGCTATAGGAGTTCTGTATCCTAGCTGTTCAGTCAGTGCCTTTGATTGCCAAAACACTAGTTCATAAAGTTCGAACTTGCTAAAGGATTGAGTTCCGGTGAATTGTAGTCTTTAGATACTCCCCAATGGGAACGGACTTATATATTTGGTCTTGAATGAGCTTTCTTTGAATTGGTTCCTTTTTAGCATCTCCTTTCTGGTGTCGACAGGTAGTTGTATTTTGCAATTTTGGAACTATTCCTCAGCACCTAAGCCATGCAAGTTCCCCATGTGTGCTTGCAAGATTATTAATTTGATGCCAGAGGCATCATTGCAACAACAGCAGGACCAGGAAGTTACCCAGGTACTTAAAAGTGTACAGACGTATAACCTGCTCTTTGTAGGTGGTGCACGTGGATGTATTCAGGTATTTCTGCTAAAATTTAGCCTTCTTCTAGATTTTAGTAAACACGTATGCAATGTGATTTTGTTGTTGTGTTGTTTTCCCTCTTTCCTTTGACATGTATGACTTTAAAATTATGGTTCTGACATTGCCTTGGAAGTGAATTAGTGAAGAGTGTCATTTTTTGTTATTCGTCCTAACAGTCATCATCCTTCTTGATTATTGTTTATTAATTTTGGATTACAACTGTAATATATGAATCTTTTGTCCTATTGCGAGTAGGCCATGAACATTTTCTTCCTTCTCTTCTTGGCAGAAAGTGTGTCGGTTACCATTCTTCATGAAGAGAATGTTTCTGGGGTTGATGGATCCTGATATTAATGCTACATATATTGCTGAGATGCGCCTTTTTGCAGTTAAGCTGATTCAATTTTTAGCAGAAATTCCTTTTTCTTCCTTAAAATGGACCTGTCAGAAGTAGCTTTATTTGAAAGATGCATTATTAACTTACCATGTGTATTTATGTTGAATGAGTTGCTCATGTCATTTAAAACTGGCTTCATAACTCTTAACTGGTGTTAAAGTCAGACTATCTGTCATGTTTACAGATGGTGTTAAGTATCATCTACAGAGCTACACCGTTTGATTTCCTTCCAACAGGTATTTTTTCCCTGAGAAATATCCATCATTCGTAGAAGTTGATTGGATGACTATTGTAATACATATCCATAGGGGGTCAATTAGGAGAGGACGTATGCTAATCAGCTGACACAATCAGATAATTAGTGATTTTGTTTTTAATGTTTTGCAGGTGGTGTTAGAATCGGAAGAGTGTTTGATTTCTCTGCCATTATTCTGGTACTTATCCTGCGTTTGGTAGGCATCTATCGCAGAAGACGATTTACGCAGCGTGTGAGGCAGGTAGCAGCCCTGGAACTTTTACAAGAAGGAACGTAGTTTCTACGGTTAGCAGTACATGTTCATGTCTTTCCCATTTCCCATTGGCTGAAATAGCTGTAAATGTGAATCGTTTGTGACGTTACACTAGGTTTTGTACATAGAGAATTAATCAAAAAAAGGAGGGATGTGGTTTCCGACTTCTGCGGTGGATGATTGTGTAATATGTGTGTGTAATGTGTACATGGGGCACTGTGTTGTGTTGTCTGCAGGCAGCTACTTATGCTTTCATGGTATATGCATATAGAACTGTAAATAGAAACGTTGGTATATTTGTATACTAAGTTTTATATATCATGTGTGTTCATTATATCATGACCTGTAGCTCGATCAATATTATGAGTTTAGGGTTTAATCACTGGTTAATTCGACTTCTGATTGGAGTTTTTTAACTTTAATCATCGGTCAGAATAACATAAATGTTAAAAGTCATGGCCAACAAGTGCTAAATGAAAAGCAGGCTTACAAAAAACCAATACAAAATTGTACATTTGATACCAATTTTGTAAGAAAGACGAGGAGTGTTTTTTTTATCAGCCTGGATATAGATTTCCCAGGTCCAAATTAACTTGTATGAAAACTCTTATTAGAAGAATCAGAGTCAAACTGCCTTGTTTATAAGTAAAAGATGAAACCATGTACGGCCAAAAAATTCACCATCGTCGGTCCCTTTTTCTCCCAGCAGATATCTAAGTAGTGTAGAGCCTTCCGGTGTTTTGTTGTATTGTTGATCAAGGTTATATATAGTTAGGGTTTGGAGTTCAAAGTGGAAGGGTGATGAATTATGGCATTCAAAGCATAGTTAATGTTTATTTTTTGAGAAATTTGGAAACTATAATGTGAAGTATAGTAACTCTTGTAACCAATGTTTTGTTTCAAGCTTCCAAAGGTGAGGTTGAAGGATGAACCTCAAAAAAAAAAAACTAAAATGATAGATTAGTATTTTTGAAAAGTTTGATTTTGGTAGCTTGAAGTTAAGGTGGGAAGGGTTGCGGTACAACAATCTAATTTAAGGCTAAAAAAATATAAGTTTTGAAACTTGTTAAAATAACCTAAAATGTTATATATTTTGATAAAATTTTAAGTTGTTTTTTTTTTGCAATTTTTCTTAAGTTTCGGAACTTGTTGAAAAACCACCAACTTAAAAAAACAAAGTTTCGAAATTTGTTGAAAAAAATTAACCTAAAATATTATAAAAAATTTTAACATTTTAAATTATTTAGAAAATTTTCGAAATTTACCTTTTTTAACTTTAAATTAAGTTATTGTACCATAGATTCACTCGATTAAGGTTATTGTCTTTCTATGTGTACTTTTAATTGATATCTGTATTGGTTCACATGATAAATTTATGCCTAAGTGGGGTTTTGAAATGGGCTGAGAAGAAGAAAAATGGCAGGCGACAACCAAGAAGGCCCAATTCATCCTTTCTCAGATACATTGATGGATTTGAAACATATTTGGTGGACATGGTTGAAAAGAGTACATACATCCCCATGGCATTCCCATTCAGTACAGATTTGTACCTGTGAAGCTGTCCTAAGAGACAGAGACTTCACCTTTCCTACCATTGAGTTGATGGTTGACAATGGACACTGTCTCTCTCTGACTGGGACAAAAGCTGCCCAATTCACATGCCTTTTTTTCTTTTTGGTGACCCCATAACCACGTGATGTTCGCTACTTTGAGTACTGCCATTGCCTATTGCTTGCCAATGTTGCTCTCTTTTCTTTTTTACTTTGTTAATGCAAGGGAAATTGACTAGAAAGTGATGGCAATTGGCATGCAAAATTGCACATACAAGACACTTTATTGTCATATGTAATGCACTGTTTTGATCCTCTATGGGGCAAATGTGCCCCCCCTTTATTTTCATTTTATATCTAGTATGATATGAATTGTATAATGATTTGCATATGTGGAATTACCATTTGGTAAAAATACCTATTAGGTCTTTCCCAGTTTCGGAATTGAGCAAATCGGTTCCTCTAAAAATTGAACAATTTAGTTTTAGTGCATGTTTGGATATTAGTGGGAGGCCAAAAATCACGATTGGATGAAAAAAAATATTTCGATTGTTGTGCCAACATGTTTGGAAGTAAAAAAGTAAAATCAATTATGGACATTAATCGTGATTTTGGAAAAAATTACATCTATGTAGCTTTTGCGATTGATCGTGATTTTTACACTGTATTTTTACACAATCGTGATTTTTAAGAAAAAGACTCTCAAATATAAATCATGTTACTTTAAAATCAATTTTATACAAAATCAGTTCTATAAAATCACGATGATTAAAAATTAATTTTACCACCGTAAAACCAAACACACCCTAGTCAATTTTGAAAGTAAACAATTAAGGATAATCACAACGCTAATCGTCAATTTTACATAATTTTGATTGACAAAGATTTTTTTGAGCATTTAGTCATCTGATAACACATCTTGTAATCAAGCTGCTTAAACTCGAATCTCCTAAGAATAACAACATTCCCTTTCTCACTAGATCACTCAAAGGATTCAAGTATTTTTGTTATTAAATTAAAAGATGATTTTTACTTATGTATTCCATTTTCATAATTTATTTACAAATTACCCAACTAATAACCAACTGTGATAATAATAACATTTGCCTAAATGAAATATATTTAGTTTTAAACTTTTCGATTCAGAAAAAAAGTTTTAAACTTTTCATTACCATTTTCAGTTTCTTGGCGTTGAAAACTTTGAAATAAAGAATGTTGTGGGATTTTGTTATGTTTAAAGTTCAAATTTGCTCCCTCTACTAAAAATATATAATACGATCTTAAGATATTACGATTTGATTTTTTAATGATATAATAGTATTTAAGATTGTATATACAAAGATAGAAGTATAAAATTAAAATAATTTTATATTAATTCTTAACTTTTTTGTATGATTAATACTTTAACAATCGGACGTTCAGATTTATCAATATATTTGTACTTATCATTTACGTAAAATTTAAAATTGGTTCGACTTTACATAAAATAAATTAATAGATCTTTTTAATTTACTGGGAAATTGACACGCATAATTTATATAAATAGAACATGAAATATGATAATTGGGTTATTAGAATACTAATCACACAAAATTACAAGTCAATCCCTCTCCTTGTATATAATTTTGTATGTTCTATTATTTTTTATATCAATTTCAATATTATTGTATCAACCTAAACAAATCAAAGGTATTAAAGACAAGTAATTCAAAAGTATTCAAATTATATAAACTATTATTATTGTTATTAAAAACATTTGACCTAGGTTTGTCTGCATGTGTTTGGAAGGGTAAGTTTTACATAATATTGGACACATTTTCAGAAAGAATAAAGCATAAGTTGCATTGGAAGAAGCAGAATTCTATTTTCCCAACACCACTCTTTTATGAATTGGCTCTATATTGTCTTGGTTTTGGGGAACCCAAAATTCCTTAAACTGCCATTAACAACAAACATGTTTCTTAACAAAGGAATGTAAATATTTAAAATAAAATTCCCATGCCAAGATTGCTTCTTACAAAACTACAAAGAGAAAGAGCATCCTATGGGAAGTGGGAACCTTACCTAACCCCCCAACATAAACAATAAAATAAAAGTTAAATTATACCGTTAGTTTTTTTAATAGTCTAAAGGTGATTACAAGGTAGTATATGTTCTTACATATTCTTAACCATTTGACAATGCACACACCTTGCAGACAAAACGATTTAAACTTAAGTCTCCTAAGATGAGCAACATCCGCTTTTTCCGCCAAAACTACTTGTTGAGTTCAAATTATACAGTTAGTTAATTATTATGAGTAATATTATTTCGATCACTGAAAAATTTACAAACAAGTAATCAAACTTGTTTTTTTTATGAAAAGGGGATTATTACCATGTGTCCCGTTAAAAACTTCTCTAAACCTAAATAGAGAAAAAGAGTACATATGGTAATAATTAATTACTACGTCTTAATCATACTCAACTCAGAATATATGCGTGAAACAAAACACAAACCAAATAGAACTAAACAACATAAACCAGTGAAGTTACATGGAGCTTCCAGCACAATCGGCATCCGGCAATGCAACCCATGTTGTATCAATCAAATGTACCTCAAGGTCCGACGCCTCAACTGCATGAGCAATCGCATCAGCAACTTTGTTGCCTGATCTACCAATATGCTGGAAACGTATCATCCATTGCCGGAGGGTGAGCTCCTCAATGTGCAGCACCATACTCATGAATCCATTTGATTGAGTCTTATTATTAAGCAACCGGATAGCGTCCAAACAGTCCGTTTCCACAATGATTCATTAATAACATGTGTCACCATCTGTTTCGTTAGAAAACTCAAAGTTTAGATCGTAGGGTTACCAAGTCCCCAAAACTTAACCAAACCATTTAATCACTGTTTTCAACTCTTGTATTTGTTAAAGGCTCCCAATAAAATCTTTTTAGGTAAAAATGGAATGAAATTTTTGTAAACTATAGTAAAATTAGTTACACTTTTTTTTAATAAAACTCATCATATTACTTAATCATTAATAGCATCATGCAATACATCTGCCAAAGTACATTCCGGAATCCGGATGATCAAACTCGAAATTGGCCTGCATATTGTTCTCTAAAGCCCAATGAGCTAACTTACGGGCAACCTTATATTTGCTACTCTACTAACATAAAAAACTTTAAAACCAGGAAATAAACTAAGCTGTTGTTTCGAATAATCTAACTGTACAGATACTGTAGATAAATCAAGACCCGGGTTAGCCAGTTTATGAACGATATCAATTGCATCCCCTTCGATAATTGCGTTCTGCCAGCCATGATCAACGGCCAACTTGATTCCTTCCTGGAACGCCAAGGCTTCAACCGTCGATGCTGTGTGATTTCCTTCCAGTTTGCAAGCTCTTCCAGCACGTACAAAGCCATCCTCATCGCGGGCAATCACTCCTATTGCTACATGGCCAGTCGCACACCGGAATGCACCATCAAAGTTTACTTTTATCGTGCCAGCTGCCGGTTTCCTCCATCGAGGAAGTTGTCTCATAATAGGGATACGTTGTTCACGTGTATGGGCTCTGTAATACTCAAATTGCAGTAGTGAAGCATAGTCCACCACAACTCGAGCATCTTGTAACACGTTCTCATGCACCATCTTGTTCCTTCTATTCCATATGTTCTATAATAGCACCATCAGTCCCGTAAAACCCTCATCCAGTAAACTTGCTGCCGCTGCCAGAATCCATTCTTTTGCCTCCTGTGCATTGTTGTTACATATTATGTCCGGCACCTTGCCCAAAGCCATCACTTCCTTTGTTTTTGGACAGTCCCTCAATGCATGCACTATGGTTTCCATGGCTTGTCCACATAATGTGCACATTCCATCACCATAACCTGCTCGGAATAACCTACTTCCTGTGAGTAAACCTTCATGGCATAATTTCCAGGCAAAAATCTTAATTTTCGGGAGAGTTTGCATCTTTTTGATCTTTTTCCATATTCTCTCGATTTGCCTTGGTTCGGCCCTTCTTTTAATGGACGTATGAAACACAATGAAATGAGTATTTTGAGAAAAATTATTCGTCAGAGTCATTTTCTTTTTAACCTTAAACCCTAAACTCTAATTTAAAGAATTCTATGAACCTTTGTTTCAATGGTTTTGAACCCAACACTCTCCTCCCGTTGCGGTTGTATCAGCTGATATATTGCTCAGATCTTGGACTGTTAAAGCTTGCCATACTTCCATTCTTTCAATGTTAGCACAGTTTAAAAGAGTTGAAAGAAGCAAATTTGGTCCTAGTGAAGGACAAGTTTGCTAAACAAGGTCGGGTTCGGAACGCCGCGGTCCTTTGCCGCCGATGAAAGTCAGTGATAAGGGGTTAAATCATAAACGAGAGAGGTGAACAATTTCAATATCACCTGATAGAATTGTTGCATCGCTTGATTCTTATACAGTTGTTGAATATGTGGTTTATTAGGCTACTTTGGCAATAAAATTGAATCATTAAATCTAAAACAGACGTTATAATTTGACAAATATTATTTTTAGTCTAAAAACTTATACACTTTATTAAATTTGTTCTAACTCTCTCTTTTTTTAAACTGACAACGTAGTTGAGCTCATTTGAATCAAAGTATAAATTGGATGATTTTACCTTATCATAAAATAATACTCTACATGTTACTGTCAAATTGTTATTATATTTAAAAAGTAACAAAACTAGTATATCATTTATGAAAGAAGAATAAAAACTAAAATGATGGAAATGTTAAATATGAATGATTAAATTTATTGAATTGTTTCGTATTAAGATTAAATTAATAGATTGTATAAGTTTTGAAGACTAAAATTGTTATTATACCGGATCACATCACTTTCCTCTAATATTTAACGGTCATTGACCTAATTATAATAATATTTTTAATTAAATAACATGATTATTGTCAAACTTATAATTAAGTAATCTAAAATGTAATTTATAATTAAGTAATCTAATAATTTTTTGAAAAATTGAATGACCCAACTTTGATACGTCAAATTTTTATTCAAAGCCAATTATGTTTTCATTCAGTGTACTAAACTTGAATTCATGGAAGAATTATTTGGAGGTATTTAATGTAACATTTAATATTATTGGTAACGTATTAGTAATTTTTGAACATCTTTAAAATACATTAATTTTATTATAAATAATTTTTTATTAAATAGAAATATTACATCCTGAAGGCAATATCGAGATTTGTACTTATATAAAATGAAATAACATGAGTATATTCGATTATCCGTCCAATTAATAGATCTCTAATTCTTATTATAAATTGATTATACATGTTAAGATTTAAAATTTACTTTATTTATGAACCTAACAAGTGGTCTTAATAAAAAAAATTATTTATCTTAAGAGACATAAATTTAAATAGCGTTGGTGGTAAGATGTGAGATTTAACATATTATTAATTTGAATATTATTAATAAAATTATAAAATAAATAATCAAATTTCTTCAAATTAGAAGGATGAAATCCAAAATCCAACACAATTGTTAGATTAACATCAGAATTATACTCTTTTTTTTCATTTCATCCTGATGAACTCATATGTTATCCACCTGTCTAATAGAATGTAGCATTTTCCATCTAACAAATCTCAGTTCAACAAATCGGAATTTTGAAAGAAAAAAAACAAATCGAAATCAATTCTCAAAAATGATAAAGAGGGAAAGAGAATCCATTTGTTTTTCCAAGTACAATGAGAGTATAAGCTTGAAAGTAAAAATGAAAAAAACAAAACCCAAAAATCAAGAATTACTGCTACTTCCATGTTGTCTTTCTCCTTGGACTTGAGCTTCTCCATGCTCTTCTTCTTCTTTCATCTCTTGTTGCGTCTCCTCCGCAGGCACCGTCACCGGCTGCTCCTCATCCGCCGTGGGCCGAGACGGAGGCGGATCCAGTGTACCGTCGATGCAAGAAGAGCATTTCCTCTCGACCCAACCTTCAATATCGTAGTGACCATGGCCCATGACGGGTCTACCCGAACATAGTCGGCCTATCATGCCTGCTATGACTCCGAGGATAGTGACCACAGCCAGCACGGCTATTACGGGTCCGACAGACCCGTGACCCGTATGAGCAGTGTAGGCTTGTTGGGTGGCTCCGCCTCCTATAGGTGGTGGTTGCAGCTGTTCTAATGGTGTAGACATCACCGAATAATAATAGTGGAAAAAATGAGGGAGAAATGGTGTTGAAATGAAGAAAAAGAAGAGGAAAAGTAGAAGGGGGGGGATGGAAAAATAATGTGAAAGGAGATCCATTCCGTGTTGTTCGGTGTTAAATTGCTCAATGGGTTTCGGATTGTGCTTCTACATTTTTCTTTGGGATTCTCGTCCTTTTTTTTCTAATACATTTTTAAGGTAAATCAAATTTTTTTTAGTATCGTTTAAGCTTGTATCGAGTTTAAAATTTTGTGTATATAAAAAATTTTGCTTGAAGACCCACCCACTAAAATTAAATGTGCAACTTGAATCAGTCTAAATTAGTCGAGACAAAACCCTAGAACCGAGAAAACAACCAAAGAAGATTTCTTTTAATACATGCAAAAAATCTCTACCGAAAGATTCACCCACTAAAATTATGTATGTTTCGTAGGCCGAATTTGATTAGTCAAGACAAAACACTAAATTATTAAAAAGACAACAACAAAAAAATATATTAGAAAATAATTTCTTCTAATATATTTTTTAATCTACTCTTAGTCCATCAAAATCTTTACTAATAATATTGATTTGAGGTAGTAAATGAGGTCTCAGTAGAATTAATAAATACAGAAACGTTGCTCCCAATATAAATAAGGTATGGACTTGTGAGTTAATTATTGATTATTTAGTTTATTGTTAGTAAAGTTTTGAGTCAATTATTGAATTATTTGACTATTCACTTTACTATTTGTAAAGTTTGATTCTCACCTATACTTACTGTAATTATTGCAAAATTAAAAGTTGGAAGATTGTCTCTGTAATAAAAATGGTCCAATATATCAATTGGTCCTTCAGTTTAACATTTTTTTCTTAAAGTGATACTTTTTTAGACTACTTCGGTATCTAAACAGTTTAGGGTGAATATAACAAAATGAGAACTATTTCTAAGTTTAAGATCCAAAGTGGTTTTTAAGAAAATAGATACCGTTTTAAAAACAGTTGTAAGTTCATGGACCATTTGATATAATTAAATTTTACGGGTTTGAAAAGGATGAATAAACTTTTTTTATACTTAAATGCCTCACGTTTTATTTTATAATTATTTTATCTATTTTACTGTTTTTAAATATTTACAGAAAATCTATTTAATTATTAAAAATTAATATAAAACCTTAAATGAAATTCAAGGGTGAATCTATATGACTATATTAGGTAATTATTTTTTTTGGGGAGAAGATCAAGAGAAGAGAAAAGTATTAAATAAAATTGTATTTAAGACAAATTCAAGTATATATACACATAAAAATTAAAGTCAGGATCGAATCTTGGCATTGTGAATAGAGCAATTAAGTTGAGAGAGTTGCTCTCATAGTAAGCCTCTGTAGTACCTGATTCAGATTAATCAATTAATAAATTAGATACATATGGTTAGCCTAAAAAATTTATGTCGGGATCACAACAATTATCACGTTCCTCTCCATAGTTCATTCTTATTAATTATAGAAAATTATAATTTGAACTACAAAATAAAAAACTTTAAATTTAATTATAATTTTTGAAATATATTTTGCAATATGTTATTTTATGAACTTATTTGTAAATCTAAGCTACTTTAATAGAGTTTTAAATTTTATAGACTCCAAGAATTTTCTGATTAATGAAATAACTTTAAAACCAAAGGTCCAAAGACTTTTTTTTTTTGGTAATACAGAAAAAGATAGTTAATCAGTTAATGGAAATCCGCAGGTGGTTCACTGAAGAAGACTTCTCCGATTGTCTTGTCTTTACTCAAATAAGTTAATTTGTCTGCAACTTTATTTTGTTCTCGTCGAATATGCCCAACTTTGCATTCCCACTCCATTTTCAGCAAATCAAGTGTTGAAATTTTAAGAGCATTACCAGCTTCGGCCTCCAATGTGTCATTAAGAATCCTTGCATCCTGAAGGTTATCCGTTTTACGCTCAATCTGGCGAAATCCTAACCTCCAAGCATGAGTGAGTATATCATGAGCCGCCCACAATTCCGCAGCAAGGACCGAGCAACTGCCGATAATACGCGTAAATCCAAATAACCTCGAGCCATAAACATCCCGAAGAACTCCGCCTGCTGCTGTCATGTTGTCATGAGGTTGTACAGCACCTGAATTTGCTTTAACCTATCCTGTTGGTGGGCATTGCCTGCCATGGTAAAGCAAAAACTTTCTTTCTTTCTCTTGAATTCTTATAATGTAAAGAGAAAAATTAATCATGTGGTCAGAAGTTAGGGTTTGGGGTTAGAATTTATAGGTTGAAACATAAATCTCTAGCCATATTATCATAAACCTTAAATCTTAAACCCTAAATTCCAGCCACAACCTCTAAATTTTAAACTCATAAACATAAAGACTTAACCTCTAAACTTTAAATTCTAACTATAAACTCTGAAATTAAGGCGTTGTCACGGTTAATTACTGAAATAATAAATTTTGAAGAAGAAAGTTGAGGTTTCAGTATTGAAGAAGAAAGGATTACAGAGAAAAAGATAAGTTCATCCAAGATAAAAGCATAAAAATGAAGGCTTTACATCCTCCACCTTAATAAGTCTGTCCAATACTGAAAACAAATAAAACAAAATTATTTAGCTGGCAAGTGTCCTTTTCATCAACGGTTACTCCAACAACAATATCATTCCCCCTGGCATGGGACCATTGTAGCAGGCTGCATCTTTCTTAGAGTCTTTCGGGCCTCTGAGTCCACGAGCGTTCATGACCCAACAATATCAGTCTTGTGGCGTCTATCACCCATTACCGAAACGATGTCGTTCTTCACTTTCTCAATAGTCTTCATTGTCCGCTCCAGCTCTGGCATAAATTCGCCCAATTTCAACTTCCCCCTCTCTTGAATCCCTAATTCCGGTTGGTCAGCCTTTAATTTTCCACTCAACATATTGTTTCCACCTTGAATATAAATTTTTAAATAAAACGTAAATTATTATTGTAAATTATTAGAAGCAAATTTCCTCTCTTCCGCTAGATAAAAATTGTTGAAATAAAATTTCGGGTACACCTAATACACTTTGTGCATATGGTGGTACTTAATTTTTTACTACAAATAAAAAAGAAGAAGAAAGAAACACAACCTTTCAATTGCATTATTTGAAATAGGTGGCAAACTAGAATCCCAAACAATAACATAATCCAGAAAAAAAAAATTGGTTTGCCAGGAAAAATAATGGTATCAAAATAGCTAGGAAAAGAAAACAGTACTAAACTATACAACCTTGAATTATTGATAGCATATTAAAGGCTAGACCTTTCATATGGCTACTAAATCATATTTCCTACTGCTTTCTTCAGATGCAGAACCATTCCAATAGTTAAATTATAGACAGGAGACAATGTGCCACTGCCATCTATCAGCCCACCGGTGAACTTATGGGCTTCCCTCGCCCCATGGTGAAACCCCTGGTTCCATCCGGCATTCTTGGACCCTTAATCATCTGTTTCACCGATGTTTCGCATTGAAATGCATTGCTAGGTTGAGAAGACGAAGGAAGGAAGCTGCGTCCGAAATGGTTTTGAATGCGTCCCCGTCCTTTACCCCATCCCCTTTTCGATCCCACACCATTATCTTCAAACTAACAAAAAAAATTCATGTAACAGAACGGTCTAATATGGCATCATAGTGGGAATAGTTAAATAAAATTGGAGCTTACATTGTTCTCAATTGATTCAGCATTGTTTGACAGAGAAGAATCTTCAGAGTAATTGACGAGAAGCAAATCATCGTCATCAAGTATGCCATCGAATTCTGATTTTCTGGTTTTCAGAACAGACTTTGGCTGCATGTTCATTTCATGGTAATAGTTGTAACTAAAATGTTTCAATCAAGTATAAGCATGTACTATCATGAACATCTTAGTAAGACATACCGAGAGTCTAAGCAGCGACCTTACTCGAAGCCCTTTTCGCCAATTCCGTTCGTCGTTTAACTTCTCGACCTGCTGCAAATAAGTCAGCCCTGAATGGCATTGCAAAAGCTGAAAAAAATTGAAGTACACCAACATTTAAACTACAATTGCAGCAGCATTACTGCATTAACATACCGCTTTCTCTGCAATCTCTTTCGATTCATACTCCACAAGAGCATGTAGCTTCAAGAAAAAATTAATTATCAGCAAAGTTGTATAAGAAAACCGGTTTCGAATCTAACATGCCTACCTTGTTGGACATGATAAAATCGCCTCTCGAGCGGGAAGAATTGGATTCCTGGGGATGACATATTCGGATGTTCTTCACACTGTATTAAGAACACCATTAGTATGTGCTGTAAACAAAAGACATTAACATAAACAGACCATTAATTGAAACAGAACTGGTAATAAATTAACCTCCCAACAACATCGAAAATCTTGTCAAGGTTCTGATGAGAGTGATCATCAGGCAAATTCTCTACAAGGATGGTACGGGACTGCACGAGAATCGGAACAAATGTTGCATCATATACAAGTGACCAAAACTCCTGCCTAAGAAATTTCTCATCACAACATTACCTGCACTTCCTCTCTGTCTTTTTCGGTGAAAGGGTGTTTCCGTCGAACCTTCTTACCGTCGTCACTCACAACCTTTCAGGCACATAAAAACAACAAAGACGTTGATGATAAGTGACCAAACCGAAGAAAACATTGCAGATTCAAAAAGGTTAATTCATCTAAAGAACCTACAAGCTTTGAAGAGAACCTAAGTGTTTGAGCCAATAGCTGTTGGTTGGCGATGAGGGACTTGATTTTCTTTGTAGAAGCAACAAAAGATATGGGCACTAAAGCAAAGCCATTTTCATTTGTGTTTAAAAAACTGTTTTGATTGAAAACAAGTTCAAGTCTGCTTACCAAAACCTTCAGGGTCTTTACTTATTTGCTTGGAAAAGGATTCATTTGCTATAAGACTCATGTCACTGAACTGATATTCCACCTGTTTTATACACGGTATGTAAAGAAAAATCAGATGAGGCTAGAAAAAATCTCCATACATTCAAAATGGTAATCAAAATATGACCTGTTTAATTATCTTTTGACGTAGATCATTGTTAAGAAGATTCGAAGGGAAATTAGGGATTGAGAGATTAGGATTAGTGACCATATAAGTAACAGGTTCTTGGTCACCAAACCAGTCAGAAACAGCAGGAGCAGCAGCAGCAGGATCTCCACAATGGTAATGGAACCAAGGGTAATAATAACCCGAGACTGGGATTTGGTTTTGCAATCTTGGCACGAATTCTGGCGCATGTGCATTGAATCTGAACGTCACCCCGTTGCTGCCGGTGCTTGTTTTGGCTGAAGGCGCTGCTTCTGCTGCCATGGCGTCCTTCATTTTGGAATCCTTGCTGCAGTTTTCCTCAGGTTGTGCTTGTGCCATATTGGTTTTTTCTTTTTCTATATGAACTTTGTTGTTTTGAAAGTTAAGATTTGATGTAATCTCTCCTGAACTTTAGCAACTGCATGCAGGTTTTGATAAGGATGAATCCACGATTGGCGCCAAAATATGGAGAGAGGATTTCTATGAACATGACTTTTGCCTTTGCTTTGACCTCTTCTTGGTTTTATTTTACCTTTAATTTTTTTCCCATTCAAATCAATGATCGACTTCAATTTGATAGAAAATTTGTCAAACATTTTGCAACTTTGAGACTTGATTAACCTAAGAAATATGCTTTTCTTATTTTCTTTTATTAATCTTTAAAATTATATATATAATCGTTATTTTGTAGTTAAACTTTAAAATTTACTAATATATATTCATTATTTTGTAATTAAATTTTAAAATTTGATATATATATATATATATAATCATTATTATTAACTCGACTTTTGTCTTAGACGATTTATTTAAGTCATTTTCTGCATTATTTTTCAAAAGTATTTTCAAGGTCAATAAAATATTTTTGGAACAAAAAACAGTGCAAAATATGTAATTTTTTAGTTAAAAATGTTTTTAAGTAAAATTACTAATTTACCTTCATTAATATCACAAATTCGTCTATATTTTAAAAATAATATTTAAAACGAACATTTTATCTGATTCGAAGCAATTTTGACAACAATTTCAAGCACTTAAAAGCAAACATTCTAAATGTATTTTTTTCATTGTACTTTTTGACAACAATTGTAAATAATTAAAAAAATTATTTTACTAACAAGAGTTTGGTGCAATGGCAAAACACATTACACTTTCAATGAGAGAACTTGGGTTTGAACCTTGGAGATGACGTTGTTGGGAGATAAAGTCATGAATATTGAACATAAACCATAAAATAAACATGTAATTTACCAAAAAATAAATATTTAAAAGTACTTTTTTATTGCACTTTTGGCAACAATTACAAATGCATAAAAGCAAACATTCTAAAAATACTTTTTTATCGCCCTTTTGAAAGTAGTTTTAAACACTTAAATTTTAAAGTAAACAATTGAAAACAACTTACAATAAAATTTAAACAATTAATATAATATTATATTTTTACTATTTCAGGAAAGATAAAAAGTTCAACAACTTAAATTCTAAAATTTTAGACCGTAAGATGAATGATTGAGATTAACGATAGAAAAAAATATTTTTATGAGAAATAATAAGGAATAATTTCAACCATATATTTACCCTCATCCAACAGTTAAAAATGTAAAACAAAATGAATTTTATAATACGTAAATTACAAAATACATGGGTTCAATGTTTTTAGTTTATTAATTTATAAAAATACTACATTTTTTACGTTTGAAAAATCCTCTCTACATATTCAATCTTAAAATTGAAAAGCATTGTCAATTTTTAATTTTAAAAAATTTACAAATCCATTTAAATAATAAAAAGGAAATATTCATAATTTTTTTATAACTATATAGTCTTAGTGAAAGATAATAAAAATATTATAAATTTTTAGATAATTTTTCATATTAAATTTAAATTTTTAATTTTTTTGAGCTTTTCATTTTATTTGGTAAAATTTTAAAAGTTAATTAGTAATTAAAATTTCAAAGGTAAGGATAAATTTTGATGGATTAAAATAAATCAAACTTTAAATTAATTTAAATAAATAAATTTTAAAAATTTAAAACAAGATAAAGTTTTTATAATTTTTAAGGTTAAATTAAATTTGCACGAGTTTTACGTTTTATTGGTTTTTTAAAGATCCAAATGAGGGATAGAAATTTTATAAGTAAGGATAATTTTTAGGGTAAAACTTTGATACACAGGGCTGTGTAAAATTAATTTTACACAAGCCTATGAATTTACACTACAAAAACTTAAATCCTAAATTCCTAACCCTAATCCTAAAAAATTAAATCATAAACCTTAAACCCTATCCACTAAATTCTAAACACTAACCTTAAATTCTAAACCCTACAACCTAAACCCCCTAAACCTTAAACCCTAAACTAAAACCCTAACCTCTAAAACTAAAAGGCACGTGTAAACTAAAGTTTACACGGCCTGTGTATCAAAGTTTGTTTCCTAATTTTTAATGGTGGTTGAATTCAATGAAAATAGATAAATGACCTATTAAGTTTCTTAATTTTTATTTTTATTCAGTTTAGTCCCTAAAATTTTTTATTTAATAGGAAATCGGTCTCTATTTGTTTCTCAACTTTATAATTTAATTTAATATTATTTTATAATATTTTTTACTTTTATTTAATATATCAAATCAACATAAACAAACCCAGAGTAAAACGTTGGGGACAAATTTCACACTCCAACAAAAAAAGAGTATTCAAAAGAGTTAAATTTGACATGAACATGGGAATGGTTTAAGTGATAAGAGAAATGTTGTTTTCTTTAAAAACACTCAAATTTAAGTATTTTTGTTTATAACATGTATACGAGTTTAATTAAGGGTTAAAAACTGAATAGATATTGAGATCCAATAATTGACGGAATGATCAAGGATTCTCATGTCCCATTTTGTGTGAGTTCGAATTACGGTATTTACTTTGAAAATATAATATCTCTCTCATTAATAAAAGAAATTGAACAAATACTATTATAGGATCATATTAAGAATACTAAAAAAAGTTGATTGCACATTGACTAGTCACCTAAACAACATTTTTTTTCATAGTTCAATGAATTATGCATTTCACCTTTTATAATTTGTATTCCATTTTAAATAACTAGTGTAAATTTTATTTGTTATAATTATATTAATATTATTATAGTTTCAAATGATTAAATAAATAATTACTTATTTTTTTTTAAAACAAAAGAATTGTGTCAAAGTTCTAATAAGTTAGTCAATTGAACTACATGTAAAGTTACAAAAGACCAGTACTTTCAGAATCAGATCGACAATTAAACTGATCAAACCATTGATTCTTGTCTAATCGAGCCACGTATTAAAAACTTCAAAAATTCCACAAATTCAAGAATAAATTTAAAAAAACATATGAAAAATCTAGGAAATTAAATTAACATAATTAAATGAAAAATCATAACATAAAACATCAATTTTATAAATTACAACAACAAATTTGAAGAAACAAGCAAATCTGTAACGGTAAGCAGAGAAACTAATGGTTGAATAACTTGAATTACAAAAGAAAGTATTATCGGCAATCAAGGTTGTTGATCATCAGGTGGTTCCAGAGAAAAAGAGAATGTTGTTATTTCTAGATGAGTTAAGTTTGAACAGCTTGTATGTACGAAGTATATGCTATTAAATGACAAGAATTAAATAACATATACTATTTTGTAATCAAACTAGATACTTTGAAAAAATGAAAAATTATTAGTGAAATATCTAAAACAAAAGAATTTGCATGTCATAGTAAAAAATAGTTTGTCAATTAAGTTTTAGTTCGGTTGACATCACTTTTGTTGTAACAATTAAGAAAATGTGAGTTCGAATGGATTTAAATAAATTTTTAATTAAATTTTACCCTGGTCGATTAAATTTTAATTCTGATTTATCAGTTTGAAAGTTTAGTCATTATAAAAAAGTTAATAAATTAATAATACCATTTCGGTGTTGAGTGATTGATAGCTAACAAACAACTTATCAAATATCATATAGGTTCCGTTCGGCGGAGCTGAGCGGCAGCTGGGATGGGTAGAAAAGTAACGTTCTGGGAAAAGCAGCAAATTTCAGCGTCTCCAACTACTGCGTTTGAGGCAAATCTGTTGGGAAAAATGGGATGAAGCAGCGCAAAAGCTGAAGCGTTCGGCAGAGCTTCTCTCTTCGGCAGTCAAACGCAACTTCAACAGCGCAGCAGAACGGACCCATAGTTCATTCAAATACACACTTATCATAAAAGATATATGTGGGTTTTAATGAATGATTGAAGTGGAATATTATTGGCTTGACTAATGACTATAGACAAAGGCAAATAAATAATAATGTTTAACATTGATGATATGAAATACAAAGTAAACAAACATAATGAAGAGCTAGCTGGATGGATGATGATTGTGTCCCTCGTACCAAATACGTTGATATATAAACCCAACATAATCTATGGTCGGTCTTTGGTAGGAATGGTTTCGCACTAGGAATGGTTTCCTACTCTGCTATTGGCTATTGCTAGCTGTTAATTTGTATTAAGATTCTATTCACCAATCACCTTCCTTCTTTTAAAACATATAATTTGGATTTCTGAATTTAATCAATTAAACCCTTAACCTGGACACTTTTTATTAAGTTAGTACATGAACTAGACACATTCTCTCAAGTTTAACAAAACTTATATATATTTGATCAATTTGATCTTACTTTGAAAAAATCCAATAAATTTAACCTATCAATGTACTCTTTTTCCTTCTCCTATATTTATGCTCTTAAATCCAGCTGATGCTGTTTTTATTCTTTGGGTGCAAAGTTTAAAAAGTTGGGTTTAATAGTTAAAGAAGGTGCCCAACATATATCATTCTTTCAGTTTGGTTCCTAACGTTTTTTTCGGGGCCACTTCGGTGTCTAACATTTTATTCCGAAATTCAAATTGGGTTTTTCCATGACTGACGTTAAAAATTTCCTGTTATCCAATAAAACACAACACGTGGCAGATTATGGTATTTTCTTTAATTTTAATTTTTCTAAAAATCAAAAAATCTTTAATTTTATAAAAAAACCCAAAATCTTTAATTTCTCTAAAACCCCAAACCCAAACCCTAGATCCCTAAATTCCTCCCCTCCCACCATCGATTCAACCACCACCGACCACCCTTGCCTTCGTCGGCCCCCACGGCTGAAAGCCCCACACATCGCCGAAAACCGGCGAATGAACCGTTGATTGTACAATCGACAAACATCAAAAAATAAATAGAAAAAAGACCGATTGGGCTTCTAACCGATGGTTAGAGGGTGGGGATGTTGAACGGTGATGTCACGACCCGAATTTCTGGAGTTAACAATGGACGTTGACCCGGGTCTTGGACCAATATATTGAGCTGAGATGTTGGGCCATTATAGGCCTCCATGCGTTGTTGGGCTTGCTTGGTGGTTTGGGCTTGGCTTATGTTGGGTTTTGAGGAATGACATTATGGTAAAAGCATAAATGGGGGACAAAGGCTGGTAGAGCCTTAACATTTTCTGCAGAAGAAAGGAGGTGATGATATCACCTTGGCTCCATTGTCCTCCTCTCCCAAAAACCCTCTCCTTTCTCCTACCCAATAACCAAAAGAAAATATGAAAGCTTGAGGTTGAAGAGTGTGAATCTCAAATTGGTGATCAAGGGAGATTTGATCAGCAAACAAGGATCTATCTTCAAGGTAAATATCTCTTGGCTTGGTAGAAATTGGGTTTGAAGCTTGGAGCAAGGAAGAAGAGGTGGAAGAAGCTTGGTTGCTACCTTAGCTCGTGAATCCTTGCTAAAGGTTAGTACATATCTGACTCCTACGTTTCATGAGCCTCGTAAGATGATTGCCTTGGTTTTATGTTTATGGGCTGCTTAGTTACGGTTCTTGAGCCTTAAACCCCTTCTAATGGTAAATCACGTTTTGGGAGTTGATAATGAGTAAAACTGGTAGGAAATCACCTAATATACTCCAAATAACTTGTAGGAAAGATTTGAGACTTATTCATAGGGGTTAAGGGTGGGATTGGTGCAATCCCGAGCTACAGGTTTTAAAATCTGGGCTCGAGTACCGGTACGGGGTGGTTACGTACCGGTACTCCTTTGTATATTGAGGGACGGTTTGTGAGGGGTGTACTGGTACGCCTCCCCGTGTATCGGTACCCCTCACTCAAATGGAAATCCAGTAACGCTTAGGCGTATCGGTACATGAAGGGCGTATCGGTACGTACTATTACTTGCCTGGAAAAGCTTTGAGTACCGGTACGGTACGTAGCGTATCGATACGTGCTTAGGATGAACTCCTTCGAATCTAGTAGGGGTATCGGTACCCATTGAGGAGTACCGGTACGCGATGTTGATTACCTAGAAGAGGCTTAGCGTACCGGTAAGCGAAGGGTGGAGTACCGATACGGGCTTGGATCGGTACGGGGCGATCTTAGTACTGATGCTGAGTACTGATATGGGGTAAGAGAGTATCGGTAAGGCTTGTGGTCAAATTCTTTTGAACCTAGTTGGGGTATCAGTACTCATGGGGGAGTATCAATACCAAGAGGACGGTATCGATACTCACATTGGAGTATCGATACACGCTGGTCAATCTGCCCAAGAAAGTTGAGTTCGCATTCGGGGGTTCTATAATTCGTGGTAAAGGGCCCGATAGGTCCATAAAGGTATAAAACAAACTCTAAAATTGAGAAACTGAGGTTAGCAACCCGTATGAGGATTAATGGCGAATAGCTTGGTAATTTATGAGTAAATCGCTTGTTTAATCACCCAAAGGGATTCGTGGTGGATCGGTTAATGCTATGTGGTAGCTTGGGGTCCTTATTGTGTGCTGAAGGGACGCCCATGTAGGCTGGTTGTCGTGAGTAATAAGATAACTTAACGAGAAAGGCGTAAATGAATCCTAAAGACAGATGTTAAATAGTGTAACAAATGAGTCATGTCTTGGGGCATTAGTAATGGTTGCATGATGCCTTTTATCTCTCGGTGAGATATGTTGATGCTCGGGGGAGCATGTAGTATCGTATGAGTCTTGCTTAGGAATCTGGATGTTCTAGAGTTAGTGCAAGGGCACTCATATAAGGGGATGGGTACTCCGGGCTATGTGATCGAGTACATCCGACGTATCTATAGGCTATATGATCTGGATGCGATCTGAAACCTATCATTGGGCTATGTGATCAAGATATGGAAATACAACTCGAAGGGCTATGTGATCTCGAGTAACTCGATGGGCTATGTGATCTCGAGTAATCCTGTTCGGCTATATGATCGCAGGATAAGACTGCTTGTGGCTATTATGATCCAAGTATGTCCAGGACGTATATGTGGCTATAGTGATCCGGATATGATCCTAACCCGAAGGCTATGTAATCATAGGTAACCCGACGGCTATGTGAGCACGGGATAAATAGTAGGGCTTCATTGGCCATTAGGGAATGTATGTTATTTACGTTTTTGTATGGATGTTAGATGTTGGTTATTTTACCCTTGGGCTATGTGATCAGGGTAGGGTTGTTACTCGACGGGTTGTGTGATCTTGAGTAACTCGATGGGCTGTGTGATCTCGAATATGGGCTAGATAACCCTTGGGCTATGTGATTAGGGTATAAGAGTCGTAACTCTTTGGTCGGTGGGACCTCGCTTATGGTAAGCCTGGGATGGCTTGGTTGTCTTCTTGCATAATAGTGGTATCTTGAAACAGTTGTAAGCCCTAGCTAGGATAGGCTAGAAGATGATCATTAGTTGTTGAGAAGCCTTTCTGTACACTGTTAACTATATTATCATGCATGTTTGTTTTATGATGTTCATGAATTATGGTAGAGTAGAAATGTACCACTGAGCTTTGTTAGCTCAACGTGCAGAATTGTGGTTTTTTCTGTGTGTAGGTTGACAGGTTGCGTTTGAAGGAGTACATCGATGAGGATTTTCCAGCATCGAGCGAGTTTCAGAGTACAGTACTTGATGTTTAGTTTGGACTGATTGTATTCATAGGACCTTACATCAGTTGAGTCTGTATTTTATTTTGATTTATTGTTATTTGGTCAAACATTATATTTTAATTGGAATATATATTTTGGAAGCCCTTTTAATCTTATTATCTACGAGGATCTTATGGAAATGGATGGTTTTGAGAATGGTCAACGTGTGGTTTTAAATAAGAAATTTTGATAGGACGGTTTTGGGTGACCTGTAAGTGACGTTTCGGATTTGTACGGGTTCAGGGTGTTATATTTGGTATTAGAGCCTAGGTTTAGTCGGTTCTAGGAAACCCCGAGGTGTCATAGAAGTCGTGGTAAGGTGTCTAGCGAATACAAGTACCTAAATTTAAGTGTACTTTATAAGATTGGGAATCATGATGTGCCACCTTGTTTGTTATGTTTTAGAAAAGTATTGATGGAAGGTGGAACCGGTAGTGGAGAGGCGGGTCACTTTCATGACCTTATCTCTGCCCTTTTGTGTGTGGTGCAAGCTATCACGAGGCAATCTAAGACGTCTCGCAAGACCCATGTAGAGAGGCTTCATTGTTTTAGACCTAAGAGTTTCGAAGGCTTGGGTGAGGATGACCCGATCAAGGCTGACCAGTGGTTGCGCGTCACATAAAGAATCTTGAGACAGATGAAGGGAAGCCCAGAAGATGATATTGATTGCATTGTTTCCCTTCTGAAGAGTAATACACACAAGTGGTGGGAGACCGTAGAGTTGGGTCTATAGCCAGGGCGACCGACATGGGATATCTTTGTGGATGAGTTCCAAAAGAAGTACATCAGTGAGGTACACATGGATGAGATGAGGGACCAGTTTCTGCATCTAGTTCAGGAGATCGAACGGTGTTTGCTTATGAGCAAGAGTTTCTACATTTGAGCAGTTATGCCCAGAGTTTGTTGTGGCGGAAGAGTTGAGGTGCAAGAGGTTCAGACAAGGCCTGAATGTTGACCTTTAGTTGCATGTGATAGCGGGTCCGCTTGGGACATTCTCTGAGTTAGCCAATAGTACAAAGGCACTTGAGCGGCTCCAGAGTTCAGCATCTAATCAGTTCAAAGATTTTAGAGGTCGTGATGTGAAGGCCCAAGATATCGTGGATCCTTCTCCTCATCCATATGAGAGGTTTTATGTTTCAAGGAGTTCGAAGAGAGTTGCTTTAGACCAGCTACTGAGAGTCAGCTCAAGATCTAGATCGAGGGTTCGTCGAGGCTCTTTGATCCCTACTCCGGAAGGGAGTATTGATGGTTCTGTAAAAGCATCGCTTCCACCAGCTTATGAGCATTGTGGTCGACATCATCGTGGAGTATGCTTTTTACTTCGGAGGGTTTGTTATCGGTGCCGGACACTAGGTCATATGGCAAATGACTGCTCAGTCATGGATAAGGACTCACCGATTCAGTCTCAGAGGTTGGCTGCTTCCTATCGTGATCAGAGTTTTGTTAGAGGCAGGGTTAGGGCGCCGTCAGGTTATCGAGGTGAAGGTCATGTGAGATCCACCGCCAGGGTTGGCGCGCGAGGCATTGCTAGGCAGTCTGTAACTCATATTAGAGTTAACAGCATTGCGACCGAGGATATGTCAGGTAAATAAGTTTGTGTTGGTTTTAGTTGTTGTGATAGCCGTTTAGCTCTTCGGTTGTATAATAGGCCAGTTCTTGTTATATGTATATCAGTAAATCTGGGGTTTGTTATTATTTTAGACAGCAAATAGAATTGCATCTTTTGCTAGATAAGGTTTTATCATAGATGGTTATTGAGAGAGCAAGTGCGTCGTAGGTTGCGTATGAGAAGTGGTGAAGTTTAGATTGCTTGAATCTAGTTGTTAGTGTTGGTTGTATAGGATCTTAACCTCTCTAAGGTAGACGTTGTGCTCCGTAGTGCTAGCTCAAGAAAGGTTCTACAGGTTGCAAGGTGTTTTTAGCTTGCGTTGTAGACGCAAAAATTGAGAGTTCTTAGTCTTAGTGTTGTGGGTGTTGTGAGGATAAGGAGGTGCCCTCGGTGAGTAAGCAATCTTACCGGTTGATTGTGGTTCAGAACCGCGATAAAGGTGAGGTTGAGTTCGTTGTTAGTGTCCATCGCTTCGTTGGAGGCACAATTGTGCCAGCGACCAACTGGGTTTCGATGCCAAGTGCTTTGCTGAGATCATGTCTGCGTGTAAGTAGCTTGTATGGTGGTCTTGGATGTATTGAGCTATAGTACAATGGTGGAAGAATGATGACGGGTTAGTGAGATCAGAGACCTTATTTTTGCCATAGAATATGAGAGCTTCGTGTGTTGTTTGTCGGAGTAAAGGTGCCATTAGAAAAGTAGATAAAGGTCGTGATGATCATGGTTGAGGTCCTAAGGGCGAATCGTGAGAATAGTTGCTTGGTTGGTGTACCTGTTGAGCTAGATTTTGTGGGGTTGGAGGATTGCCCAATAGAGTCGATCAAAATTATTATTGGTTAAGGCAAACAGTGTGGAAGTTATCAGAATATCGCAGCAAAAATATGGATCAGTAGATGTGTTAAGGGTAACCGGGTGGTTACTTTGCAAAGAAATATTTTTAGACGAACCAGTTGGTGATCCTTAAGAACAGTCCGACAGCTTTTCACGTCTAATGGTTGGGACCGAAACCAGGGTGAGGAAAAAGATGCTTAGACCTTGCAAGTAGAATGGCTAAGTTTTGGGTTGCTTGTGTGAGTTCCTAGGTGACGGTGGTCTTTGTTCAGAACCAAGTGGTTGAAATCGAAAGTGATTTTCGATCGTGTGAAAGTGAGTTAAAAAAATAGGGTTAAGTTTTGACTTGGTAAGTCTAGTCTGGGGAAAAGAACTGTCTGTTCAAGGTGGATTGGTGATAATGATCGGTCGTGGGGGTTTTGCTTGTCCTTTTAAGAATTTGACTGGATATGGTTGTTGGACATGGCGCGTTCCTAACGATGGTTTGTGGGTGTGGTGCAACGTTTTAGACGTAGATAAAGCCCAAATTAGGTTTTGGTTGACGGATGCTAGTAGAAAAGATTGGTTAACCAATATAGAATCCTTTAGGGGAGAGTCCTTAAAGTTGATATTTGAGCAACGTGGCTCGAGGTTGGTTATGTTGCCATGTTTAATGGTTCGTCATAAGTGTCGTTGGTTGCTGAAAAAGATTCGTTAGAAACCTCAAGAGAAGTGTTGAGAGCGAGTGGCTTATGCTATGGTTCTGTTCAAGGTAGATTGAGGGAGAACTCTCCCTAATCAAGGCGATCTTGTTTGAATGGCGAAGTGGTTAGATCTATTCGGGTTACATCTCTCTTTCATCCGTCTAAATTTTGAGGACGAAATTTCTTGAATGAGGGGAGAGTTGTAACGACCCAGATTTCTCAAGTCAACAATGGACGTTAACCCGGGTCTTAGACCAATACGTTGGGCTGAGATGTTGGGTCATTATGGGCCTACATGCGTTGTTGAGCTTACTTGGTGGTTTGGGCTTGGCTTATGTTGGGTTTTGAGGAAGGGCTTTATGGTAAAACCATAAATTGAGGACAAAGGCTGGTAGAACCTTAACATTTTCTGCAGAAAAAAGGATGTGATGATATCACATTGGCTTCCTTATCATCCTCTCTCAAAAACCCTCTCCTTTCTCTTACCCAAAAACCAAAAGAAAAGATGAAAGCTTGAGGTTGAGGAGTGTGAATCTCAGATTGGTGATCAAGTGAGATTTGATCGCAAGCAAGGATCTATATTTCAAGGTAAATATCTCCTGGTTTGGTGGAAGTTGGGTTCGAAGCTTAGAGCAAGGAATAAGAGGTGGAAGAAGCTTGGTTGCTGCCTTAGCTCGTGAATCCTTGCTAAAGGTCAGTACATCTCTGACTCCTACGTTTCATGATCCTCATAAGATGATTGACTTGCTTGGTTTTATGTTTATGGGTTGCTTAGTTACGGTTCTTGAGCCTTAAACCCCTCTAATGGTAAATCACGTTTTGGGAGTTGATAATGGGTAAAACTGGTAGGAAATCACCTAATATACTCCAAATAGCTTGTAGGAAAGATTTGAAACTTATTCATAGGGGTTAAGGGTAGGATTGGTGTAATCCCGAGCTCTAGATTTCTAAATCTGGGCTCGAGTACCGGTACGGGGTGGCTGCGTATCGGTACTCCTTTGTATATTGAGGGACAGTTTGTGAGGGGTGTACTGGTACACCTCTCCGTGTATCGGTACCCCTCACTCAAATGGAAATCCAGTAGCGCTTAGGCGTATCGATACACAAAGGGCATATCAGTACGCACTGTTATATTGCCTGGAAAGGCTTTGAGTACCGGTATGGTACGTAGCATATCGGTAGGTCCTTAGAATGAACTCCTTCGAATCTAGTAGGGGTACCAGTACCTATTGGAGAGTATCGGTACTCGGTGTTGATTGCCTAAGAGAGGCTTAGCGTACCGGTACGCGAAGGGTGGAGTACCGGTACGGGCTTGGATTAGTACGGGGCGATCCTAGTACTGATGCTGAGTACCGATATGGGGTAACAGTGTATCGGTACGGCTTGTGGTCAAATTCTTTCGAACCTAGTTGGGGTATCGGTACTCATGGAGGAGTATTGATACCAAGAGGGCGGTATTGATACTCGCCCTGGAGTATCGATACACGCTGGGCAATCTGCCCAAGAAAGGGCCCGATAGGTCCCTAAAGGTATAAAACAAACTCTAAAACTAAGAAACCGAGGTTAGCAACCCGTATGAGGATTAATGGTGAATGGCTTGGTAATTTATGAGTGAATCGCTTGTTTAATCACCCAAAGGGATCCGTGGTGGATCGGTTAATGCTATGTGGTAGCTTGGGGTCATTGCTGTGTGCTGAAGGGACGCCCATGTAGGCTGGTTGCCGTGAGTAATGAGATAACTTAACGAGAAAGGCGTAAATGAATCCTAAAGACAGATATTAAATAGTGTAACAAACGATTCATGCCTTGGGGCATTGGTAATGGTTGGCATGATGCCTTTTATCTCTCGGTGAGATATGTTGATGCTCGGAGGAGCATGTGGTATCGTATGAGTCTTGGTTAGGAATCCGGATGTCCTAGAGTCAGTGCAAGGGCACTCATATAAGGGGATGGGTACTCCGGGCTATGTGATCGAGTACATCCGACGTATCCATGAGCTATATGATTTGGATGCTGTCCGAAACCTATCATTGGGCTATGTGATCAGAATATGGAAATACAACTCGAAGGGCTATGTGATCTCGAGTAACTCGATGGGCTATGTGATCTCGAGTAATCTTGTTCAGCTATGTAATCGCAGGATAAGACTACTTGTGGCTATTGTGATCCAAGTATGTCCATGACGCATCTTTGGCTATAGTGATCCGAATATGATCCTAACCCAACGGCTATGTGATCATGAGTAACCCGATGGCTGTGTGAGCACGGGATAAATAGTAGGGCTTCGTTGGCCATTAGGGAATATATGTTATTTACGTTGTTGTATGGATGTTAGATGTTGGTTATTTTACCCTTGGGCTATGTGATCAGGGTAGGGTTGTTACTCGACGGGCTGTGTGAGCTCGAGTAACTCGATGGGCTGTGTGATCTCAAATAGGGGCTAGATAACCCTTGGGCTATGTGATTAGGGTATAGGAGTCGTAACTCTTTGGTCGGTTAAACCTTGCGTATGGTAAGCCTGGGATGGCTTGGATGTCTTCTTACATAATATTGGTATCTTGAAACAGTTGTAAGCCCTAGCTAGGATAGGCTAGAAGATGATCCTTAGTTGTTGAGAAGCCTTTCTGTGCACTATTAACTATATTATCATGCGTGCTTGTTTTATGAAATTCATGAATTGTGGTAGAGTAGAAATGTACCACTGAGCTTTGTTAGTTCAGCGTGCGGAATTGTGGTTTCTTCCGTGCGTGGGTTGACAGGTTGCGTTTGGAGGAGCACATCGAGAAGGATTTCCCAGCACCGGGCCAGTTTCAAAGTACAGTACTTGATGTTTAGTTTGGACTGATTGTATTCATAGGACCTTACCATAGTCGAGCCTGTATTTTATTTTGATTTACTGTTATTTGGTCAAACGGTGTATTTTAAATGGAATATATATTTTGGAAACCCTTTTAATCTTATTATCTACGTGGATCTTATGGAAATGGATGGTTTTGATAACGGTCAACTTGTGGTTTTAAATAAGAAATTTTGATGGGTCGGTTTTGGGTGACCCGTAAGTGACGCTTCGTATCCGGACGAGTTCGGGGTGTTACAGGTGAGGTACCCTACGCTTGGGTAGTGAACGGTGAACCGCCGACGTGTGGGGGATGCCGGACGGTGAGGGGAGATGTGATTTGAGGGATTTTTGAAAGAAATTAAAACTTTAGGTTTTTTAAGAAATACATAATTTTAAAGTAATTCAGAGGTTAACGGAAAATTTTTAAAGACCGTTGACGGAAAAACTCAATTAGAGTTACAGAATGAAACATTAGGCACCAAAATGGCCCGAAAAAAATATTAGACACCAAACTGGAAAAAATGTATAGGTTGGGCATCTTTTTTACTATTAAGCCAAAAAATTGAACAAAAGCTAAATTTCTTTAAGTACTTGAGAAAAACGGTTTAGTTCAAATAATGTATATATCTCAACCCATTTTAGAAAGGAAATTTATGAGGAGTGCTCATATGCTTCACAATTATATCTTGTCCTGCCTACAAGATTCTCTCCATTATTTTGCTTGTGAAAATGACTGTTTTGTCATGCTCCCATATGAATTAAGAGCCTGTTTGCAGGCCACGTAATTGCATTTGCTGCTTCAAACTACAAGGGTTGGTATATATTTATATTTCAAAGAAAACGAATACCTGTTAAGCAAGGTTTTCACATGAAAACTGCAGAAATTCAAAACATTGTGATTTCTGAAACCAAATGTAGAAGCTCAAGTAATAGAGAAAATTATAGCTTGATTATATGGTAATAATGCAATAAAACAAAAATCCAATTCAGGATACAAGGAAAGCTAAATCCTGCAAATTTTCATACCCTCTTATCTTCTCTCATTTCTCAAGATCCTTATCCGTTTTTATGTATGGTACAGTAATAGTATAATATATCGAATTCCTCCCATGTATATTTTATCTGCAAAATTCATGGTGGATAAAACTCTATACATCGGTTTTTCCGGGTTTCTAAGAATGGCTTTTCCAGCTATAGCACTCGGATTTTGCATCTCCATCATCTTCCATGCTGTCACCTCCTGTAGTGGAAGTCCCTCCGGTGTTTGTGGCTAACTGGAGAGGGCATTGAGGAGATCCGGGCTGCAGACTGCTCCCTTTCGAGGATTCTCCGTACTGATCTCGGGACATGCATGCATGACCACTCCCCAAAACAAAGGCTGATTGATTTGCAGGGGTGGTCGTTGTAACTGGAAGTCTTCTTGTGTGTAGTCGGTATTTCTGGAAAGTCAGATAAGTTCTTTCATCAATATCAAAACTTGGATACGAAAAAACCGAATATAAAAAAGGGACCAGACTATTAAGTGAGAGCCTCCACCTGCAAATGACTCTTAACTTCATCATTGGTCAAGCCATCTACTTGCATAAGTTCCCTGATCTGCTTTGCAGTAGCCACTGCAAAAAATTCAAAGAACTTTGCCTCAGAAACTTGAAACTAAAAGGATCAAAGAATGATTTGCCATAGAAACGAGCACTGCGGTCCTATGATCCGAATTCCCAACAGATCGAGTAATGCTACAGAATCTTTAATTTCCTATAAGTATATTTAATCATCCATGGTCTCAAAACAAACTATACCTGCACAATTCATACACATTTTCAAAGACCCTTGTTGGACTCTAATCCATATTTTCCATCCTGAACAGTGAAAACAGATCGAGTGATACATGAAGACATTGCAACAAAGAGATGATATTTCTCGCAAATCCGATCTTTCGGTTAACCAAACTTCTTAATTCTCATCTAGCAGGACTACAGTAATAAACAATCCAAGAACAGCAAAATTTAAATTGCAAGCAGCTAAGAACATCTCCAATTGGTCTTTTATTTCTCACCTTGAGAGCCTCCTAACTGCTGCAAAGCATTGACAAACCGGCGATGCAGCTCAGGTGACCAGCACCTCCTTTGCTTCCTACCGGTCTGCTGCTGCTGATCGGAAAGCACTGCCAGTGGTACAGACCGAAAATTAGGCCGATCATTGGTTGCAGAACACGAAATTGCTCCGCTACAACTTGTCCTTGATCCCTTAGAACCAGATTCCTCTCTCAGATTCTTGATTCCGGGAGCCAAAAACGTTAATCCAGGAATCGGTATCACCTTTTTTTCTTCTTTCCTCACTGCAAAACCCAAGTTTGCCTTGAATGGCAAATCAAGCAAAAATTAATTCGATTTCAGCAAACTTATTTCACTGTAAATCAAATTATTTAGCTTAAATGGTACCTTAGTGTCTAGATTATGATCAACGGAGCAATAGTCATCATCATCAGTGTCCCAAAGCTGAACAGAACTCATCCAATTTTTCTTGTCCTTATAATTACTGCAGTTGTTGTTAGAGTCTTCTTCCTTTTTCGTGGTGATTAAGGAACCTTCTTCTTCACTCTGACCATTTTCCTCCTTGTTCTTCAACGGAATAAATTCTTCTAAAACTGGTTCAACTTTTCTCGCCAAACATTGCACCGACTCCTCTTTCAAAGCTACAATCGCTGCAGTCAAACACAAAATCAAAACGACAAAGAACTAGTTATTAAAACCGAAATGAAGAGCTCAAAAGGGAACCCATTAATTGGATGATTAAAATTGGTTGAAGAAACGAATCATCATTCAAAAGAAGCATACAAAGAGGAAGTTCACGTTTAAAAGCTTCGATTTTTTTCATTTCTTCTTCCAACCCTTTCAAAATTGCATCGAGTTTCGAAGCCTTGTCAGAAACATTTCCGATCAGTGAAACCTCCTTGAGAAAATTAGTGATCGTTTTTGGTACGAAAGTTGGTCTAAAATCCAAGCTTAGTTCTGGATGAACCAAACCCATTTCCGATCCCTTCTTTTTCTCTCTAAATTCCCTTTCGGGACTTTCTTCTTTTTCCTCTTCGTTTGTTGAAGATGATTAAAAGGAAGGGGAAATGAGGAGGAAGGCAAGTGATGGGATCTCATAATGGAATATATAGAGATTATTGTTTGTTTATCCATTCATAAAATAATGTTAAGTGTTGAGTGAGAGAGAAGCTTTTTAATTATTGTTTTGTTTGGGAACAGAGAACATGAAAGAAAAAGTATAAATTTTGGTTTCTGGGTCATCAGACGGAAAATAGGAAAAGAAAATGGGAATTTCGGAAGGCCGTGATTTTGTATACGGTTTTGGGCAAAACGGTTTTATAAAAAGTCGCTTTAAGGTCGTCGCGTACTCAATCTGACTCGCCCATTTCTTCGAGTTCACTCACCCTTTTACATTACCCGACTCTCTCAAGCGAAATATATTTGGACAAAACTGGTGCAACACGTATTAATAATTGGTTGATTTAACGAGATAATATATTTATTTTTTAAATAAAATTAAAAGTATAATTTTAATGTTGTAAATAAAAAAATAAATCAAAAGAATTATTATCGTATTAAACCCCTATAAAATTTAATTTAAATTAATCAACAATAAATCTCATACTAATTTGACAGGAAAACCTTTTCAGAATTCGCTTTAGTTCCATCTTTTCCTTGAAAAAAAAGTGTAGCAAATAAATTGTCTTAAAATTAAATCCCAACTTTTGATTAGAGATTGGTCAAGGAATCATCAAGAATGGACTAATCATTTGGTTTATGTGCCAGCTAATGTGGAATATGAAGGCTTAGTTTATAATATGGCCATGGAGATTCAAACACGTGTATAAGATTTCATTTTCATCTTTGTTTTTTCCCATTACTTTTAACCGATAAAATAATTAAATATAATTAAAAGGTTTATTTACAATCACCCTTGTTGAACTTGAGATTCTCTTTCTGTTTTTCTCATGTTTCAAAGGTGAAATGGAATCACCCACTTTCAGACTTCAACTCGCCTTTGGTTTAGCCGGTGGATTAGAATTTTTCGTTTTTTTAATAATATAAAGATAATTAAAATGTAATATATGTTTATACATATTCTTAAATTTTACAATACACTCATTTTGTAGATAAAGTGATTGAACTCGGATATCTTAAGATGAACGTCATTCGTTTTTTTACTAAAATCACTTGTTAGGTTCATTTATTAACGGAGTATTATTTTTTGGGTAAACTACATCAATAGTCACCAAACTATGGTTTCTTTCTTATTTTGGTCACCGAACTAGTTTTTTGGTAAAAATATCACCAACGTTATGTTTCCTTTCTATTTTGGTCACCGAACTATATTTTTTGGCAAAAACATCACTAACGTTATGTTTCCTTACTATTTTGGTCACCGGCTATTTTGTTGACGTGAAATTTTATTTTATTTTTTTTAATTTTTCATGTCATTTCTTTTCTCTCCTCGTAAGCAATATATGTTATTTTATAATATTTTTATTCAAACTAACAGGATGATGACACGTGTCACTGCCTATTAGTGGAATAAAAGGAATGAAAAATCAAGCCCCTTATGCAGCCAGAGATATTCGACTAATAGGCAGTGACACGTGTCACCATCCTGTTAGTTTGAATAAAAATATTATAAAATATTTCTTACGAGGAGAGAGAAGAAATGACATAGAAAATTTAAAAAATAAAATAAAATTCCAGTCAACAAACCAGCATGTGACCAAAATAGGAATGACAAGAAAAATTAAAAAATAAAATAAAATTTCACGTCAGCAAAACAGCCGATGACCAAAATAGGAAAGAAACATAACGTTAGTGATGTTTTTGCAAAAAAAAAAATTGGTGACCAAAATCGGAAAGAAACATAACGTTAGTGATGTTTTTGCCAAAAAATAATTCGGTAACTAAAATAGAAAAGAAACCATAGTTCGGTGACTACTGGTGTAGTTTACCTTTTTTTTTGTTTATTCCAAACCCTCTACTTCATGGTCACCTTTTACCCATCACTTTGTAGACCTGCTGGCTGCTACTTTCTAATCCACCTATGTTTTACAAAGTCATTTGAATTTATTGTTTTCGCCTAATGAAATCTTGAGTTCGAGTTATTTGAAATGTAATAACGTTAAATATTTGATATAAAAATTTAGATATATTTATAATTCTATTTGATTCGAATGAGTTCGTATTATGTTATAACATTTAATAGTATTACATCGAGCAAGCACATTCGACAGGCTGAACAAGCTGCTCATCTTTGTTCTCTCATTTTCCTTAGGTCATGGGTTATAAACTCACTAAAAACACTCTCTTCCTTCCTTTAGAACCCCTTCCTTTCTCCTCTAGGTTTGATTAGGTTTAGATAGAATTTGTAAAAAAAAAATAGCATCACATCTAAAATTAATTAAACTTAGTGCCACGTGCGTTCTGAAACAAACAAATCGGAAAACTTGTTAAGTGGATCTAATGATAAAAGATAAAATTATTCTTTTTAGATATTTTTAGTTTGAACAGTATCTATTCAAAAAAATTTGAACAGTATAATCTATAAATATACGTGATTTTATTCAATTTTAAAATCGAAATTTAATGGTAGCATGGAAGAAAGAATCGTGGGAGAATTGAAGGGGGGATAAAAGCACAAAAATGCGGGTGATTGGACGGTGTTGAACACTTTCCCTGGGAAGAAAAGAACAACATTTATAATTTATAAAGGGAAAACTCAGAAACGAGGAGTGTGTGGGGAAAGCTAGGGACAAGGGAATCTTAGGGATGAATCTGAATGGGACCCAAACCCAAACCTCCATTTCATAAAGTTGAGTTTACAAAATGACTCCTGCCCCCTGCAAGATGCTCCTTTTAGTCCCTTCTTTTTTCCACCAAAAGGACAAGCTTTTACAGCCCTTTAGATTCCATTCTCTTCATTACAATTAAGAATCTCTTTATTTTCTTTGCCCAGTTAATTAATTGTATTGTATTTAATGACTCTCCGTTCTTTACAGCCATTAGTTTTAAATCTGTACAATGTACGAGACATTCGTTTTGGTTAGGGGGATGTAAAGTATGAACCCCTAATCTTTTGAGAATATTTCATCTTAGGGATGAGCCCATTTTGTAAGTTGGGTCATTTCGTGATTGTAGGTACGCATTTCTTTTTTATTTATTTATTGACTAAGGACATTTTTTTTACAAAATTAGAAGTTAGGTTTTTGTTTTTAAAACAAGAGAAGATGAAGTACAAACAAAGATAATACATTTCTAATATAAAAACTCAATGAATGTGAAAAAATAAAATTAAATGCCTTCCCTTGAATACAATCTTCATCTTCCATAGAAAAACTCAACAATTATCAATGGTCTCTTGTCTCCATTTAAAGTAGACGTTATATTGATGTTGGAGTGGAGGTTGAGTAAATCAGTCTTACAGAACAGTTCTGAATGCATGCAACAAGCTGCCACAAAAAGTGATCTAATTATAGGAGAAAGTCGACTTTTCCTGATAAGGGGGGTGTCGTGATGAATGCAACACAAAACGCCAAACTATCACCACGATAGATGAAATTCGTGTCAAAGGACAGACAAAAAACATACTAAAAGGCCTATTAAAGACGTGTCACAAATGTAGACGAAATCAAAATGTTCCAATATACGTGAAACGAAAAAAATAAAAACGGAAATAATATTTATTTAAGGAAAAAATTTCAATACACAGTCTGTGTAAACTTTAGTTTACACAGACCTTTTAGTTTTAAGGGTTAGGGGTTTAGTTTAGAGTTTATAGTTTAGGAGTTTGGGTTGTAGGGTTTAGAATTTAATGTTAGTGTCTAAAAGTTAGGGTTTGGGGTTTAGTTTTTTAGGGTTTAGGTTTAATTTTGACCTGTGTATCAAATTTAAACCCTTTATTTAAATCTAGATCAAAAGAAAATAAGTAAAAAAGAAAGAAGAATGATAACAACATTAAAAAAACACTTTTGAAAAAAAATAAAACACTATTTTAGAGAGAGAAAAAAGGAGTTTTTTAGTGAAATCTTTTCTATCTTTTAAATGTCTATTAGTGAAATCTTTTCTATCTTTCAAACGATTTTTTTTTACTTATATCCAATCCCATTTGGCATTTCATATTTAACTCATTCAAGTTTAACAATAAGATTGAGTTATTTTGAGTTTTTATTTAATTAATTTAAATTTAAATTATAGTACCTGTTCATATATATTTTTAACCCTTTAACAATGTTCATACACTTTGCAAACAAAGCGATTTGAACCTGAGTCTCCTAGGAGATATTCATATCTTTTCAACTAGGACCACTTGTTGGGTTCAAATTCAAATCATTTTATATTCAAATAGTATAAATTTAAGTTATTAAAATTTTAATATACTAATTGACTGAGTGGTCAAGGATGCTATGTTACCCCAGCTTATATAAATTTGAATATTGATATTTGCTTTGAGAATATAACATCTCTCTACTTAAAAAAAAATATTAAATTTTTATGGTCAAACTAAATTGACTTATGTTATGTTCACGTGCATAGAAATTATCTATCCCTTTTCAGTGCCCCTATTTATGCCTCACACTAAAAAGATAAGTTTAAGGTTTAGGGTAAAAGTTTAAGGTTAGGGTTTAGGGTTTGAGTTTAGAGTTAGAACTTATAATTTAATTTTTTAGTGTTAAGGCATAAAAAGGGCATATGATTTTTGTCCCGTTCACGTTCAATATAATTAAACTTGTTTTTTAGATTTTACGTAAAATTTACGAATCTAACCTAATTTAGTTTTCTTAGATTTTCTTCCTTTTTTAGGTGAATATTTTCTTCCCTTTTTTATTTCACATCCCACCCGAACCTGACCCGAAAATAAATAGCTTAAACCCGAATCTGACCCGACCCGAAAATAAATACACTAAACCCAACCCGATCCGACCTATAGAAAAATTAATGTTAGGGACCTAATTGTAAAAAAATAATTTTAGGGGACTTAATCGTAAAATTATAATGTTAAGGACTAAATTGTAAATAAAAATTTAATTTTAAGGACATAATTATAAAATATATATATAAAGAGGGGTATTATTATAAATATCCCAAAAATTTAGGGGAAAATTACACAATTAATCCTGGATTGGGCAGGTCAAATATTTTTTACCCTAAACCGAACCTGACCCGACCCAACCAGAACCTGATTTTTTATTTAAAAAATCCGACCCGATCAGGCCGGGTCGGAACCCGGCCGGGTCGGGTAAATACCATCCCTAATTAAGACTCATTTTCTCCATGATTTAATTTCAAAACTTCAACAAAAATCTATGTATGGTTTGCAGACGATAAAAAAGATACATTATTATCTTACGGTAGTTTAGATACATACCTTGTATATGGTGATGAGAATTAATTACATTTATGCTACGTTTAACAAGAATGTCAGGTTAACATGAAATACACATGAACCATGATGCGAATTGTATACTATATTAATAATTTTTTTCTCAAAAATAATTTATTTATGAATAAAATAGTTTAGGAAAAACAACATTAATATCTTGTTTGATAAGAAAAATGAAAAAAAAAAAACAATGATTAAAAATTAATTAATCATACAACTAATATTCATAATATCTTGAATTATTATCCAAAGGTTACATATTTGTTGCGATAATTTTCCAAACATGAAGACTCCTTGTCTCATTTCGTGCCACGTGGGTAGTGTCGGACGTGCAAATCTGTCCGCCGCATACCAAACATTTCGATTACCGTCGTCTCATGGGAATAAAGATGGGTCCGTCCTAAAAGATTCTTTTATTTCTGTTGTCTTATTATTATTATTATTATTTCATTTCATCTCCCAACATTCATTTTGTCAATTTTTGTTTCTTTCCCCTCTCTTCTTTCCAATCAAATTAATTTAATAATATTTAAATTCATTCAATTTATTTATTATTCAGACTTGTATTAAATTAAATAGAAATTTCCAAATGCTTTAACAAAAATTATTATTATTATTATTATTATTATTATTATTATATCCTATGAAGTTTCAATTTCTATAGACCTGAAAAGAAAAAATAGAAATGAATTTTGGCAGGCAGGTATTCATTCTCTCTGTGAGTGTGATGCCATAATGTCAAATTGAATGGTCTGCCACATTCCATTTCTACCATTAAAAAAAAGAACAGCACAAAATTCCAAAATCATCCACAATATGATGAGCATGAGCACGAGGACATGGTATTTTGATGCTTCTCACTTATTCTCCTCACATGTATATGTTATGTAGAAAACAAAAACAGATAATTAACAAAAAATATACTAAAACAAATACCATATAGATAAGAAAAGATACTAACTTATCTAAAATTTTGGCAAATCAAGTTTTCTAAATTCATCTGAGACAATTACTGATCCATTTGAAATAAAAATAAAAATAAAAATAAAAGATGGTTCCATGGATACAACATCATCTTTATTTTTTATTTGTTTTCATCTTAGCATCTAACAACCCATTTCCCAACAAAACTTAGCTGGAGACCTTCAACACACAATGGAAGCTTTTTAAAACCACCTGCAAAAACTATGAAGTTGGTGCCCAAAATTTTATGATTATAGCTTTACCATAGTCACTATATATACATCATGAAATTGATAGCAATAAACTTACTTTAGAACGGTGGAAAAAATGGTATGTGTCATGGAAACAAGGGCTGGTAGAGAAGCCCTGTATTCTCTGGATAACCAAGCATTATATTAAGATTCTGTAGTGCTTGACCCGAAGCTCCCTTCACCAGATTATCGATCTGCAGAATGGGTTTTTTCAAGGGCTCAGTAAACAATTAGAGGAGAGCACAGTACAATGTTTTGTATTGAAAAAATCGTGAATTTACTACATACAACTGATATGATTATTGCTCTTCCAGGTATTCGATCAGGAAAGACGTTCATTAAACAATAGTTGGAACCTCGAACATTATGAGTGCGGGGCACAACTCCCTTGTCTAACAGCTTCACAAATTCTTCACCCTGAGGGGAAATAAAAGAAAAGTAAAACAAGTATTCGGGCACATGAAAAGTAGAGCCATTGAAAGATGAGACGACGCATCCTGACTAAAGAAACAAAGAATAAAACCAATCATGCCATATAAGATATACCTCATAACATTTTTTTAATTGCTGGTATAAATCCTCAATCTTAACTCCTTGAGACATTTCTACATATATTGTTGATTGCATTCCACGGATCTGACATGGCAATTAAAGAAAAGTGTCTCCTGATCTAAATCCTTTTGAAAGAAAAAAGACGCACGGATATTAACACTGAAATGCAGTTGTTTACAGATCTCACCATTGGCATTAGGTGCGGTGTGAAACTAACGGTTATTCTTGATTGTGCAGCATCAGATAGTCCCTGTTCAATTTCTGGAGCTGAAATGGAAAACGGAAAAAATCACAGCCTCGGGATTATCCGAAGCAGAACTTAGGCCTCAAAAGTTGTAGCGAAGCTTAACATTCCACTTCCATAACTATCATAGTTCCATAAAAAATGAAGTAGAATCAACAGTTCTAAATTTGACATAAAGAATACCAATATTATTTTACAGGATGTAGACAACTAAGTTGACCTCAAAGTCAAGATGCATTTGAGTCTACATACTCACCATGGCGATGTCTTGTAACACCATAAGAATATATCCCTTCAGCTATTTCAGAATATAAATTTGCTTCTTTGGCTCCACGTCCTGAAAAAGCAACCTAGATCAGAAAAAAAAAATGCAGCAAGACACAGAAAATGTTTTCAAAATGTGCACATAGTAGTAGATACATAAGACAATGAAGAAAGGTAACCTGCTCCGCTAACACCAGATTTTGAGTCGATAATGATATTTCCAAGTTCAATGAGTTTAGCCTGCATGACAATGCAAGTAAACATAGGATGTCCATAGTATTAGCTAATGATAGGTTCAAACGGGTGGCATCAATAATACAACAATCATGCAAAAAAGATGTTCAATATGGTAGACAATATTAAAAGCACCATTAGTATAAAATCTATATCAACAATGATTATAAAGATTGGACCCTCAACTCAATAAAACGCAACATGAAACTACTTAAGAAACAAGATAAGTGCATAAACCTTTATCAAGGGAACAAGTGGAAGCTGAACTGATGTCGGATAACAACCGGGATTAGCAACTAGGCGTGCACATTTTACTTCATCTCTTAAAATCTCTGTCAAACCATATACAGCTTCTTTCTGGAATGTGGTGAAAACTAGCTAGTTAACATAAAGAATAACGTAGCAGAAAGTTTTGAGGATGAAAATGGCAAACCTTATGGAACCCTTTCCCAAAGTAGAAATAATAAAACTATCCAAAAATGAAAATTACAAACTGAGTAAAGAATACTAATGAAAAAAAAACTGGTTGGTACGGCAAACTTCAACCAGAATATACATTCTCATCAACAAGCTCCAGTGAATTATAGGAAAACTCAGGTGCTACAGAGAACTCTTTCAACTAGAACTTGCAATCATGTATTAGAGTAGGTGTAGTAACTTCTTTAATACTGCAAAAAGTAAAGGATTTATCTTTTATTTATTAAATAACGATAGAAAATAAGAACCTGCAAGTCCGGGGCGCTATGTGGTTGACCATACCATTCCTCATACTCGGCAATATTTCTCAGTCGAAAGTCCTGAAAATCATTTCATATTACATTACATAATCTGACAACTTAACACCAAACATGTAAAAATATCTTTAGAAGAATAGAAACATAGGTGAATTAAAGGCATACTGCAGAAAGATCAACAATCTTCAAATGGCGGGGAAGGCCTTTGATGATTTCCTAAAAGATAATAAAATAAACAAATTTTGTCATGATAATTGATAAAAATGACTCGATTTCAAAGTAAAGAAGAAAAAACCGACAGATAATAAAATTACAGAGCACCTGTGTAGTCCCATGAGGCAAACAACAGAACACAGCATCCACATGGGAAAAGTCTGCATCCTTAACCGAAACCAGAGTCGGCAGGTCCTGCAAAAAACAAGGGGACTCAACAATTATCCTAAAGAAACACAACAACGCATGCTTCCGCACATACAATCAATTATTATGATAATAGTAAAACACGTTCATGCCCCAAAATTGAAGCCTGTTTCCAGGACATAGAAAGAGTATTTGCTTACTTGTGTTGCCAAATGTGTAAACACTGAGCCCATAGATTGGCCAGCTTTCCTATCAGCAGTCATCAATGTAATACCGAAGTAGGGATGGTTAGCTAGGAGCCGAACAATCTGTGAGAAAATAACATAGAATCAACCTCATATTTATCAGTTAACAATTAACACACATATGCGCATAATACATGTCATAACACCTACTGACAGACCTCAGCTCCAGTATAACCACTAGCACCAAGAATACCAATGCGGACTTCCTTTTTGTTCTTTTCTGAAGATTGCATACATTGTGTTGATAATACCGAGGCTCCTCCTGCATTAGGCTTTACTCTTTGATTTCTATTCTTCACGTCGCCCTAAAATTTTGAACACCCAAAGTTAGATTTTTTTTTTTGGGGGGGGGAGGGAGGAAAGAAGATATCTTGAAATTATAAAGTTTGATTCTGCTTCATTTCCAACATTTTCTAGGGAAACAAACAGAAAGCTTTAGGTTGAACACAAACATACCTTGCGTAAAAAACGTTGGTTGAAACAAATTGAACTGAAAGTAGCAGTGCTCATTCTGTTCTAACAAAATTCTGCCACACAAATCTAAAAAATTAGAAAGGACTAAGATTAGTGGTGTTTGAATTATATAGAAAAAAAAGGGGGAGCAGTGAAATTATTTCAAGCGATAAAAGGGGATGCTTGAATAACTAGAGAGCCAACATCAATTCCTAAAACCCTAGACTTCTTAGAAAGTGGCTCCTTTTGTTTGTTACTTTAAGGCACGTGAAAACTCTGTGCAACTCTGACGTGGAGAAACTTTTCCCTGGGGTGTTCAAATGGACGGAACCGAATTAATTAATTAAAATTAAATTAATTGAAAGTTTTATTTTTTGATTAAATAAAAATTATATTTTTATATTAAAATTTAAATTCATACAAAATAAAATAATATGAACATTCTTAACTACTAGGTTAATTATAGAATCTCGTGAAAGTTTTTATTCTTTAATCATCAATCAAACCGATTTTTTTAAGAAATTAACCGAACCCATTTTTAACTATTTTTATTATGCGACAGTGTAAAAGGCATGGATCACAAATAAATCCAATCTAAAATCAAATAACCAACCGTCAAAAACAAAACAAAAAAAGCGACCCACGTGAAGCTCCAGTGATGAGTTGAAGGCTGAAACTCTGATGGTGAATTAGTGAAGTGAAGGACTCTAGTCACTCAGACTCGTAGAAAAACCGTAAAAGAAGTCGTTCGGGTTTTCTTTTAGTTTTGTTAGACGTTTGGTTTGGGTATTTTTTATGTGGGTTAGAAATTGGGTCTTAAAATTATAATAGGTCTGGACTTTTAATAATATTGAATGCTTGCTTAGTTCGGCTAAATTAATCGATTTTAGATTAAATTAATTAATAATTGAACTTTTTAATTGTTTAATAGTTTCTACTTAGGGGAAAGAGAATGAAGAATTTGCTCATAATGTGTTTTGAATCTACAACTTAAGAAAAAGGAAAGGGTGTCCGCTGAGAGCTTTATGTTTAGTTTGGCACTGATTATGAAAATTGCAGTGAGAAAGTGATTTTAAAAGGTGTCGTAGAAAAGTGATTTTGAAAAGTTAGGTTTAAGAACTTAATGTTTGATAAAATGTTTATTTTATACATATTGTCAAAAAGTGTTATTGGAAATAGTGAAAGTTGAATTTAAGAATTAATGAGGGTTAAACTTGTCATTTTAAATCCAAGCTGGATTTTCAACTCCAAAAGCTAAAAAATATAACTTTTAGGTTTGGGTCAATAATCACTTTTCAAAAGTGATTTTTCTATCAAGATTCAAGTGTTTTTCATTGATTATTAGAGGGGGAAGTGATTTTGGTCCTCCAAACTCAATCAAAAACGGACCCTACTTGCTCTAGAGATTGTTAACTATATTTTTAAAATTTTTTTAACTACTCTCCGACCGAAAAGAGTTAATGATATCAGTTTCTATCGATTAATTTAATTTTAACCAAATAATGAACACTTCTATTTTTTTTGATAATATAGTAATCAAATAAAAACTAGCTGGACCGAAAAGAGTTAGTGATATCGGTTTCTATCGGTTAATTTAATTCTAACTGAATAATGAACACCTCTATTTTTTTGACAATACAGTAATCAAATAAAAACTAGCTGGACCAAGGCTACCAGGTTCCCAAGAGGTTCAGCAAATGTAACTACCTCAATCGAAGCGTCACGTCTGAGCACAACTAATCTATATGCAATGGCATTAATCTGTCGAGGAATATGTCTCATCTTAGTCTCCCAGTTTGAGTACAGCAAAGCAAGTATCGATTCCACAAGTGTTGATCCCAACAACGAGTCTGATGGACAATTAAGAATCTTAACAGCATCCCTATTGTCTATTCTCTGTTTCGAGTTCAACTTGTCGGAATCTTAGTCTCCAAGCATGAAGAAGGGTATTAGGTGCAGTATAAAGTTCCGCCATAAGAACCGAGCAGCTTCCAATACTACGAGAGAATCCCAAAATCCATGAACCATGTGTATCTCGAATTACTCTACTTGCAGCAGCCATACCATCACGAGAGCTCACTGCACCATCCGAGATCGCCTTTGATTAAATAGAGAGGTATTACATTATAAATGTCGGGATTTAAACTTATACAATATAACAACATGAGCATATGACTACTCGATCAATTAGTGAATCTCTTATTTTAAGTTTATTATAGTAGCAGAAACATATTATATGGACTTCTCACCATGCAGTGGCGGATCCATAAATTTTTTGAGGGTGTGCACAAGTCAAAATATTTATGAGAGTGAGCACAAGTAATAAAAACATCAAAATTTCAGGGTGGACACAAATTATAAACAAATTAAAGATCAATTCATAAAAATTAAAAAAAAATTAGAGCCAAATGTGTGAACTTTGAAAAGTTCAAGGTGGGCACGAATCCTACCAATCCTTAACGTGGATACGCCACTGTCACCACGTGACCATGTCATATATGATCCCGGAAAATAAAAATTATATATATTTTTCCTTCATATCATATTTTCTAAGGATAAATCTTATTTTGTTCATTTTGTTTCACGTGAGATTGGTAAATACTTGAAATTAATGTTTGGTGAATTGATATCACGAAGAAAAAATAACAAGGTAAACAACTTTTACTAAATGAAACTATAAATAACAGAGCGAGAAGAGTCTCTAAACTAATTTCTCAACTGTCAAATCATATAAGGACCTTTATAACCACTATTTAAAACATGGTAAATGTTTCAATCCAGGTGGCACTAAGATATCAAACTTCAAAGCAGGCGAACAAACTAAAACTTGATTTGGAGACAATCAAAATTTAAAGACATGATTAACGTACTAATGCGGTTTGATTTTAGTGATAAGTAGCTTGATATCATTTAAGCATATTTCGAATTTAAAGTTTTGTGTATGCAAAAAAAAATTATTAAAAAAATCACTTATTAAAATTAAGTGTATGACGCGGGTTTGTCTAAAATAATTAACACAAAGCTTTAAAAAACCGAGATGACAACAACAAAAATAACATTGTTAACGAAAAAGCCAAAAACTACCTTTGGGTGTTCCAAAGGGCCATATTATCCCCCTTTTTTATGCAAATTATCTACACTCCTTTTAGTTTATACCAATCATTTTCTTCCCTGCGATAATCTGAGACGCAAAAAATCGAATCTGGGACCCCAAGATAAGAGCTTTACGACAACGGTGTTGCAGAGATGGGAGATATGCGTGACGGTGGTGAAATTAATGATGGAGTTCGTGGTTGTTGTGGCTGAAGCAATTTGGATTGTCACTCACCAAACTGATAGTAACCGCTCTGTCGTAACGCTGATGAGCCGCCGCTCTTTTCCGGCTCCTGCGGTTCCTTTTCTTGGCTTTCTTCTTCCTTAATTAGGTTTTTTTCCATGCTTGAAACAAACAGATAATGCTATTTTTTTTGGATTGTTTGTAATTTGGTATTTCTTCATTGCTTTCTAGGTTTTGGAATATGATGTTTTGTAAGCAGCTTTTTGTAAATAAAGGAAATTAGACTCTTGTTTTTAGTTTTAAATGGATTTGATTATGTTCTCGTCTAAGAAAAACAGAGAATGCACATTGCCATATTGTTCCTTAGCATGTATATGTAACACCCTTAATGTATATTTGATATTAGAATACACATTAAAGATGTTACTAACTGATTTTACACTGATTTTTAAACTTGTAAATTATTTTTTTATGCAAAATTAATTTGATTAAACAACCCTTTCACGGTTTTCATTAAATTACAAATCTGTCTAAAGTCACCTAGTTTCGACCCTGAATTTGTTTATAAAATACTTTAACAGCTATTAAAATGAAAATATAATTCAGGGTGAAAACTATGTGTGTTGTCTAGACCCTTTCTTGATTTTAAAATTGCTACGCGATAATCAATCAACTAAGTTTAAAATCATTTGAAGCATCTTTTTCTAATATTTTTAATTTCTCAAACTTAGTCATATTTCTAGATCATATATTCACATTAACTTATAAGTAGCGTACAAAAATTTAGACATACAAAATAACTACTTATTCAAATTCTATACATGCCACACTAGACTAGAATGTGGTGATACTTACGGATAATATAGGCTAACTTGATCCAACGATGTGCAGCTCCTCTTTGCTATCTAATCTGAAGTACCTACGTGTGATACGAAACACACGTTAAGTATAACATAGTGAGGCATAATCATAACAATGTAAAACAATGATTATAATTAACTCAGTTCTGCAAAATGGCAAGCGATTTCCAATCGCAGTTGACAACAGTTTATCATGTATAGAACTATTTTACTAGTATAGTTCATTTAACCAATATAATATTCAAATCATAGGAATTTGATTTGTCTTACCAGTCTTGTGAACATTAAGCTTTTTAGCTTAAATACTTGCATAAATGCACTTCAAGTATTATAGCCAAAGTATAAAATCATGCCATCTGTAATGCAGGAATAATCATATATCATGACTATCTTCAGAATCATGTCATCATTGTTCTAGGTTCATCAGATATTCAAATGCATCATAATTTCTTTAACATAAACATGCTTCCAATGTGATTCATATTATCTATCAATTATGTCACATAATCATGATATCAATGATTCATGATCATCAAGTAGTCATGCTTTCAGCACATAATCATTTGCATATCATATTCTGTGTTATGATCATACTTTCATCATGCAATCATTTCCTTTATCATATTCTGTATCATGGTCACACTTTCATCATGCAATTATTTGCATATCATATCCTTTATCATAGTCACACTTTCATTCATGCAATCATTGTATATCACTTCCTTTATCATAGCCCAAAGTATATTACATGAGACCAAGGTACGCGAGTCATCACAATACCGTAGTTTCTACGACGTCGTAGTGTCTGCATCGCCGAAGCGACTGAGAAGAGTACGTACTTGAGGACACCCTTTGCTCCTCGCACAACACTTTCACCTTCAATATCCAATTCATCAATACTATCAGCCATAATTCGATAATGGACATTTCATACCCAAAATATGTAATCCGATTTATTTTAGATAAATTATTATGCTAAATCCATGTATCACATATGTTATTTAATATATCTTTGATCAACATACATTTTCATTATTATCAAGGTTGACTGATTGCAAGTCTTCTTCACATCATATATATATATATATATATATATATATATATAAACAGATAAAAATGCATTCATTCATCTCGCATATATAATAAATAAATAAAAATACACTCACCTGGGCCATTTATTAGCATGTCTCACTAAATTTTACTCGATCATTTCCTTCATAGTACCTCGAATTTTCTTTGATTCAAATTTGATTTCATTAACCACATAAATATAAACAAATATTTGTTAGATTCATTTCTAACAATATTTCAATCAAGCTATCTAATCATTTAACATAAAAATTTCTATAATCTTCCTTGCTTTCTTTACTATCAAAAAAATTCGTTTTGGTTCTTAATGACCATTTTGAACTTCCAATAATTCTTCCAAGCTTGTTATCAAACATTTAAATACAAAATATTTCAAATTCCATTTTCTGACCTTCATTCGATTAAAAATTCATATCTTTTAACTCGGAACTCGAAATCAGTTTCCGTTTGTTGAAAATGAAACTAGACGAACAAATCTTTATATTGATACAAAATTCATCATCTAAACATTTTTGTAGAATTTATGGTGAATTTTTGAAGTCACTTCCAATATTAAATCTTCTACATAGCTTTCCATAATTAACTTCTAGTTTATACTAACTTCTTCTTATTTTTTCTACTTGTCAATTTAGTCCCATTACTTACTTCAAACCACCAATTCATCATCTTCTTCATCAAATAGTTATTCAAAATAATTTTCTCTAATTTTCTTTCTTTGCCAAAATAGTCACTAAAATGCAAAGGTAAGAATTCAAATTTCTTAACTTTGCAATTTAGTCCTCAAATCAACATTATTACCTTAATTCTATTATTTTATCTAAAAAAATCAGATTTAATCCCCATCCAAGAATTCATTTTCCTATTTGGTCACTTGATTTTGACAAATTATCAAAATGGTCACTAATTCGATTCAACATCGGTTTAGCATTCTAACATCAGTTTCACATCTCCAACATCATTAATTACATAAATACACTCCAATTTCATAAATTTCAGATTCGGTCCCTTAACTTTGAAGCTTGCCGAATTGGTCCTGTGTATTTTAATTTTAATTCTAACTTCATACAACATATTCGATTCATAAGATCTCATAATCAAAATTTTCATAAAATTTTCCCATTATTCTTCCATGTGGCCGAATTGGTCACTTGGCTTCTCTAGGCTCATTTTTCATCCAAACAACATTCTAACATGCTTAAATAAATTTTCCAACATAAATTATTCATTTCTAAGAATTAACATTTAAATCCCCAATTTATTCCTACTTGCCAAATTTGGGTGTCTAAACTTTTTATGGACTTTATTTTAGTCCAAATGCCATAATCAAGCTTCTAAATTCATAATCTCTTCAAATCCATCACTAAGCTAATTTTCACAATATTTTTCCTAATTTACCAAGCATGTCAAAATAGTCACTTAAAGGACTAATTGAGGATTTTTCATTCTAGCATCAAAATCAAGCTTCAAATATCATCAATCTTTCATTTTCATCATCAATTTTAAAACCCTAAATAAAACCCTAAATTCTAGGGTTAGGGTTTTTAATCCTTAAACATAAAATTAATCACTATCTAAGGTTGATTTCATCTCTACAACACTAAATTTGCATAGTTCAAGCTTCAATCTAAACATGGAACATGAAACCCTATTTTCTCTCTCTTCAAGAACATAATCAAATCTTCATAACTCTTGATAAAATTACTATCAAATGAAAGGGAATTGAAAATAAATCAACTTTCTATCAAAAACATACCTTGAATCTTGTTCGGGAGCCTTCAAAATGCCTAAGAATTTTTTTTGTGTATTTCCCCCCATTTTTCTCTATTATTTCAAATTGAAGAGGAGGAAGATGAACATTTTTGTTCATCTTCCTCTAATTTATGCCACATGTAATAATAAATTGAATTTTTTATTCAATTTAGTCATTTTTTTCCAAAATTAACCTCCAACTGAATCATAATTTACAAGTTACCATTTTAGTTCAATTCCAACCAAATTCCATTCAACTCTAACAAAACTAGAGTAATGCTTTCACATGGGAAATTACCATATTAACCATGATACTTTCAAAATATTTCAAAATTACCATTGTGACCAAATTACCCAATTACCAAAACTAGTCACTTAAATCACTAATTTTGCTATTTTGTAAAAATCCAACTATTCTAGTTAGATCACAACCCACCAATTAATAATTTATTCATAAAACAATATTTTATAAATTTTTCGTGACTTATGGTGCAGCCTCTGAAATTTCAATTCGATCCGATTTCCCGATATTCACTTACTACTTCTTCTACAATTCTCCTTTATTGGGCTATCAAATAAATTCTAAAAATTACTTTTTACCAGTCTCAAGTACTGACATAAGACCTTCCCAATAGGTCACCCATCCTATGCCTTGATCACGCTTAACTTTGCAGTTCAATCGAAATTCAATATCTTATACTGCATTTTTATTCACTGGATCTACATCAGATTTTTCTCCATGATCTGTTTAATCTATGTATAGGATAAAATAATTACTGATAAATTCTCCAAATATTCATAAAATAATATGTTATAACTCTTCCAAAGTCTATGGAATCATCTCCGAAATTTTAGCTTGATCCGATTTACCGATAAATGTTGAGAATTTTATCGGTTGCTAATTAAATTCCTTAATCAAAATAATTATAAGATTCATCCTAAATCGAACTAAAATATTTCCAACACTTGGAAATGAATTTTATAACCTTTCTCTATCATATGGTAAAATTTCATAATTTTTCTGTTCGATCCAGGTATTCAAATTCCACTTAAAATTTGACTGCGATTTCCCAATAATCAAAATATCAGATCAAACCAGTAATTCCCACACCAATGGGTGCTCTATCTATTTATGAAATAAAACACCTAACTTTTTGGGAAATTACAACTTTGGTCCTTCAACTTTTCATATTTCAACTTGTACACCCAAGTTTTAAAAACTTATCATTTTGGTCACTAAACTGTAACCTTGAATTCCCATTCAAATTTTCGTTGAACCAAAATTTTCGAGTATCCTATTTTACTCGTTCTTTATCACATGACACCTTAAAACCTTAGAAATTTCTTTTCTACAGTCCATAATTGAGAAAATCCTAATTTTGTCATTTTAGTCACTAAGTAAGCTTTTAAGCCCTTATCTTAGTACTAAATGACCCTTAATCAACATAGCAAATTTTGGGGTATTACAATATATATCTGAACTAATTCCATGGCTAAAGACAAAATTTTAGAGAAATGAATCCAACAAACTACCTGTGACTATTAATCATAATCATATATATACGTAAGGTTCAATTCCATCACTTGAAAGAACTAAGAATCCCTGACATACGAATTCATTGAGTGGTCCAGTGATAAAGGATGATGTTGTTCTTCTTATGTAACCCGGGTTCGAGTAACGTAGTCTGCACTAGAATATTTTTTAAAAAAATCAACATAATAAGGGTATGAGAAATAAGCTTCCACTTCCAGTGATTAAGAAAGCTTTTCTCACAATTGTTCCTTGCACTTTTCACAAAAACTAAAGGAGTGGAAGTGCTAGGGTTGTAAATGAGACGAGACAGATTGCGAGTTGTTCAAGCTCGACTCGGTCAAAATTTGGTCAACACTCGACTAGATTGAACTCGATCTCGAACTCGGCTCGAGTTCTTAACGAGCCAAGCCGAGCTACTTGAAAAGCTCGCGAGCTACTCGAAAATATAATATAATATTTTTTAATTTTTAAAATTAAAGTGAACTAAAATGTAGGTTAAATGTTTTTGGTTGTTATATTATGTTAGTTTAATTTTTAGTTTAACTTTCTATATATTTTCATGTGTACTCTTTTCCTCCGACTAGAATTAGGGGGTTTTAATAAGACACATGGAAAATTTTCTTTTGTATCATTCCATCTATAATGAAATCATGCAATTTGATCAATAATAATAATAATAATAATAATAATAATAATAATAATTATGAATATGGTTGTAAATGAAACGAGACAGATCGTGAGCTACTCTAGCCTGACATCTGTCTCAGTCAAAGCTCGATAAAAACCAGTGGCAGAACCTTTGAAGGACAAGTGGGGGCCGCTGCCCCCACAAAATTTTGGTAAATTCAAATTTTGCCCTTAAAATTTTTGAAAATTTTAATTTGGCCCCCTTAAGATTTTTAAAAATTCATATTAAGCCTCAAAATTTTGAATATTTTTAATTAAGTTTTCTCTCAAAATTATTAAAAATTTTAGTCAAGCCCTCAATTTTTTTTGAAAATTTTCGTTTAAGTCTCCAAATTTTTTAAAAATTTAAGTTGCCCCACTCAAACTTTTACTCCAAGTTCCGCCACTGATAAAAACTCAACTTGATTAGACTCGACTCGATCTCAAACTCAACTCGAGTTCTTAACGAGCCGAGTCTAGCTCAACACACTTAAGCTCAAGTCAAGCTTGAACTCGAATCGAATTCTTAACGAGTCGAGTCGAGCTCAATACTACTCAGACTAGACTAAGCTCGTTTACCCCCTAGGAAGTGCTGCTATAGTTTTCATTATGCTCAAGCAAAACCAGTAGTATTATACAAAATAAGGTATGGGAATGAAATTATTTCTAGCACAATAGGTCACGATTACAATTATAGATAACACAATAGCCAAATAACTATATTATAATTGTAAATCACTTATTTTTGTCTGAATTTTAGTATTATTAATATTATTTTAATAGTAATATTATTAATATAAAATTGATAAAAAAATCAAAATAATAATAATAATAATAATAATATAATATAAAAAAGTAAAAAAATTAAAAAGCAAAAAAAAGAATTTTTGCGTGGAGCGTCACCCCCACCCCTTTGGCTATAAATACCATGGGGGAGGGCTGCCAAAGACACACACAATTGCAAGCCATGAAATTGGCAAGCAATCGGCTCCCAAAATATTTGGGAGCTATGGCCGGCCAAACAAGGCTGGTCGAGGTCGGGGGCAGGGGCAGTGCCCTCGGCCCCAGTTGGTTCGATCCAACATTCGATCGGGATTCTATTTTTAATCCGATCTAGTTAATTTTTGAAAGAGTCGTGGTAAATCTCGGTGGGAGTCAGTCGGAGTTCGTTATTCGGGCTCCTAGTGAGGTATATTTTTATTTATGTTGTATGATTTAATAAAACATCGTTTAATTTTGTTCTTATTTTTAGTTGGTATGCTTTATATTAGTATTTTATGCTTTGTATTTATTTGTGTTTTAGATTAATATTTTATTTATGTTAGATTAGTTTTTATTTAAGTGTCAGATTAATATTTTTTATGTTTTAGATTAATATTTTATTTATGTTAGATTAGTTTTTATTTATGTGAAAGATTAATATTTATGTATGTTTCAGATTAGTATTTTATTTATGTTAGATTAGTATTTTATTATGTTAGTATTTATTGATATTTTATCACATTGTATTTATTTATATTTGCCATGTTTTAAGTTGCATTTTGGAAATATAAACTGTCAATGCGGGTGCCCCTTTATTCGAGCGTAAAGGTGGCTAGTATCAAACGTAGTGATGGTGGTCTTTCGGTTTACTCTCGAATAACATGGCCTTTAAAATCTACTCGCACTTATAACAAAATTTTAATTTAATCGTCACTTTAATATGAAAAGTTTAATATTAATAAAGCGGCAATTATCAAAGTACCAATTTTGGGCGGTGTGGGGTGCTAATCCTTCTCCATCCGTAATCGACTCCCGAATCCCACATTTTTAAAATCTTTGGATTTATGGTGTCTGGCCTACCTTAGTGGCCCGTGGTGACTCCATTTTTAATATAGAAATTGATTTTTTTAAAACCCCACGGAAGATATTATTTTCATAAAAAATACGAAATACCCGAGACACGTCCCTAAATTTAAACCCTCCGTTTTAGCGAACCGAAAAAGGAAAGATCGCTACAGATGGCGACTCCGCTGGGGATATTTTTTGGTTTTCAAAAATAAAAGAGAGTCGATATTTTTAAATAATTATCACTTTACTAAAATCAGAAATTTTGGATTAAAGTGACTATTAAATTAACATTTGGCTATAATTGCGCGTTTATTTTAACGCATTTAAAATTTGGCATATAAACCCGTCCTTTTAAGTGGGGGAAAACGCTAGTGCTTTTGTGTGGATATCGTTCCTCCGTATGGGCCTAGCAAGTACCTTCGGGGCTCGAGTACCTTATGCTTTTGTGAGGATATCATTTCCTTCGTATGGGTATAAGCGAATGGGTTCCCCTGAGTTGAACCCGGTTGAAAGGAGTCTATAATGGGTGATAACCGGGGGCCTTGCTACTCTTAGTAGGGGATAGCAAGGACAATTCGGGTACCTCTTAGCACCAAAACTGCATGTAGAGAATATAGAAAGCCTACCCTTTTAGAGCCATGCGGATAACTTAGGTGTTTTAGACGGGATAAATAGGATTGTTCTGCTTGTTGCCTTATCTACTTCGCTTTTTATTTTTGTATCTATTGATTTTATTCGGTATTAACTCATTTCTTTTTTTGTTTTATTTTATTTTTGCTTTACACATACTTTTTTTGCATTAGCATTGCATGACATAAAGGTGTTGGTTCAAGTGGTTTGTCCGATCAGAAATCTTTCATCGTGGATAAAAGGTATCTCAAGAACAGCCGTCAGATATTGGTCAGAAGTCAACCAGTAGGCCCAAGGTAACAGTTTGCCGAGTGAGCGCATAATGCCAGGATATACATACAAGAGCCTACAACAGAATGACCTATGAGAGTTAAAGAGATTTGGGAATGATAGGTCAGAAGTCAACATGATACCTACGGTAGAAGAGTACACAACCTTGCTCAACAAGAAGAATGTTCAGAAAGATTAGATCTATACGAAGCCGCAAAGGAACTAGAATTATCCATTGAAGTTCAAAACCTTTGCTAGGATGAGTGACGATTGGGTCAACGGCCTGATTCAAAGTCGAGGAGACAACCTAGCCTGTGCATGAGAGTGTATCCGAGACATCATACCCGCACACCTGGATGAGGCGATGAAGATGGACATGTTCTCTTTAGGGATATAGGGTTTGATCATTTTCTCGAGGGTTCTTGGAAACATTGATGTAGCCATCTTGGATCTGTTTGAACGCATGAAGCGGAAGGCAACCCGGTACCAGCGATTTTAAGCGAGACTTTCATTTCCTTGAGTGCGACCCAAAAACATACATAGGGGCATATTTGTAGAAGTCTTCTTTTTTGGCTCAAGAATCTGGACCCTTTAATTCCTATGAAAGTCGTTCGAAATGGTGATTACCAGCAGAATCAACGCCTATATTTGCATTCATTTTGCATATCATGACATGGTGTTGATTCAAGAATAGTTTATTCAAAAGGCTTTCAAAATAGAAAAAAAGTCTGCTTTGCCGAAAACGATAATATTACAATATCAAGTTAGGCCAAGCAAAGACCAAACGAGAAAAAAGACGGTCCGATAGTAAGGCACGTGCGGCACAGATGATCTAGTGGGGACTATAGAACACTAATTTTAAAATCTTTACGTTTAACCCTTTGTAAAAATATCAAAGATTTTAATTTAACTCCTTCAACAAAATTTTTGAAAATATTATTATTGTGTTTTGAATTCTTTTCCCTCCTAAAACTTTCAAAAAAAACCCTTTGGACCGCTAGGACCCAACCCTATTTAGACGCATTATTCGAAGATCAGTTTGTTTGCACCCATATCAACTAAAGAAAAAACTCTTGTCTGCATTATGCCTACACTTGTCAATGCTTTTTGGAAGCCAAACCATGAAGATCATGATGTCACAAGTCTATGGAGTAGCATAAGAGGAGAAGACGAGGTCACCCATCATCCTAAAGACGACGTCGAGCATGAGCTTTACTTCTCGAAGTCAAGATCTCCAGAAGGAAGCTAACTATTACCTGTAATTCATTATTAGTTTCTTGCAACCAGATATTTTTCTATTAAACGAAAGTCTTTTAAGGACTGTTCAAGAATCAACACCGCATTTGCATTCATGTATTGCATCACATCACATTGTACAGTCATGGCATATTTTACATAACATTATCCTTACCTTGCATAAAAATTTTGGGGAGTAATTCAAAAACCAATTAGAGTTTTATCGCGAATAAAAGAATTGAACACACTCAAAAATCAAGATTCGAGCAGTTAGAAGATGGGATTAGAAAAAAAAGAAGTTTGATGCCTTCGAAGCAAGAAAACTTTGTTTGAACCCTGATTTGGTCGTTCCTCTAGATTCTAAAGATTCTCAGATTTGCGCATGATGACGGAACAAGATGCCCCAAGATTCACCTGGCCATGTTCTGCAAAAAGATGGAGGGCTGTATTGAGAATGAAAAATTATTGTTCCACTGCTTCCACGACAGTCTAGCAGGACCCACCGTGAAATGGTATAACTGTTTGAGTAGAGACACAGTTCATTCGTGGGGAGACTTAGCCGATGCATTTTTGGGCCAATATAAATATGCTTTGGACCTAGCACCAAGTCATCAGTATCTCCAGGGTACGAAGATGAAACCTGATGAGAGCTTCAAGGAATGTGCTTCGAGGTGGCTGTGTTTAGCGACCCAGATGCAGCCTCCCGTAGACGAAGAGGAAAGTGACTTCCATGTTTAATGCCACCTTTTATATTTCTTCTTTAATAAGATGCTCGGGAAAATGAATGCCAGCTTTGAGGACTTCATAACAGTCAGAGAGAGAATCGAACATGCACTCCGGGACCTAAGTTTAAATACCAGACCTACCTAAGTGTAGAAGAAAAGAAAGAGATAAATGGGTACCACTTTCAAGATTCTCATAACGGTAAGAGAAAGAGGTCTGATAATCCCTCCGAATCACCGAGGGAAATTCATTGAGCAAGTCTAAAAATTTTTAGGGTACTCATTTCAGACATATTTTCTGATTTAGTCGAAGGTTAGCAGCTCACCTCTAGGCCGATGAATATTACACCTAACACATTTGCATACAACTTTGACCTGAATAGTTCATATGAGTTTTATGTGGGGGCATTGGAGCACGACACCGAGAAATCCAGAAGCTGGTTGGCGAGGGAGTCCTAATGCAAGAATTGATCCAGCAAGGAAAAACAAGAGAAATGACAAGCCGACACTACATTGAAAGGGCCGAAATGAGTTAGTACTTGGGAGGTAGTCCGAAGGTCCCTATGGTTTTCCCATCAGTTCATAATGAAATTCTCAATGTTTTGAAGAAAAAGAAAAAAACTCTCAAACAGATTTTTTTCTTCTTTTTCTACATTTCTATTTAGAAAGCATTTTTGCATTCTTTAATTCTTTAAACATTTCATTCATTGTTATGAGGTAGTTTTTGATTTTCCATACACATATACACATTTTTTAATGGACATATGTATATATCATTTCTATACCAGGTCCTTGAATCTTAAATGCAAGAATACATGTAATTCAAATTCGAAAATCAACTCTAAGTTGCTTATATTTAGAAGAAATTGAAAGTTGTGAGGATATTGGAAATGTGAGTGTCCGTCAATCCACTTAGGCCAACAGAGGAACAAAGCGAGTGTTTAGAAAATGGGCAGTTCCCATTTTAGGAATTTTCCTTCTCAAGCACTTTTCGTTTAAGATCCTTGAATCGAGAGTTGTCCCTAAACCTTTAGCCCCTGAAGGCTTTCTCAGGACATCTATGAATGGAATGACGAATGATATTATTTCACTTTACTAAGAGAAAGAGATAAAACCAGATAGATTGAACATGAAGGTCATCGAACTACTAGAAGAAAATGGATGAAGACAAGTTTATGCTCAGAAAGTAAACCAAGCAACATAAGAAATGGCAATCAGAAGGCCGAAGCAATCAAGAGCGAGTACACTAAGTTAAATAGTGTAAGAAGAAGATACATGAAGACTCTACCATTCGATAGGCACCAGTTTAGAAGAGCTGGGTAGAATTGATTACGTTCAAGCGGGAACAAGCGACAATGTACGGTATAGATACAGTTTGATTCGATAATACATCCACAGACTCGAATAAGAGGAAAGAGACTCTAGGCTGAAAACAAAAAATTGGCAGTCTAAAAAAAGAGAAAAAGGGAGAAAATAAACAAAAAAGAAAAAAAAGAGAGATTACACTCCAATGCTTGGGTTTACTAAAAGGTATTCCTAGATAAAAGTGTTTAAAAAGAGAGAAATAAGTAGAATTTTCTGGGGCACTCCGCTGTAGTGAAAAGCTCAAAAGGTGGTTGTATGCTCCATCAATCTTTTAAGTCAAAAGTGGAGTAGCTACATGAGTGGCATATTCAAATCATGACTATGCCGAGTAACTCAGGGTTCTGTTGTATGCTCCATCATTATCCTCGAGACAAAAGACTGTGATGAGTTGAATTCCCTTAAAAGAGAAAAAAAGAAGAATATGAGAGAAAAAAAGAGAAAAAAAAAGAAAAAAGACAAAAGGAATAAAAAGAAAATACTGTATATACTTCACACATAGATCAAACAATACAAGATCAAGACTTCAACTGTAAGAAATGAGCAAGAGATACATAAAGAATCCACAATTTTGAAGATTTGTATAGAAGCTTGAATTGAAGCCAAATTAAGACAAGTCGGCCCGAAGATTGCCAATTTCGAAAAGGGAAATGACCTTTAGGGTGAAAACCCCAAAATGGGCAGTCTAGAGCGATCCCAAAAATGAAGAGGAAAGAGTAGTCTGCCTGAACATGTTGGCATCAATATTTAACAAAATACACTGATATGAAGATACATAAGAAGGAAGTGAACTCTAGGGTGAAAACCCAAAGGGGGCCGTATAGAGCAATCCAAATAAAAAAGAGAGAAAATAAAGAAAAAAGAAAAAATAATAAGAAAGAAAGAGGAACATTTCATCTGGGCATACCAATCACAAGAACTCCCAAAAATGTACATAATCCTCCATTCAAGGAACTTTGGAGGATCAATCATTTTTTACGGAAAAAAAAACATCAATACATAGCCAGAATGCAAGGCAGACCAAAAGAAAGAGAGTGAGGAAATGAACTCTAGGGTGAAAACCCAAAAACGGGCAGTCTAGAGTCATCCCGAAAAAGAAAAAAAAGAATGCTCCATGTGAGCATATCCAGATCATACGAGCACAGAGATACGACTTCGTCTAACAATGAACCAAAGGCCTACATTACAAGCCTTCAAAGACCATTCTGATCATCCATATATATCCAAGTTGAATGAGAATGTCTTCAGATTTCATTTCGCCTATAAGGGTTAACCTTGCTTCAAGGAACGTCAAACTTCAAAGTGCTTGATCGACACCCAAATGAGGGAAAACAATGAGGCATGGTGAGTTAGTGAGATTAAGAGAGTCACCTTAAATGGGTTAGAAATTAGGTATGTGATTGTGCCTCCTAAAAGCCTAATAGACTAGAAGAAACTATACATTTGCGTATATCTCCACAATAGTTAAGATCTTCGAAATATGCGCTTCATTAGAGTTGATCTCTGGCAATTTGAAGCAGATGTGCTATGGTATTTGATATTTTGGGGGCAAACATGTTTTAAAAGGTTTGACATTTTCTCCCAAAGTTTTGATGTTTACCATTTCCCCCAAACACTAGTTTTTAAAATGTTTGGCAATATACTTCGAATTTTGTTTACCATTCTCCAAACATTAATTTTCAAAAATGTTTGGCTTTTTAAAAAAAGAAAAGAGAGAAAAAGATGTCTACCATTTATTCTAAACAATATTTTTAAAATGTTTGGTATTCCCTCCAAGTTGTGATTTTCAAAATGACTGTTATCTTTTCAAACAATCATTTTTTGTATTGAAATATACACAAGTAGATTGCCTTTTACATTACTTTAAAAATGAATGATGACGAGATTTAAAGCATAGGGACCGAGAGTTAGTTCCCGTCGAAATGCTACGAGAAGATCAAGGATGAGCTCAGGGGATGGAAGCATTTTTGCTCACCCTAGTGATTAGAAATAGATCAAGGCTCTGTATAATGGGTCAGGAAATTCGAAGCAGTGGAGCCCGTGATTGAATGGGGTAACGCCAAGCGAAGAAGATGACAAAGGTTCTTATAAGAATAATATAAGGACTAGAAGATCATTTATGAAGATGTGTGATAACCCTGAAGACAAGAAAGCCTTCCGCACGAAAGATTTGAAAGCAGGTTAATTCAGATTCAAAGTGATTGATCAAATGAGGATTTAAGAGCATACAATGAAGAAGTAAAGAGATGAAGAAATCCGAGGAACGACCTGTCAGGGTGTAAGACTTTAGAATAGAAAAAGATTGAAAGAAAAAAGAGAAGAGAAAAGAAAAAGAAAAAATAAAGAAGAGAGTAAGAGAAAAAAAGAGAGAAGAAAGAAAAAAATGAGAAAAGAAAAGAAAAGAAAAAGAGAAAAAAGAAAAAAATAAGAAGAAAAAGAAAGCATTACATTACATGCATTATATAGATAGAGGTATGTCAATTTTTGCTTGTTTTAGACAGGTATTTGAAGAATTGTCAAAAAGTTTGAAGAAGTAGATTTTATTAAAGAAAGAACGATGACGGCATCCATAGTAACATGAGGCCGGATGACGGTAGCCAGAGTAGCGTAAAGCCAGATATTAAGTCCTTTGGGCCAATCAGTAAAACCTTCGGGCATGATGATAAGACCTTCAGGCCACCAATAAGTCTTTCGAGCATGGTGATAAGTCCTTCAGGCCATCAATAAGTCCTTTGGGCATGATGCGGTAGCCATAGTAGCGTGAGGCCAGGTGTCAACAGCCATAGTAGCATAAGGCCAGATGACGATAGCCAAAGTAGCGTAAAGCTGGATATTAAGTCCTTCAAGTCATCAGTAAGACCTTCGGGCATGATGATAAGACCTTCAGGCCACCAGTAAATCTTTCGAGCATGGTGATAAGTCCTTTGGGCCATCAATAAGTCATTCGGGCATGATGCGGCAACCATAGTAGCGTGAGGCCAGATGTCGATAGCCATAGTAGTGTGAGGCCAAATGACGGTAGCCAAAGTAGCGTAAAGCTAGATATTTAGTCCTTCGGGCCATCAGTAAAACCTTCGGGCATGATGATAAGACCTTTAGGCCACCAGTAAATCTTTCGAGCATGGTGATAAGTCCTTCGGGCATGATGCGGCAGCCACAGTAGTGTGAGGCCAGATGTCGGCAGCCTCAGTAGCATAAGGCCATAAAGTTCATCAGCCATAGTAGCGTGAGTCCAGAAAGATCGGTGGCCATTCTCGGCGTAAATCCCTAAATTTGAAGAAAGTTTGGCAGCCATAGTAGCGTGAGTCCAGAAAGATAGGTAGCCGTTTATGGCGTGAATCCCCAAATTTGAAGAAAGTTCGGCAGCCATAGTAGCGTGAGTCTAGAAAGATAGGTAGCCATTTTCAGCGTGAATCCCCAAATTTAAAGAAAGTTCGGCAACCATAGTAGCGTGAGTTTAGAAAGATCGGTGGTCATTCTCGGCGTGAATCCCCAAATTTGAAGAAAGATTTGGTAGCCATTTTCGGCATAAATCCCTAAATTTCCAAAAAGATCGATAGCCATTTTTGGCATAAATCTCCAAATTTGAAGGAATATCGGTAGCCATAGTAGCGTGAGTCCAGAAAGTTCGGTAGCCATTTTCTGCGTAAATCCCTAAATTTCCAAAAAGATCAATAACCATTTTCGGCGTAAATCCCCAAATTTGAAGAAAGATCGGTAGCCATTTTTGGCATGAATCCCCAAATTTGAAGAAAGATTTTGGCAGCCAAAGTAGCGTAAGTCCAGAAAGATAGGTGGCCATTTTCGGCGTGAATCCCCAAATTTGAAGAAAGATCGGTAGTCATTTTTGGCGTGAATCCCCCAAATTTGAAGAAAGATTTTGGCAGCCTTAATAGCGTGAGTCCAGAAAGATCGGTAGCCAGCTTGGCGTGAACTCCTAATTCGAAGATAAAGGTTCTATATAGGAAATGCCTATATTTTTTAGCCCTCGCAGTGAAAGGTTTTATACAGGAAGAAACGGTAACTACATGATTTCAAAAGCTAAAAGTTATATATATGAAGGACTTACGGCTCCAGGGTTTGAAGACTAGCAGTTCTATATAGGAGGAACTCTCAGTCGAAAAAATTCATCCATTACGCAGAAGGTTTTATATAGGAAAAACCCGTAGCGTTGAAGGCGAAGAGTCCTATATAGGAAGGACTCCAAGCTTTACCGTCTCAGAGTGAAAAGTTCTATATAGGAGGGACTCATAACTCGAGGCCTCAGAGTGAAAGGTTCTATATAGGGAGAACATACAGCGTTGATAGTTGAAGGCAAAAGTTCTATATAAGAAGGGCTTGTAGCCCAAAGACTTTACCGAGGACAAGCTAAGTTCTATATAGGGAGAATTTGCTTTTCCAAGGCTCCAGTCAGAAGAAGAGAGAACAGTTCTATACAAGAAGAACTTGTGACCTCAAATTTTTGATTTCAAGATTTTGTCTTCCCCAATGGATCCTCCATTTAGAAGATTGAAACTTGAAGAATTGGTCGAAGAAGAGCAGAAAGCTCCAGAAGAACTTGTGATTCTGAAGCCAAGGACAAGGAAGTATGACAGAAATGAGTGCTTTTGATATTTGCTTTGTTCTCGTTTCACGAGAACAAGCAAAGAGGGGCAGCTGTAATCACTCATTTTTGTCCGGGTTTTAGTATTATTAGTATTATTTTAATAATATTATTATTAATATAAAATAAATGAAAAAAATCAAAATAATAATAGTAAAATATAAATATAAAAAAGTACAAAATTAAAAAAAAGAATTTTTGCGTTGAGCTCAAAGCTCCACGTCACCCCCTCACCCCTTTGGCTATAAATACCATGGGGAGGGCTGCCAAAGACACACACAATTGCAAGCCATGAAATTGGCAAGTAATCGGCTCCCAAAATATTTGGGAGCTATGGCCGGCCAAACAAGGTTGACCGCCCCCGACTCCAGTTGGTTCGATCCCACATTCAATCATGGTCCTATTTTGGATCCGATCTAGTTAATTTTTGAAAGGGTCGTGGTAGATCTCGGTGGGAGTCAGTCGGGGTTCGTTATTCGGGCTCCTAGTGAGGTATATTTTTATTTCTGTTGTATGATTTAATAAAATGTCGTTTAATTTTGTTCTTATTTTTAGTTGGTATGCTTTCTATTAGTATTTTATGCTTTATATTTATTTATGTTTTAGATTAATATTTTATTTATGTTAGATTAGTTTTTATTTAAGTGTCAGATTAATATTTATTTATGTTTTAGATTAATATTTTATTTATGTTATATTAGTTTTTTTATGTGATAGATTAATATTTATGTATGTTTCAGATTGATATTTTATTTATGTTAGATGAGTATTTTATTATGTTAGTATTTATTGATATTTTTATCACATTGTATTTATTTATATTTGCCATGTTTTAAGTTGCATTTTGGAAATATAAACTGTCAATGCGGGTGTCCCTTTATTCGAGCGTAAATGTGGCTAGTATCAGACGTAGTGATGGTGGTCTTTCGGTTTACTCTCGAATAACAGGGCCTTTAAAATCTACTCACACTTATAACAAATTTTTAATTTAATTGTCACTTTAATCCGGAAAGTTTAATATTAATAAAGCGGCAATTATCAAAGTATCAATTTTGGGCGGTATGGGGGTGTTAATCCTTCCCCATCCGTAACCGACTCTCGAACCCCACATTTTTAAAATCTCTGGTTTTATGGTGTCTGGCCTACCTTAGTGGCCGGTGGCGACTCCATTTTTAATATAGATATCGGTTTTTTTAAAACCTCACGGAAGATATTATTTTCATAAAAAATGCGAAATACCCGAGACACATCCCTAAATTTAAACCCTCATTTTTTTAGCGAACCGAAAAAGGAAAGATCGCTACAATAATCATAATAAACCATTTTAAAATATGATTGAACTGATAATCATATATTTGGATTTAAATTAAAATATTTATTTCATAAATTTACATATAGTGAGACTCAAATCAAAATAAATTAACACATAATTTATACAGTGTAAGATTCGAACATAAAATACCAAAATTTTTATACCTCAACCTTATCATTATAATGTTTTTTTGTTTGAAGTCATGATATTATGTTGTATCAGTGACAGATCCAAAAAAACTAAAAATAAGGGTTCAAAATATTTTTCTCAAATGGATATGTAAAAATTTATTTTTTTCAATAAACACACTAAACTTATTTATTTTACTAAAAACTTAACACTAAATTAATTCCCCAAAATGGGGTACAAATGCTCCCTCAGTGGCCGTGTGCCTTTGCCCCTGGGTAGTATAATGCTCATTAGTTAAACAAACAAACACATATATTTATATATATAATTTAAATGAGTAATGATTTAAAAAATAGTCGCCAAATTATTTGAAAATTATATAATTAAAATGAATAATTTATGTAATTATCTTTTTTAAAAAATATATTAATTTTTATATACAGATAATTAAAATTTCAATTGAGTTTAATGTCACGAGTCAACTCGAACACTAACTCAATTGTAATTATAAATTTATCCCTATTTTCAAGTACAACAAATATTTTCATATGGTTCTTTTTGTATTTTTCATACTTTTATAAATCTTTAAAAAAATATTGAAACTCATTATTTGGGATACAACACACATGACCACATTTTTTATACCCAAACCTTTTAGCACTTTACCTCTAATAATTTGATAATTTAAATTTTACAAAAGTAAAATTGTTTAAATAAATATTAATTTTAAAATGTATATTTTTAAAGCGTTTGTTTCACCTTGATGTCACTTAACTTAGTGACAATATCTCTCTCAATATAAAAGTACATTTAAACCAAAGTATATATTTGTAAGGTTATAATAGTAACTTAATTTCATTTGTACTAAAAAAACTACATTGAAAATTATTAATTACATATTTTTGAATACTTCAATTATATTTTACAAAACTATTTTTAAATTTAAATATTTACAATTTTTATTATTAATGTTATTTAAAGAATGTAAATTATTTACAAAACCAAATATTTCATTATAACCGACAAGAGTTTGGTGCAATGACAATGCACATTATTCTCCCAATGAAAGAACTAGAGATTGAGCCTTTGGAGATGACATTGTTAGAAGGAAAAGTCATGAATTTCGAACATAGACCATAAAACAAACATGCAATTTACCAAAAAAAAATTCATTATAAAAATAAGTATTGATGTGTGTCTCAAACACCAATAATAATAAAATTTATGTTTATTTGTTGTAAAATAAATCTATGCGGATTATTTTTTGAACAGTTCCTACCTAAGAGATAGAATGAGGAATTTGCTCCTAATGAGTAATGAACCTACAACATAAGAGAAAGATGAGAGTGCCAACTGATAACTTTTAATCACTAATTGTAGAGATTGAGACTATGCAGATTATTAAATAATTATATTATATTAGATGCCCGAATATAAAGGCATATCCCATATTATTCCATATAAATTTAAAACATTGCATGATTGCCCCGCAAAGTTTGGAGTTTTTTAAACACAAACAAAGTCACGTTAATCACAGCTACAATATAATAATTGTTATTTAAATGAAATGGTGTACGGATTACATAATATAATATACAATTATTTTATAATTTAGAATTAAATCATGTGCCGACTTATGAGGATTAAACGAATTAAGAAATCTGACATTAATCAAATGATGCATCAACTTTGAGCAAAGAGACGCCGTTTTAGCCGACTAGCTTTACAATAATAGGTAAATTAGCTTCTTTTTTTTGCAATTATTTTCACATTTATTTTTTAGTGTAGATAAAAATAATATATGTAGATTCACAAAATTGTTGGTGCTAGGTTTGCATGGTTGTTTAAAAGCCATTGGTCCATCAATATCCGTACTTTATCTATTAATTTTTCTAGTGATGTGGGACCCACTTTTCAATAATTTAATATGTATGCAATTCAAGTGAAATACTAATTTTCATTGTTTTAGATTTTTATTAGAATTCAGTCAAAGATTTGGTTTATTATTTAAGCTAATAGTACGAAAATAAAAATACTATATTTTTAGTCTTATATATTGGGGGAGTAGCTCAACTGATTGGGCTTACTTATGATTTTTCTCATGAGGTTTTTGGGGGAAAATGTCAGAAGTATGATTAGTACAATTACAATTATATAATAATAATAATTGAGTAATTATAATTAGATAAAATTATCGTTTAAGAGTATGATTGAAATGATAATCGAAATATATTTACATTCAAATAAGAATAAATTAGAACAATAACCACAAATAATAGAATAAGTCATGACAAATTTGAAAAAAAATAATTCATGATGTATATAAAATGTGAGTCAAATTTGAGAAGTTAAAATTATTTTAATTTACATTAAAATGCATGCTAAGTTTCACGGGGTCATTACCATATTCCCAAAAAACATGTATGATAGGATGTGCAGCGCCACCGTATTTATATTCTAAGACCTCCATTTTTCTTTCTGATGTGGAATTAATGACATCGCCTCTCCTCATGCTTGACATTCTCCCCCACTCAACCTCGTGAGGTCCTCGTCACGAGCTTTTACTCTTGTGATGGGCCATTGTCACAGTTGTTCAGCCTGCCTACCCCACTCATGGGCGCTTGGCGTGAAATCGGGCAGTTAAAGGGTCGCTCTGATACCACTTGTTACGGGGTCAATACCTTCTTCCCAAAAGACATGTTTAATAGGATGTGCAGCGCCACTGTATTTATATTCCAAGACCTCCATTTTCCTTTCTGATGTGAGATTAATGACCTCGCCTATTCTCAGGCGTGACATAAGCGAGCAAATGGCAATTAAATACCGATCACACCAATATAATTGAACACTTGAAAAGGTTTTTATTCTCAATGGGATTTTGATTTGCTAGTAAAATTAACTATAATATTTAGCGTTTTTGAGTCTAAATAGCATCTTGAGTAAAATGTGTATTATGTGAATTAAATGATATCTCTCTCGATTTTATAATTTAAGATAAATGTATTTCAAATTTTGGCAGTATAGATGAAAAAAATATTGGCTTAATACTTAAATAAGTGTCTAAGTTATATCTGATTTTTTAGATAGATGTCTAAATTATTTTTCGGTCAAAGTAGTGCCTAATGTTTTATTCTATAATCCTTTTAAGGTTTTTTCGTGACAAACGTTAACAAATTTTCGTTATCCAATAAAAACGCAACATGTATCATATTTATGTTATTTTCTTTTAATTTTATTTTTTAAAAAATAAAATTCTTTAATTTTATTTAAAAAATCCCTAAAATCTTTAATTTTTCAGAAAACTCCAATCCCTAACAATGAATCACTAAAATCCTACATTAATCTCCTCCGATCGTCGATTCAACCACCATCGATCATCCCTTCCTTCTCCGATTCTTCACAGTCGATAACCCTAATCTTACGTCGTCAAAAATCAAATAATGAACAGCCAAAAGAACCACAAACGTCGAACATGAAACCTTCGATCAAATGACGAAAGTCGGGTGGACGAACGACGAACTGGGCCTTACAACTTGCGCGATGAGAGGAAGAGACCCACTTCGACGATGATATCGTGATGTTCGACAATGGTGGAGGGTAATTTAGGATTTGGGGTTGTTTTAAAATCATTAAAGTTTTTAGGTTTTTTAATAAAAAAGTTACAAATTTTATATTTTTAACAAAAATTAAATGAAAATCAATAAATAACTCATGTATCACGTGTTTATTGGAAGACAATTTTTTTAACAGCCGTTAACGAAAAACTTTTAAAGGGTTACAAAATAAAACGTTAAATATCTATTTAGGCCGAAAAATACTTTAAACACCTATATAAAAAATTAAGTATAATTTAGACACTTAATTGAATATTAAGCCAAAAAAAAATTCAAACAAGGTGGCACTAAATAAGCAATGATTAGGTATTGAAATTTTGTCAAGACTCAAACTTCAAAACAGGTGAGGAAATTAACTTGATTTTGAGATAATCGAAATTTCCAAGAAACTATTATCAACCAATGGCAATAAACGACCTTTGGGTGTTCCAAAAGTCGTATTTATCTACAACACACTCTTGTAAACATTCAGTTTCTTCCCCGTCAGCCACGCTGCTTCTTCCATATATAATACAGACGCGAAAAAGTAGAATTAAACACACAAAAATAATAGAAATAAATTAAAAGAAGAGCTTTACAACCATGCCGATGCAGCGATTGGAGATATGCGTGGAGATGCTGAAATTAGTGGTGGAGTTCGTGGTGGTCGTCGCTGAATCTGTCGGGATTGTCATTCACCAAAACGACAGTAACCGCCCCGTCGTAACGATGATGTCTCGCCGCTCAAACTCCTCCGCTCCTTCGGTTCCCCTTGTTGGGTTTTTCCCTTAATTTGAGCTCTCTTTTTTTCTTTTCTTTCCAAACATACAGTTAATCCTTGTCTTATGATTGTTTGTAGATTTGTTTTGTTTTTCTTTGCTTTCTAGGTTTTAGAATATGATGTCTTGTAAGAAGCTTTTTGGTTGAGTCCTGAGGTTTGTTTCTTCTTTGCTGTTGTAATTTTAATTATATGTTGCAGCATTGTTTGCATATCTGGTTTTGGTTGTAATTCGATTGAGAGGCCATGGAAATAAATGACTTTAAACTCTGTTTTTCTTATTAATTACTTGTGCTACAATAATATTTCCAAGACAAATGTTAGGATTTAAACTCAAAGAGTGAGGCGGGTGAAAATATATGATCACTAAAATTAGTAAATCTTATTTTAAAATTTGATTTTGATTTTGATTTTAATGGCGTTTGATTTAAGTTTTTTTTAAAAGGCTTTAAATATACGGGGAAATCTTGCTTTTTCATATATGTATATGATAAGTTATATTTCGATACACAATACACGTTATACAATTATTCTTTCCATAAAAATAGGATGAGTTATAGTTTTGCCGAGGTTATCTTTGTAGGTTTGTATCTTATAATCATATATATTCTTTTTTATTAGATTTAAAAAAAATTTAATATGACACACGATAATAATTATTTTTTATAAAAAATAATTGAATGAAAACCAATTATCTAATTGGTTAGATCAAATATCCAATTATTTCAATACCATATAAAAACCTTTTGGTTTACTATTTGATTACGTGAAAAAAATATATTAATATAAAATGATGAAAGTACACATCGATGATTTCTCCAAAGAGAACCAAAAAAATCCAATTCTTCTAAACATGTGTTCTTGCTCGTTGAAGCTGGCACCGATTTAAGATCTTTGCATCAGCTAGTTTCTTCGACTCAACTGTTTTTTATAACCATTTTTATTTAATTTATTAAAATTAATTCAGATTTAAAACTATAAAAATTATTATAAAATCATGTTTGTTTTATTCGCAATGTTAAGATTCAATTCTTAGACATTACTTAAAGAACATAGTTTAAAAGACCTAAAATTATCTGGATTTGATTTCATGTTGTTCCTTGCAATCTTGCGTGGTCCCTAAGGGAAGAAGAAAATTATTTTTAATGGGTATTGAACCCATAACTTAAGAGAAGTGAAAATGTCAACTGAAATTTTTTAATTATTTGTGCTAAAGATTATTGACTACTAACACATTAATAAAACCATATGTTTTCAAAGTCCTGTATACACGGTAAATTTGTGTTGATAATCCAATTGGGAAGTAATACTTGGAATATGGGTGGGTTGGAATAAATTTAGAAAACTACGACACTTTCCACGGTATCAGAGGAAAAGACGCCATGTACAAAATGTGTCTTAATTTTTTTATAATTTTTGGTGGCAGGACGTCACCTGCACACCGTGTCACGGGTGTGATAAGTCTTATCAGGCTGTACGGCTCAACTTTCACGTGAGGCCATTAGCCGCTAACCGTGGTCAGCTTTAATCACGTGGAGCTTTAAATTTTTAAGCCCCCAGCCTTGCTCAGCTTTAAGCAGGGGGTCAGGTAACAAGACGCCAATTAGAGGTGGCGTTTTCCTGTCACAATGCATGCATGCAACAATTTGATTTTCACGTGAAAGTTGAACATGTTTTTTTCAATGTTGTAGTATATATAGAGAGATATGAAGAAGAAGAGTATAGAGTTTGAGAAAAAAATTGAGAGTTTAAAGTGAAAAATTTAGTGTTATTTTTTGAAGATATATTTGAAGAGGTGAAAAATTTTAATGTATATTTGATTGCAGATCGTTTCGGATTTTCACAAGTAAATAATCTATTTTTAATTAATCTGTTACTTTTTTAATTAGAGGAGTTTATAAATTTTTTTTTGTAATTTAAGATATATTCGAATGATAATTATTTTTATTGAAAAAATTATAGTACATTTACACGATTTTTTATCTATCATGTAAATTTTTTATATTTAAAATATTTTTTAATATCCCAATTACCACAAATATTACCCATTTCCAAACCTAATGCATCTATACCACTCTGCATGCACCAGAATTCCCTCAAGTAATTAAGAGAATCCCTGCCACATGCATCTATACCACCCTAGGCTGCACAGATGCAGGATATCCTGCACTGCCCACCCTACCCACGCGGTTTGTTGCCTTTTTGCAATTGCAATTTTTTTTTGAAATTGACGCGGCAAACCAATTTTTTTAAATTGCAATTGCAAATGTTTTATTTTTTTGAAATTGACGCGGCTTTTTTAATTGCAATTGTAACTATTTTAAAATATTGAATCTACTTTAGTAGTTAGATATTTGAATTCCTTTTTTCTTTTTATTCTTTTTATTTAAAAAAATAATATAGAAAAATTTGAAATCGAAATGAAGTGAAAACGAAAAAGTATTACTTGTTTTGGACTTATATGCTATATTTTTATTTATATAGTAATAGTTAATAGTATAAATATATATTTATGCTATAACTATACAAACAAACAACAATTGGTTAGTTAGTACAACTTTATCGAAATTAAATCAAAAGAAATAGGTGTAATATAAATAAAATAGAATTAATTAAATCAAAATACTAAATATATTACAATGTTGTCAATATAAAAAATATATTACAAATAAAATTTACTTATTTCCTATTTTCGTCTCATTCTTGATAATTCTTGCCGGTGTAAGGATGGTGTTTGATCGTACCGTCTAGGGGATTGAACTATTCTTCGTGGTTGATCCGAAGTCTGCTCATCATGGGAAATTTGATCATCCATCATTTGCATAGAAGGTGCTTACCATACATATCTTTCGAATAAAATGATGAGCTGCTAATTGTCGTAGTCGACAACAAAGATGCCATACTATCAACACCCATGCCTTCCCCATATACGGATGTTTGAGGATACTCAAATTGTGGTGTGTATCCTCCATCATCATTGCAAGCTGGCTGAGAAGATAAGCTGCCACCAAATGAAAAATTGATTGGTGGTTGTTCCGGAATATTACCAAATCTAAATGTTTGATGAAATGATGAGCTGTCACCAAATGGTGGTTGTTCCGAAACATTACCAAATGGTGGATACCCATGTTGTATTGGTTCTTCCGAAGGATCATTGCTTACATATCTTGGGGGATTGCACCGGAGACCACGAAGAATGTCAACCCGTAAAACAATCCAAGTTTGGTTCGTCTGTTGGTTCTTGTGAGCTCTGACTAAATTCGGATGACAAGTGTTCGTATTTTGAGCATCGCAGATCTTCAAGCCATTTATTTGCAACTTTGAGAGATACTAAGAATGGTTTTTCATTTTCCGAATACCACGAATAGTACTCTGAAAAAAATTCAAAATCAATGGCTTCAATTGGACTCAAATCTTATGCCCACCGCGTATATCTTTCATCCCACCGTGAAATTAAATTGGCTTGCTTCACAATTCAATTCTCATCGAATCTATCTCTATTAGCACTATGGATATGTTCAATACCAGATGGAGCTCTAGGAATAGGTTGATGAAAGTTGAACTGCCACAATACTCTATTAGCACAATGATACTCAAAAGTAGAAAAATGGATCAAAGGCATAATTGCACCACAAAATGTTTTACATTCAAGCACACTTTCTGGTATGCAAGCCTTGATTGCTGGATTCTCGTACGGCAACCAAATAAACTGTAAAACATAAATATTAATATACATACACAAATATTACTTTAAAATATACAAAGTCAGAAAGTTAATTTAAAAATATTATGATACCTAATCTTTTTCTATCGTTTGGATCTTTAGTGTTATATCTCTAACATTATTGTTAACCACCCCCGCGTTATTCAACTTACGTCTCCATCTGCAAAGATATTAAACTTATATTTCTAAGTCATTGCAGATAAATATTAGATCAATAAAATATTTATAACAATTGTAATCATAGTATTACCTTCCAACAAACGGAGATTGCATGGGTACGAGTGCTTCCATAATGGGCGTTAGATAAGAAAGCCTATACCACTCCCATGATTGCAATAAGATTAGGCATCCACCTATACCTGCTATCTTCTTCTCACCAATCATAATTGATGCCTTACACATTTCATGGTACAAGAATGCCAATGTTGCAGATCCCCAACTTTCAAAAATTTTGTTCAAATCATCCAACATTTGCAGATATTGTGTGTGAACTAGATTATCAGCTGTATCTAGCATCAATATCCCGTCAATGATTTGCACTATATATGCTCGAGCTACAAACACAAGTTCTTGCTGGGTAGATGTATTTGTTACAGTGAATTCACTCTGCAACCATGAAATTCTTAGACATAAACCTTTGACATCTTCCTGAGGAGGAATTTTTCCGAGGTATTTACTGTAAAACTCAAATACATTATATGTATTTGCTCAAACCAACGCATTCTCATTGGTTGGGATACCAAGCTGTAGAGCCACATCTTCCAGAGTTATTGTGCATTCGCCGAATGAAAAATGAAATGTGCACGTCTTCAGTATCCATCATTCAATCAATCTAGTTATCAACCTGGGTACCAAATTAAATCCATGAAGAAATGAAGCATTATAAAATTCGACGATATGTAAAAAATAAACTATGAGCTCGGAAGGTATAAATTATTATAATAAATTATTTTGTGTTCACATGACATAATAAATTTTAAATTACTTACTTGCTCTTCACAAATATGAGACGAAATGTGCTCATTGTCATGGTACATCAAAACGCTTCCAAATGCCATTTTTAAACAAATCAGCAAAACAATTATTATTCGAATATATACAACAAAAAAATTTATTAACTTCAAAAATTTTCACCTATTCGAATATATCTTCAAAAAATACAAAAAGCTTACATGACAAGACGAGAAACCCAGAAAATATGCTCTAAATCCTTCAACAAAAAATAATTATCATTCGAATATATCTTCAATCACACACAAAAATTCTACAAACCCCTCTTATATTAAAAAAACTAGATTAATTTAAAAAACAAATTACTTACTTACTTTTGAGAACCGAGAAGATCTACAACCAAATATACTTCAAAAATTTTCACCTCTTCGAATATATCTTAACAAAAATCAGTAAATTTTTCACAACAAACTCTGTCAATATTTTTTTCTCAAACCATATACTTCCCCCTTCTTCCATATATCCCAATATATAAACTTCAAAGTCCTCAAAAATCAGATCATTTTAGGCAAATTTCAAAATTTACCTCTATTTTTGAGCCCATGCACGTGCTGGCTGCCATGCATGCAGCTGCCATACATGCAGCTGTCGTGCAACTTTTATCATGCCTTCCACTGATGAGAACGCCATGTGGAGGAGACGTCCTGCAGGTTCTGCAACGCCAGCTTTAAATGGCGTCCTGCCACTGGCTCAAGGTCCAGTTTGGGCCATGCATGCAGCTGCATACAGCTTTTATCCAGAAGTTGAGCTGAGGCAGTTTAAAAAACATAAATATGTAAGACGCATTTTGCAGGTGACGTCCTGCTATCGACACTGTAGCATTTGTCGTATTTCCCCAAAATTCTCCCAAAAAACCCTATATTCCAAATATTAAATCCAAATTGGATTATCAACCCAAATTTCCCTGTATACTCAGCATCAACAATATAAGATGTAATTATTAAAGGGTAAACTACCTTAGAGACCATTAAATTATTGAGTCGATTCTATTTTGATCACCATTGAACAAAAAATTGTCAATTAGATTTCCAAACTTTGAATTTGATTTCAATCAAGCCAGTGACTGTTAACTGTTAACAGAACTACTGACGTGAGTTTTAAGCAAATTTATGTAAAAACACATTTGGTCTCATTACTTACACATTCTATCAATTTGGTCCTTATTGGACGATTATTAACTCATTTCTAATTAAAATTAGGACCAAATCGATAGAATGTATAAGTAATGAGGATCAAATGTGTTTCTATACAAATTTGATTAACTGTCACATCAACGGTTCTGATAACGGTTAATGGTCAGTGACTTGATTGAAACCAAATTGAAAGCTTAGTGACTTAATTGAAAAAATATTGTTCATTGATCAAAGTAATATCAGCCCAGTAATTTATGATCTTCATATTAGTTTACCCATTATTAAATTACATGCAATCAAATAACTAATACATTTCATCTTCTCTATGCCACATATTATTTCCTTTCCCTTGTTATATAATAAGCTTTCCCCCAATTGTACGATATATAGTATTAAATTTCGACGGCAACTTAACGTAACAACATATCGTAACGATTTTGAAGGTCGTCGTAACTATTTTTTTATGTTTCCAATTTGCACAAATGCTGCCTGTGGTCGTATAGCACAGAACCAGCAAATATCAACTTTAAACAAGCATGTTACAGCATCTAAAATTCACCAGAACAGTTTCTCTAATATGGTCTCACATTTAAATTGCTTTTGCTGTCCAGGGTATATTCTTTGTTGTACAGATAGGAGAATTGTAGTACTCCATTCGATTGCTGTATAGATAAACCACATATTTATCCAAAAAAAATAGAGGACCAACAAAATAATATGATGCTCGATCACTTAAAATCCTAAAGACGTAATTAATTATGATAAATTAGGAATTGGCATATTGTGCTTTTATTAAGAGGAATTGTCGTGTTGCATAAACATTTATAACCCGAAGTAAAATATATTCATCTTTACATTCTTCTCATGTGTGATATATATAGCTGTTTATAACAAAAAAGAGTGGAGGCATTGAATTCATATTATCATTATTTGTTCAAAATCGTGACAAGGGAACATATGATACTAATAATGGAGTTTCATACATATAAGAGCTTTTTTGTTGATCATGCTACAATTAAAAGGAAATTGCAAACCCACTTAGAAAATTAAGATAATGTAACAACGTTAAGTCTATGGTACTATTTAGTAGCCTGGGAACATAGGTGGAGGTGGCGACGAGTATTGGAATCCAATGTTTGGTGGGAGGACAATATCTACTTTGGTAGGTGGTGCAAGTTTGGCAATTGGTGGAGGTGGGGATCGTACTTGTGGTGGCTGGGAGTGGACCGGTGGTGGTGGTGAGTGAATTAGTGGGGGTGGAGAGAGAACATGCGGTGGTGGTGAATGGATAAGTGGGGGTGGGGAGAAAACTGGAGGTGGAGGTGATTGGACATATGTCGGAGATTGAGCTAGTACTAGAGGTGGAGAAGGAATTAGTGCAGGAGGAGGAGAAAGAACTGGTGATGGTGGAGACATAATTGGTGGTGGAGATTGAACTGGTACTGGAGGTGGGGAGAGAGTTAATGGTGGAGAATGGATTTGTACCGATGGTGGAGAATGGATTGGTACCGGATGTGGGGAAGAAAATGATTGTGGTGGCAATTGAATTGGTACCGAGGGTGGAGAATGGACTGGTACTAGAGGTGGGGAAGAAATCAGTCGTGGTGGGGATTGAACTGGTATCGGGGGTGGAGAAGGAATTTGTGGTTGAGGTGAAAGAACATCATGTGTCGGTGGCCTAATAGGAGTCACCAAAGATTGATTAGATGGACTAGGTGACGGTTTTATTTGTGGCTTCGGTGTTGTAGGAGCTTGAACCAATGGTTTTGGTGGGGATTGAACTTGTATCGGTGGTGGAGAATGGACTGGTACTGAAGATGGGGAATGAACTAGTTGTGGTGGGGATTGAACTAGTACTGGGGGTGGAGAAGTGATCAGTATTGGAGGTAAGGATTGAACTGGTACCGGGGGTGGAGAAGGAGCTTGTGGTTGAGGTGAAGGAACCATAGGTGTCGGTGGTCTAATAGGAGTCATCTGAGATTGATCAGATTGATCAGGTGATGGTTTTGGTTGTGACTTTGGCGTTGTAGGAGTTTGAACCTGTGGTTTTGGTAGAGATTGAACTTGTACTGGTGGTGGAGAAAAGATTGGTACTGGCGGTGGGGAAGAAACTGGTCGTGGTGGGGATTGAATTGGTATCGGAGGTGGAGTAGAAAATGGTCGTGGTGGGGATTGAATTGGTACCGGGGGTGGAGAAGGGATTGGTACTTGAGGTGAGGGTTGAACTTGTACTGGGGGTGAAGAAGAAACTGACATTGGAGGTAGGGATTGAACTGGTATTAGGGATGAAGAAGGAACTTGTGGTTGAGGTGAAGGAATCACATGTGTCGGTGGCCTAATAGGAGTCATCGGAGATTGATCAGATGGAGTAGGTGATGGTTTTGGTTGTGGCTTCGGTGTTGTAGGAGCTTGAACTGGTGGTGTTGGTAGAGATTGAACTTGTATCGGTGGTGGAGAATGGACTGGTACTGGAGGTGGGGAAGGAACTGGTCTTGGTGTAGATTGAACTAGTATCGGGGGTGGAGATGAAAATGGTTGTGGTGGGGATTGAACTGGTATCAGAGGTGGAGAAGCGATTGGTACTGGAAGTGGGGATTGAACTGGTACCGAGGGTGAAGAAGGGACTGATACTTGAGGTGGGGATTGAACTGGTATCGGGGATAGAGAAGGAACTTGTGGTTGAGGTGAAGAAACCACAGGTGTCGGTGGCCTAATAGGAGTCACCGGAGATTGATCAGATGGATCAGGCGACGGTTTTGATTGTGGCTTCGGTATTGTAGGTGCTTGAACTGGTGGTTTTGGTGGAGATTGAACTTGTACCGGTGGTGGAGAATGGATTGGTACTAGAGGTGGGGAAGAAGCTGGTCCTGGTGGGGATTGGACTGGTATCGGAGGTGGAGAAGAAAATGGTCGTGGTGGGGATTGAACTGGTACCGAGGATAAAGAAGGAACTCGTGGTTGAGATAGAGGAACCATTGGTGTCGGTGGCCTAATAGGAGTCACCGGAGAATGATCATATGGATTAGGTGATGGTTTTGGTTGTGGCTTCGGTGTTGTAGGTGCTTGAACTTGTGGTTTTGGTGGAGATTGAACTTGTACAAGTGGTGGAGAGTGGACTGGTACTGGAGGTGGGGAAGGAGATGGTCTTGGTGGGGATTGAACTGGTATCGGAGGTGGAGAAGAAAATGGTTGTGGTGGGGAGTAAACTGGTACCGGGGATGTATTAGGAACTTGTGGTTGAGGTGGAGGAACCACAAGTGTCAGTGGCCTAATAGGAGTCACCGGAGATTGATCAGATGGATCAAGTGACGATTTTGGTTGTGGCTTCGGTGTTGTAGGTGCTTGAACTGGTGGTTTTGGTGGAGATTGAACTTGTACCGGTGGTGGAGAATGGACTGGTGTTGGAGGTGGGGAAAGAACTGGTCTTGGTGGGTATTGAGCTGGTATCGGAGGTGGAGAAGGTATTGGTACTGAAGGTAGGGATTGAACTGGTACCGAGGATAAAGAAGGGACTGATACTAGAGGTGGGGATTGAACTGGTATCGTGGGTGAAGAATGGACTTGTGGTTGAGGTGAAGGAACCACAGGTGTCGGTGGCCTAATAGGAGTATCTGGTGATTGATTGGATGGATTAGGTGACGGTTTTGGTTGTGGCTTCGGTGTTGTAGGTACTTGAACTGGTGGTTTTGGTGGAGATTGAACTTGTATCTGTGGTGGAGAATGGACTGGTACTGGAGGTGGAGAAGAAACTGGTCGTGGTGGGGATTGAATTGATACCGGGGGTGGAGTAGAAAATGGTCGTGATGGAGATTGAACTGGTACTGGGGGTGAAGAAGGGATTGGTACTAGAGGTGGAGATTGAACTGGTATTGGGGATGAAAAAGTAACTGGTACTGGAGGTGGGAATTGAACTGGTACCGGAGGTGAAGAGGAAACTTGTGGTTGAGGTGAAGGAACCACATGTGCCGGCGGCCTAATAGGAGTTATTGGAGATTGATTAGATGATGGTTTTGGTTGTGGCTCCGGCGTTGTAGGAGCATGAATCGGAGGTTTTGGTGGCTCAGGCTTAGGAGGAGAAGGCCCTCCAGAACATTGATCCTTGCTACAATTAACCGGATTACTCATCACTGGTTGGCATTCATTATCCAACTTCTGCTTCATACGGCCAGCCATACAATTACCTGCATCATCCAGCACAATGTTCTTCCTTTCAGGCGATATACAAGCATTCGGCTCCCCACTGAAATAGTTATGAGAAAACGTGAAATTCGACAAGTTTGGCAACTTGCAAACACCTTCAAGCACAGATCCCGTCAATTTGTTGTTAGAAATATCCAAAATCTCAACTTTCTTCAAGTTCGATAAACTCTGCGGCAAACTACCCGTAAATGAATTGTAGCTAACATCCAAAATAGTGAGATTCTCCATCAATCCGATTTCTTCCGGGAAACAACCACCAAGCCCATTGTTCAAGAAAATAATCTCATTCAATCTCTTCATTCCCCCAATGCTGCGTGGAATACACCCTGAAAACTTATTGTTGGCAAATGTCACGACCGAGACGTTAGATTTGCCGATTGTTTCAGGGATCGAGCAAGTGAACCGGTTATTGTTTAAAAACAATGCATCCAGATCCTTCTCGAAGATCGCTGGTGGTAAACATCCTTCAAAATTATTGAATCGTATATCAATATACTTAACGCCCGGCCATATCATTACAACTTCAGGGAAAGGGCCAACGAACCGATTATTGCTGATATCAAATTCATACATTATGGTCAGCCTTGAAAAGCTCCTGGGGATAATACCACAAAACCTGTTTGAATTTAAATGGAGCAATGCGAGGTCGGTCAACAACCCCATCTCTACCGGAAAGTAACCGGCGATGTCGGCATGGTTAAGGTCAACACCACCGACGACCTTCAGTTTGGGGTCATCCAATGCCTGAGCACAAAACACGCCTTTGTAGCTACACACGTCGGACCCAAACCAGTTCCTGGTGGTGTTCAAGGGGTCGGAGTACATAGCCTTTTTCCAGGCTTGAAGGGCGATGAAAGCCCTCCTCAGCCTTTCGTTTTCGAAAGTTTCGGTTGTTTTCACTGTATTTTCAAACCCGTCGGGGAGATCACCATTTTCAGGGAGAGTTAAGAGTTGACGACGAGCGATATAAGAGGCTTCATTGTCGGATAATGCGGAAGTGGGTGCTGCTTTATACAATAAAAAATAAGAGAAAAAAAGAAAGCAGGACAAGGCCGAACGAGCCATAACTGATCGCCTTGGTCTGCCCAAGGCTGCTTATGCAATGAAGATGGAACCGTGGGAAGGGGGATTATATTGATGCGAAAATGTCTAATTTTAGCTGCCGAAAAAATTGTCGGGTGGTTCAATTTGAAAGGCCATGAAATAAAGGAATATATTTACCGTAATTGTGCTACATAAATTATTCTTCATTTTTTTTCATATTTTAAAATTTCCTTTTATTCTCTTATTGAAAAATTCAAACTCATGAGTTATTATGATTCCTTTTGTTATGTTCATGTAATATTTTCCCTGCTATTTTGTTTTTTTGTTTTGGACATGATCTCTCTAGTTTCTTCACTGTATTTGTGGGTTGTTTCTTCTTGGTACAATATTTTCCCTCTTTCTTTTCTACAATTTAATTTTTCATGAAAACACCTCAAGATAGTTTCAACTTCATTAATATTTTATAATCACACTAATTCTTAAACCTTTTGACAATGTATGTACACTTTACGGACAAAGCGATTTGAACTCAGGTCTTCTAAAATGAACATTGTCCGTTTTTTTACTGGGATAACTTGTTGGGTTCATCTTGATAGTATAATTAAATATGAAAAAATCAACAAAAATACTAAAATACAATTATGATACGAAAAATAATACAAAAATAATTTACAAATATTTTCAAATCTCTTCTATGGTAAATGTTTACTAATATTTTATTGGAAGATATTGTATGTATATAAATTTTAATTTAATTTTTACAAAATCACTAGTATCATTATTTTTTATCGAAATATAAAAACACCAGTATCGTTATTAATGTAACATTATTTTGAGTTTTTTTTAATTTAATTAACAAATATTATATTAATCTAAAAAGAAAATAACTAGATTTATTTATTTTCTGAATGCATAAAGTTGTATCATAGTTCATAATGGAATAAAATTTTAATTTAATTTATTTTAATAATAAATAATTCAATTTTAGTCTTTTAAAAATAGATTTTTTTTGAAAATATAATAATTCGATTCAAAGGATAATCGAACAAAGTTCCACATAGACATGTGTCTCGTTAAAAAACTTTCCTAAATCTAAATAGAGGAAAAAAAGTGCGACATGTAGGTGTATAGGCGTACCAAAAAAAAAAAAAACTACAGAGGCAATACGCAGCAAGCAACCAACTCCCAACAACAGTCAGCATATATAAGCAGTACAAGAACACTAAACAACAATGCACTAGGCATAACAGCAGAATCATAAGCCTTACAGGATCACACTCCACCTTAGCATGATGAAATAAAAAGGTGATAACCCCTGCTTGGCTAGCAAATCAGCGACCAAATTACAATTGCAGGAGACCTTATGAATACTCCAACCATCATTACCACAAAAATCCCGGGAATCATAAACAATCTGACTGAAAATAGAGGGAGCCTTAACAGGGTATAGGAGCCAATCAACCACCATAGAACAATCACATTCGATAATGAGGCAATGGGAGTTAAACCAAGGGGATGAACGGAACAATGAGCAAGCCTCTTTGATGGCCAATAATTCTGCAGTCGTAGCATCCAGAAAACCCACAGCCTTTGAAAAGGAAATTAGAGTTCGATTAAAAGAGTCCAGGAGAATACCACCAATGCCAGCTTTCCCGAACCTTCCGGATACTGCACCATCCCAAAGGCGGCTTAACCCACCCCCTATCGTAAGAGTAAAGGGCGATCAGTGGCAATATCCTGGAACAATTAGGACACTAAATTAAATCGTTAATAGACATGATTGCGAAAGACCATTTCGCTTTGCTCCACGAACAGATTTTGAGCACACGAAGGTCGAAGAGCTGAATTGGATCAATTTGGAACTTTTAAAAACAACCTCATTCCTATGTAACAATATGGACCAAACAATGCTAAAAAAACACATCAACCAAATGGCATTAGACTTAAAAGACTTATCTAAAACACACCATTGGGTTAACCATGATTTAAAATCTGCATGCATAACAAAAGAAATTCTCCAAATACCACACCACTTAGACCATAATCTCCAAGAGAACGAACAATGATAAAACAGGTGATTAATAGTTTCATCTTCAAATCTACTCAAAGGACAAGAGGGAACCTGGTTATGCAAGCTCCCACGCTTAGCAAGCTCGATCAAGGTGGGAATTCTTCCAAGAGCAGCCTTCCAAATAAAAGCCTCAACCTTAGGGGGAGCAATGTTTGCTCAAACATTTTTCCACACTACATTTTTCAAAAAATTATTAGAAACCAAAGACTCAATATGATTTAGAGGAGTACAAATCGTTTGAGGAAATGATCCATATAAGGCTGTCTTCTTTCGACAAAGTGGGTTTAAAACCATTAATCGAATCCATAAACGAATCCCACACATCAATTTTCCAATCATATAGATTTAAGACGCAATTGAATATTCCAGCCCCAAATATTTTCCACAAACGACCCAAAATCTGCTACTACAACGCGAAAAATTCTCGGATATACAGTCTTCAAGGGCAGAGGCCCAACCCAGCAATCCGACCAAAATTGGGCACGTGAGCCATCACAAATAGCCACCAAGATGTTACGAGTAAAAATATCATCGGCATCTGCAACAGGCGAAATAATAAGTCTCTAAATCCAAGGTTTATTTACCAAGCTAAGATTCAACGGCAACATGGACAGGGAATTTTGTTCATATTTGGTAGCAAGCACCTTGCACCAAAGGCTTTCCAGCTCAGTCCCAAATCGCCAACACCATTTATTTAGAAGTGCCATGTTTTTAACTTTAAAATCGACTAAACCAAGACCACCACAAGACTTAGGGAGGCATAAGGATTCCCAGCTCACCCAATGAATTGCTCTGTGATCCAAAGAACCCTACAAGAATTTAGACATCAACTGGGACAACAACGAACTGATCGAAGCTGGCATAGGAAAGATCGACATATAGTATATTGGCAAATTTGAAAGGACAGACTAGACGAGGGTAATCCGACCACCAAAAGACAGCTTTTTAGACTTTCAACCAGAAAATTTTGATTTAACATTATCTACTACAGGCTGCCAAAGTTGAATCGAGTTTTTAGACACTCCCAACGGAAGCCCAAGATATTTACAAGGGAACTTATCACTGTGACAATGAAATAAAGCAGCCCAGCGATCCACAAGAGAATTCTCAACATTAATACCCAGCAGCCTTGACTTACTAAGGTTTAACTTGAGCCTCGAAGCAATTTCAAAACCTCTTAGAACTCAGACAACATTCCTAATCTGAGTTTCACTCGCTTCATATAATAAGATTAGGTCGTCGGCAAATTAGAGATGAGACACTTCAACAGAATCGATACCGAAAACGATGTTATTGAAGAAGCCTCTAAAAACAGCCTTGGACAATAGAACGCTGAGCGCTTCTCCAACTATGTTGAATAATAAAGGCGACAAGGGCAGCCTTGACGAAGACCATGACGAATAGAGAATGCCTTAGAGGGAGATCCATTAACCAGGACAGATATTGAAGCTGTAGAAGTACACTTATAGATCCATTGACACCAAACTGATCTGAAACCCATTTTGCGCATAATAAACAAAAGGAACCTCCAATCAACTGTATCATAGGCTTTTCTAAAATCCACCATGAAGACGACACTAGCTAAACCGCTTTTCCTAGAATGATCTATTATTTTATTAGCAATAAACGAGCAATCAACAATTTGTCTTCCTGAACTAAAAGCAAATTGACTCGGACCGATAACTTTCACCAAGACAGACCCAATTCTAGTAGCCAAAACTTTCACCAACAACTTGTATACACACCCAACCAGACTGATAGGTTTATACTCATTGTAAGTTAGTTTGGTGTAAATAGGATTATTTACTTAGTATTTAATTGTTAGTAGTAGTTTTAGTTAAAGTCTACTACCTAAACGTGTTGTAATCATAATGTAAGTAGGAGTAGTCTAATGTAAGTAGGATTAAAAGTCTTAAGTAGGTAAGACTCCTAATTGTATTCTAATTCCTACTCTAAGCCTATAAAAGGGCTGTAACCCTTGTAAAATATTATTCATTCGAAATACAGAACAGAAAGTTTTCTGTCCCTCTTCAAATTTTCTGTTTTTCTTTATGGTATCAGTCTAATCGATCCTGTTTAGCAAAATTCTTCATGGCAGAAAATTCTTCCACTTCCGTTGAGCAACAATCTATAGCAGAAAATTCTACTGGACTGGAAGTTTTTTCAGAAGTTTCTAATATAGCAACAAGTGGTGGTTCGAGTGGTTTTTCTAAGCAACAAATGGAGGAGCTTCAAAGAATGTTTGGCAGGTTTGCCATGACTAGAGATGAGAATCTAGCATAGTAGAAGAAGCAGGTAACTCCAGCAACTCTTTATCTACTGTCCTTCTCTCCACCAAGGCTGTCTCACCCTGAATAATTGACTCTGGAGCCTCATATCACATGACTAGTAATAGGGAATTATTTTTCAGTTTTAAACCTATCGTTTCTGACAAATCAATTAAGACAGCTGATGGCTCTCTATCACCTATTAAAGGGAGTGGTTCTGTTGTTGTTAATGAAGACTTGGTACTTGAGGGAGTATTATTTGTGCCTAACCTTGCATGCAACTTGCTTTCTGTTAGCAAGCTTTCCAAATATTTAAAGTGCTTATTGAGTTTTAATGATTCTACTTGTTTTTTGCAGGCACTGGACTCGAAGAAGAAGATTGGCAGTGCTAGCTTGCAAGATGGCCTTTATGTTTTTCAAAGCAATCCCAAACCTTTCTTTTCTAAACAACTTTCTTGTTTTACTTCTTTAGGACAAACAGATGATGCAATGTTATAGCATTTTAGGTTAGGCCATCCTAGTTTTTATTACCTTACAAAATTGCTTCCTGATTTATTTATTAATAAAAATCCAAGTTCATTTGAATGCCATATATGTCCTCTTGATAAACAAACTAGATCTTCTTATTTACCATCTCTTTATAAATCCTCACAACCTTTTTCTTTGATCCACAGTGATGTTTGGGTCCTTCTAAAGTAAAGAATGTGACATGTGGTAGGTGGTTTGTTACTTTCATAGATGATCACAGTAGAACCACTTGGACTTACTTGCTCAAAGATAAATCTGAGGTTGCATCCGTATTTGAAAGATTTTGCACTATGGTCCATAGTCAATTTGGTACAAAAATTCAGATTCTAAAATCTGACAACGGGGGGAGTATTTTTCCAAGTCCCTAGGATTTTTTTTGCTAAACATAGAATCGTCCATATTACATCTTGTGTAGATACACCACAGCAAAATGGGGTTGCAGAGAGAAAAAACAGACGTTTGTTAGAAGTTACTAGAGCCCTCATGTTTACAAATATTTTTCCTAAATACTTGTGGGGTGAAGCCTTATTAACTGCCACCTAATTAATTAATAGGATGCCCAGTAAAGTTCTCAAATTTCAGACACCTAGCGATGTTTTCTTGGACAGTTCTCCTCACTTTAAACCTACGTCTTATGTCCTTCCTTTGAGAGTCTTTGGTTGTACAATCTTTGTTCAAAACATAGATCCCTCTAAAACTAAACTTGACCCTAGATCATTAAAATGTGTCTTAGTTGGTTATTCTTCACTTAAGAAGGGCTACAAATGCTTTCACCCTCATTCTCGAATTTTTTTACTTTTATGGATATTACATTTTTTGAGCAGGTACCCTATTTTTCGAAGGCTGCAACTTTGGGGGAGAGTTGGGATATGTTCCAGCCTCAACCAAACCAGGTTTATCCTTTAGTTTCTTCAATACCTTTATTTTCTGATAATACTGATTCTTTGAAACCTCAGAATTCTTTCAAATCCCTTGCTCCTTCACCCATCATCACAGAAACAGTTCCATCACCACAAATTACTCCTACAACTCTTCACACCTCATCTAATCCTACACTTAATCCTCCTAAAGAACTACATGTTTATACCAAAAGGGAAAAGTTGATCCCAGAGACCATCTTGCAATCTGACACTTGCCGAGAATTGCACTTGAGTCCAGCTGCCAGTGAAGAAACAAGAAGTAATGAGGTAACTGAAATTCTTTCTCATTTGTTTGAGTTTGAGTATCTGTCTATTGTTAAAAGAAAAGGGGTTAGAGAATGTACGAAACACCCTATTAAAAAATATGCTGGTTATAGTAATTTAATGCCATCTTTTAAGGCTTTTACATCTTGTTTAGATAAAGAGCAGATACCTACCACTATTGAGGAGGCATTACAGAATCTTAAGTGGAAGAGGGCTATTGAGGAGGAGGTTGAAGCACTGGAAAAGAATAGAACATGGACTGTTGTTGATCTTCCACAAGGAAAAAAACCAGTGAGTTGCAATTGGGTCTTTGCCATTAAATACAATGCCGATGGGAGTGTGCACAGGTACAAAGCCAGGTTGGTGGCCAAAGGCTTCACACAGACTTATGGGATTGACTACAAGGAAACCTTTGCTCCAGTAGCCAAATTAAACACTGTCAGAGTGTTAATGAGCCTGCCTGTGAACAGTGACTGGAAACTACACCAACTAGATATTAAGAATACTTTTCTTAAGTTAGAAGATGAGGTATACATGAAAATTCCACCAGGCTTAGAGTTTGCAGATTGTGGGAGGAAAGCTTGTCGACTAGAAAAATCACTCTATAGATTGAAGCAGTCTCCTAAAGCATGATTTGACAGATTCACAAAGGTTGCTCTCGAGAGTGGCTATCAGTAGTCCCTGGCAGGCCATACATTATTCTCTAAGGTAACTTCTAATAACAAAAGAGTTATCTTAATAGTGTATGTGGATGATATAATTTTAACAGGAGATGATGAGGAAGAAATAAACCATCTGAAAAATTTGTTGAGCAAGGAATTCGAGATGAAAGACCTAGGAAAACTTAGATATTTTATAGGCATGGAGGTAGCCAGATCGAGTAAAGTATTGGTCATCAACCAGAGGAAGTATGTTCTAGATTTACTCACTAAAACCGGAATGCTAGGCTGCAAACCAGTTGAAACACCTATAGATGCAGGCTTGAAATTCAGCCAAGGCGATTCAACTCCTAAAACAGACAATGGGTTGTATCAAAGGTTAGTTGGAAAGTTAATTTATTTATCCTTGACCAGACCTGACATAGCTTTTCCAGTTAACATTGTTAGCCAGCATATGACTAATCCTACTGAAGAACATATGGAAGTTGTAAAGAGGATTCTAAGGTATCTTAAAGGGACACCAGACCATGGTTTGATGTTCAAGAAAACAGGGGACAAGACAGTGAAGATCTTTACAGACTCCAGCTGGGCAAGTGAGCTGACTGATAGAAGGTCAACCAGTGGATATTGTTCTTTTGTTTGGAGAAACTTGGTCACTTGGAAAAGCAAGAAAAAAACAGTTGTTTCGAGGAGCAGTGCAGAGGCAGAATATAGAGCATTAGCTCTTGAAATGTGTGAAGGAATATGGTTGGTAAAACTGCCAAAAGAGCTGTGAGTGAGTGAAAAAGAAAAGTTTGAAGTGTTCTGTGACAATCAATCTACAATCCAGATTGCCAAGAACCCTATTCAACATGACAGAACAAAGCATGTTGAAATTGACAGACGCTTCATCACAGAGAAACTTACAAGTGAAGCGACAGTTTTGAACTATGTCCCTACTGAAGAACAAGTAGCAGATATGCTAAGTTAGTCCGGTGTAAATAGGATTATTTACTTAGTATTTAATTGTTAGTAGTAGTTTTAGTTAAAGTCTACTACCTAATCGTGTTGTAATCATAATGTAAGTAGTAGTAGTCTAATGTAAGTAGGATTAAAAGTCTTAAGTAGGATTAAAAGTCTTAAGTAGGTAAGACTCCTAATTGTATTCTAATTCTTACTCTAAGCCTATAAAAGGGCTGTAACCCTTGTAAAATATTATTCATTCGAAATACAGAACAAAAAGTTTTCTGTCCCTCTTCAAGTTTTCTGTTTTTCTTCACTCATCAATCGAATCCGGATTTTTACATTTCAGAATAAGAACTATGAATGACTTATTAAAGTCAGTATCACAAAACTCTCCCCTGTAGAAACTTGAGAAAAAATGCAAGATCTCCTCTTTGAGAGATGGCCAGAATTTTTGCAAGAAACTCAGGTTGAACCCATCCAGCCCAGGAGCTCTAGATCCATCTAAAGAGGATAAAGCGAACCAAATTTCCTCGATAGAGAAAGGTTTTTCCAAATAGGCAGCCTCACAAACAGACAAACTATTAAACTCACAATCAAAATTCTTGACAGCACAAGTGTTTGACTCATTATAGATGAGCTTGAAATGCTTTTCAATAGCCTCTTTGATCTCAACTGGCCTACTGAGCTGCACCCCCCAATATTAAGAGTAGAGAGAAAATTACCACGTCTTCTACTGGAAGCAATGGACTGAAAAAAACTGGTGTTTCAGTCTTCACACTCAATCCATTTTAACGGAGACTTTTGAAGCCACTCTCTTTCTTCCCTTCTGATATGTACCCAAAGACAAGCTCTTAAAGATAACACATCGGAGTAAGCATTAGAATTGTAATTACCAGACGCTATAAAGAGCTCCAAATCAAAGCACCTCTTCTCAAGGTCTTGAATTGATTCCCCCTCTGTAACTTTCAAGTTCGACGCCCAAGTCTTAGAAGATTCTTTGCAACGATAAAGAATACCCCCTATACCCACACCCTTAGCATCAACACAGACTTGCTGCATTTTTTCCACATATTTATTATCATCCTACAGATAAGAAAACCACTTGAAAGGCTTCGGACCCCAATCATAGACATGAATAGATAAGCAAATCGGGTTATGATCAGACAAACTTTTAGGAAAAACCATCTACACCAAGACATTCCAACTATCCAGAAGCTCCGACGAAAGAAGAAACGATCAAGCCGACTGAAAGAAGCAAATTCTCTGAAATTTGACCATGTAAACTTCCCTCCTTGTAAGGTAGATCCACCAGAGACAACGAATCGATAAAATCATTGAAAGCCTCCATAGCGCATCGATTCACACAAACACCCATCTTTTCTTCAACTGCTCGAACCGTGTTAAAATCCCCTCCAATTAAAATTGGCAGATTGAGACTAGATAAAATAGCACTTAATTCAAGAAACAACATCTACCTCTCGAAGGTATCGTTAGGGGCGTATATATTAACCCAAACGCATCGAAGGTCAAATTGAGAGATTTTCCCAAAGAATAAGATGAACCTGGGATGGATTTCGTTAGATTCACAGCAGAAAAAGGAAGGATCTCAGATTGAAATAATGCCACCAGCAGAACCTAAAGATGGGGAGAACGCGAAATTATAACTGCCACTTTTCCCACAGATTTGCCCAATCAATTTCTCATCCACGACTTGTAATTTAGATTCTTAAATGAACATAATTAGAGCCTTTTTGGATGCAAGAACCCTTTTAACAGAAACTTTTTTCTCAAAATTTCCCAACCCCCTCATATTCCAAGAGAAAAAAGACACTGATTCATAGGAATAGACGAAACTCACTGAAGATTCAGAAATTCTTAACACTGAGACCGAGTCTCCACTTCTATCTCTACAAAACGCTGAATTAATTCCTCATTACTAGCTTCAAAGTGTAAGCCCAAGCTGTTGCAGACAGCTAGCGAATCTTTAGCCTCCTAAACCACTTGATCCTCTTTCAAAACTAACACAGCCATTGGAGACGGAGGCAAGACTTTACAAGAATAACCACTAACATGAGGGTTAGCTGCCAAACCAAAACTAGGGGAGCTACCATAACCCTTCCCATGATATATACACTTCGAAGATAACCTGGGAGAAGGTTTGATAGACGCCCACCTCTGAAACTTGTCAAATTTAGCCCTAAAAATCAAAGGGTTTAGGTCTCTAGAAGATTTCAGGACCTAGTTTTGATAGAATATAAACCCGAAGAAACATCAAACACGGGCTCAATGGAAATGCTATTCCAAAAAGAAGAGTTAGACTCAGTGGCGTCCCAAATAGACACTTCGCGAAGAAGTACATTATCAACAGGCCCAAGGTCTTTAACGGGCCCACATGCTAAACCCACTTGAATAACCTCCTTAGGTTGAGCCACAAGAATTGAGTCAACTCTAACATTTGTAACACCCCCTTCTCGTTCTGGTAGGAATCTGGGTCAGAAAGCATTATCGGTGAACAATATGATGATCAGTTTACTAATTACGATGACTTGTGCTATAAACAATGAATCAGTGATGTTAATTCGATGCCATGAATGACGATAATCAATGTAAACTCAACCAAATTATAATTAAGGGGTCATTCAGTAATTCTTTTAACTTTAGGGACCAAATTGCAATTTTGATAAATTACAAAACTTTATCAATAATTAGAGTTACCAATGGGAAATTCAATACTTGATTATCTTGTGTATAAAATTTCAATGAATTTGGAAATCAATTGCACTTTCAATTAATTCATATAAGATTCAGTAACCATTTTCCAAGATTTTAAAACCAATTAATCAACTCATCTGTAACGGTACCGGTACTCATGTGGCCGTACCGGTACGCCCTTATTAAAAATTCTTTTGAGCCTAGATCCAATATTGATACGCGTTATACTATACTGGTACGATGGCTTGGTGTTTTTCGTATTGGTACGGGTCCATCATCGTACCGATATACTAACCCTAAATCCCCAAATTGAGTCATTAATGGGTACCAGTATAGTTGTACATGTATCAATACTCTTGCTATAGTAAAATTACAGTGTATTTTGCGTACTGGTACCACTAAAGCAGTATTGGTACGCCTTGTTTAACAACACCAAACTTTCATATCGATACCGGTACGACACCACCCGTACCAGTAAGCCTGTTTTATCTATGTCCAAAAATACTTCCTAGTACCAGTACACCATCACCCGTACCGGTATGGACAAACCTGTAATGACAGTTTTTGTTTGGTTTTTACTCACTTTAGGGGTCTTAACCTTGTCTAATTATTACCAAATTTTACAAGCAAGTCTTTAATCATCATATTTATTTACATGTCAAATTTCATAAACACTGGAAGCCATTTACCAAGATTTCACTTGTTAGAGCATTATAGGTCAAGTTTGCCAATTTTACCAACTTTCAACATGTCATATTTCCTATTTTAACCATTTCAACATGGTAAGCAATATATAAACACAAAATACATCATTTTAGGCTTATTCTTTATCACGCAACACATATCTAGTATCGTATCATCAAAATGGTCATTTTATAACTTGTTTACACAGTCTTCATGTTTTCTATACCAATCAATGCATACAAGACTTCAATAAACATATTTAATCACATATTTCCTTATCTTAATCTAGTATGTCATGATTATGCATCTCATAAACTTATCTTAATTACCTTTCACAATTTCATAACATATTCCTCATATTAACACATACATACATATACACATGCCATATGCCACATTTCTATGAGTTATAAGGGACAAAGATACATTACTAAAAAGTCTTAGAGAGTGACTTGCAACCTTGAACCACGATCACGTCCTCAAAAATCTTAAACCTGAAATGATGCATGAAAATGAATGTATTAGGTATACTTTGCCTAGTGAGGTAGTAACCCAATAGTATTATGATGACAATAATTATAGATTTCATGAGAACAATTCAATCATTGATTATGTTGGCCTCAATGAATACATGTCCACACATGAACAATGCTCAATGTCGTGATTTCGTTTCCATGTTTTATTCTTGTCTATTTATACAATAGTCTTACCTGTAGTTTTACTTGTCTTTTAACACTGTTTGTCTTGGGACATATTTGGACATATGTAGCATTGGTCCGTGTTTAAGCAAGCTCAAAGCACAAAGCAATGGCTTGTATCAATGTAATAATCATGAGTCAATGCTTCCTCCATCATCATCCATCATCTCCCCCTAACCTCCAACATCGCCAATATAATATAAGGTCATTACCCTTGAGTAGCTCATGGACCGAATCCCATTATACCATGTACCAAGCCAAAGTGTTCAAGGGATTCCATTGCAAGGCAACTTACATGTCTTATGATTTAGCAGTAGGGAAATATTCGTATTCAATAGTTGAGCCTTAGCCCCAATAATCCTTGTCAATACAATAGTTTTATCGATACAATAGCCTTGCCAATATAATATCTTTGTCAATACGGTTATCTTATCAATACTATGTTTTTATCAATGCAATGATTTAGTCAATGCTATGAACTTGACGATGCAATAAACTTATCAATGTAATAATCTTGCTGATGCAACATGATGCAAGACAATACATAAAGACTTACCAATACGTCCCAATGATATCAGTATTGCCAACAAATGCTCTATATGAGCCAATGAACAATTCTACCATAATCATACAACTATAGAAGGTAATACAATAAGGATGAAACCTAGCCATCCAAATCATGAACTACACTCACCAAACTTTCCAAAGCTATGGATGGTCACCTATGTGGATTCCTTTATTCCTTGAGTTGGAATTCCTTGAAAAAATGGATAAGTTTCCACTTTTACCTTGTTTACGAGAAAAAGACGATGACATAATTTCAATGATCTTCTATATCTAATTATATGAAATCGATATAAGAATTTTCGTATTTCTTAAAGACAAAGGTGAGCTTTTGCACCATAAACTTACCTTGAATAAGATTAGAGTGGAAGAGGAATATGAATTCTATGGAAAATCTAAGCTTCCAAAGCTTCATCAATGGAGGTGTGTGCTTACACATTGAGAGGTGCTTGCTTATTCAAACTAAAGAAGAAGATGAAGATGAGATATAAATTCTTTTTTCGTTTGTTTTTGCCCCCCGGTGGAATCTACTTTTCATTTTTTTTCTATAAATAACCATATCAACATCATTATCATCATTTTCCATCTTTTACAAACCATTGCCACTTGATGACACCTATACATTTTTATGACAATGGGTAAATCTAACTTCTAGTCCTCTAAGAACCTTTCCTTCCTATAAAGAAATGTCATGGCCAATTTACATTATAGGTCCTTAAAATTTTTAACTTTTATACTATGGCACCTTAACTTTGAATCTTTCTAATTTAGTCACTAATCATACTTTCATTCTTTTCAATTTAGTCACTAGGTGGTCTAATACATCGTAGTCCTTGCTTTTATCCATAACTTAAATCTATATCATTTTATGTTTCATTACTAGATTTTAACCAATAACTACATATTTCTAATCTTTACGATTTAGTCCCAATACTTAACAATGATCCAATAATTAATCAATTTCAATTAATTACTTACATTTTAATATCTTTCTTACTCAATCGGAAACAAATTTTCTGATTACCAGAAACTGAATCCCGATTAGGCCAATTTTTGAGATATTACAACATTCCCCAAACACACATCATCATTCGTAGTCTTCTGAAAGGAAATGCTAACCTCCTCATGAGTTAGAGCTGAAGCCACCTCACGAGTCTTGGAAAGAGACACAACTGCCAAAGTCTCGGGCAGACAAAAAACACCTTTATTGGAGAAACTATCCACATCACAATCAACTTGACATCTCACCTAATCTTGATCTAACCAGCACCGATCGTCCTCGAATTCCGTCATAGAAACTCTCACCCGAGAACAAAGACCGTTAATAGATATTAAAAAATCTAGAATCATTCAAAACGGATCCAACACTCAGTAGAATTTTTGCAACATCAAAGTGATTCTTGTTAACAGTATCTTTATCAACTTTGATAACAGAACCCCTTTGCTGGCAGTAGAAGCAAAAGCTACTTTAAACCATGTGTTAACTCCTCAAAAGTTCTACTTTTTATGTATATGTTGTCATGCTATTGCTTGAATTTGGGTACATATTTGTGCATTAGCCATTAGATTCATGTATTTGCATTAATAAGTTAAGGAATATGTAGTTTTCCTTGCCAGAGTGAAGGGGTATTTTCTTGCTATGGTAGGAAGGTTTGACAGGAGCAAGAGAAGCAGAAGAGAAATGCCAAGTGCCGTTGGCAAAAGCAGGACAAAGATTGCCAAGCTTGGTTGACAAAAGAAGGATACCCGATGCCCGGTTAGCCGTTAGTCAAAGCTAGGTCAGTCCTAAAAATTTAAAAATGAGGATAACGTGCCTACAATGGTGCGTAACAAACTTTCAAATCAAACCCTACCTAGGGTTTTCCACGAGCGCTTATATAAAGAAGACCATTGATCGAGCAAAAGGAGGTTGCGCCGTGAGAAAGAAAGAGGGTAAATGGCAAACTGTGGTTCGACCAAACTGTGACCAAAATCTCTAGATCCATTGAAGTGTTGCATCGACATATCTCCTTGTTTATCCATTTCTCTTAGTTTTAATTATGATTTGATGGTAATATGTAAAAACGATATTGTGTTGATGGTTCCCCTAGCCATGAACTAATTCTTTAAAGTTGGCTAGGAGTGTTTTGCGATAAATGCTTAAATTTAGGTTTTTTATAATTAGATGCCTTGGCAATATTGTTTATTTTGCTTGCACTTAAATTTATCAACTTTTATGACATATGATAGTTGGCATTGAATGATTATTATCTTCTAATATCTTAACAGACTTAGGAGATAAGGATCAATAGCCAAATACTAAGGTGAGAAACTTTGACAGAAGATGTTCAAGTAGATGAGCTTACTTCAAAAGTGAATCTACCCTTTAGGAGTAAATATTAAAACTTTATCAAGTTAATTATTTGAAAACATCACTACAATGTTGGAGTAGGCCTAAAGACCAATCATAAGATGATTATAAAAGATATATTTATTTTATCATGTTTATTAATATAAAGCCATTATTATTATCTCAGTCATTATTTTGCACATAAATAAATAAACTGAATTAATAAAGTCCTTAGAATAATATAGTTATTCTTAAATGTCCTTAGTCGAGTATTATTGTGGGCATGGACAACAATAATGCATTAAGACTAATATGTGGTTGTTTGATGACAAAGTGTTGTCATTGACATGGAGATGTCAAAATCAATACATAAGTATGTGTTAGAGAATGACATACTGGATTGACCCGCTATGAGCATGTTTCTTGGATTATTATGTGACAGTCACAACATTGCTCATAGTGATAACTACATGTATGATCCTCAGACTTGAGATCATCATTATTTCAACATTGTGAGTGACATATTTTGATACAGTCAAACGCGTGTCGTAACTGACTACACTATAAAGACTGATGTTGGATTTGTCACAATCTATGTAGCAGGATATGGTTGATCAAGATAGGATTTGTCACTCCTGCATAATAAAAGTAATATGACAGGTCACTTGATTGAGTGAGACTAGAAATGCATGGCCATGCTCAAATAAATTAATATGAGATATCATAGTTATTTGTTTATAGTAGTCTACTCAAGATATCAAGAAATATTAGATGGACTATACAAGTGTGTCTGTTCCATGACTTGAGTCCAATCTAGATATAAAGGAAAAAAAAGGATGTAATACATGAAAAAGAGTAAATCACGAAGAGGTTATGTCGAACCACAACTTCCTGTAACTTAGGTAGCAATGATATATTGCTAGATGCTACTCATTGCTTATAATATTAGAATTGTTCTAGATATTATTGCTAATGTTACATGAACCTACAAGGGTCACACCCTATGATTTAAACGAACAAATATCGACTAGATAGCATGTGTGCAAACTTGTTGTAAACGAAATTAGTTAAAATCGAAATTATTATAATTATTGTAATTATAGATAATTTCGGACATATATATTTTTAGTACTAGATAATTATTGTAATTATCAAATACTATTAAAATAGAAATATCCCTAAAGAAACCTAATTAAAGTAGTTTAGATTCTACATATTTAATTATATTCGGTTAAATATATTATATATTTAATGAATTAGAATTTAATTAAGATTAGGGTTTTGAATGCTATATAAAGGCATAAGGTCTAGCAACCAAAGATATGCCTATTGTTGAAAACCTCTCTAATAGCTAGAGAAGTAAAATATTGTTCGTTTTATTTGGGTGGAATGCTTAGAGGTCGGAACGCTGCTGTGACTACTTGGACTCGATATTTTAACTGGAAGATTTGGATTCTCCTACGTCCCTGCAGTTATCAAATTTAATTGAGGTATCGTTTCATCCCCTTTTCACCTCGAATTCGTTTGTCGTACATGGATCGCTAGCGGAATTCATCAAATAATTTTTTGCTGCGCCATGGGGTGTACTGGCGTTTCCCAACATATAAAGACATATAGGTGTTGAAGGTAATTAACTTAGGGTATTGCCATCGACAAAGGAAATACCAATCTAAAATCTGCTCGGCAATAAAACCAAAGTCGAACATTATTAATTATTGCCATCGTTAGCGTGGAGTCCAAACATCCCTTACCAATGCCAATCAATCATCTAGATACATTTGTTTGCCAATCTGCCTGGATTCTTATTTCATTTTCCTTTATTTATTTTCTTAATTAAAATCCGATATTAGTTTCCAACTCATACATTCTATTTCACAAGTAATTATCGTGTCATTTAATTCCTAGACAATCTCTATGGATATAATACTCAGCTTACTGTTGTATTATTTGTTGACCGTGTATGCTTGCACGCAAAAAGGACCTAATCATGACAATATTTTCTTGCACTATTACACTGAATTATTGATTTTTTGCCAAGCATTAGACGGTCAACAAGTTTCTGGCGCCGTTACCGGGGATTGCAACATAATTATTGTTTTGATTTTTTACTTGTGTTTGTTTATTTTACTTATTTTGTTTTGTTTGGTGTATGATCTGGAGTCGTATTACGAAGGATGATTTATTATACGACCTAAAGATTGAGAGAACCCTACGTAAGTTAAGAAGAAAACTTTGAAAAATGGCTCTTAATGGAAATGATGGAGCAGATGGGCCATGAACAATCAAGAAAATTTGGCAATACATGAAGAAATACTGCCCGAACCTATTGTTGTTATGGAAGAAGAATGACCTATCAGAGAACACTTGGCACCGACCATGGATAATTTGATGCCAAGACTGATTGGTGTAGAGGTAAATACAACTAATTTTGAACTTAAAAAGGTAATGATACAGACGTTTTTGAATGTATATCAACTTGATGGATCACCTACCAGAGACCCAAGGTAACACATGAAGCAATTTATAGAGGTGTGCCAACTATTTCAGCAACCTGGTATAGTTGAAGAGACAATGAAGTTGTGACTATTCTCATTTTCTCTAAGATATAGAGTAAAAATGTGGCTAAGTTCTTGTCAGAAGTTCCTTATGAGATTCTAGCCACCTAAACTTAATGCCAAGCTACGGAGTGAAATCATTACTTTTAGGCAAGCTGATGACGAGACTTTGTATGATGCCTGGGAGCGATTCAAGGACCTGTTGAAAAGATGTCCCATGCATAGATTTTCTACTTGGACCCAAATAGAGATATTTTATAACAGACTCAATGCTCATGCCAGGATTATGGTTGATGCTTCGGCAAATGGTTAATTGCTAGAGGCATTAGATATCCTTGAAATGATTGCCACCAATGACCTCCAGTATTCTACTACCATACTGGGAACCAGAACAAAAGTCGCTGAAAAATTAGAGCTTGATGTATTATCATCTATCAATGCTCAAATTTCCAGCCTCATTAATATAGTGAAAATAATGCAAAAGCCTATTGAAGTCCGACAAGTAAAAGCACTAGAACCATTATGCATTATTTGTGTAGAATATCATAATGTGGAAGAATGCCCAGCAAACCTTGAATTAGTAAATTTTTTTGGCAATTACAATCATAATATTAACCCATATTCCAATACTTGTAATGCAGGTTGGAAGCAGTATCCAAACTTTTCTTGTGCAAATCAAGGCGGTAATCAATATAATGCCCAATGTTAGAACAACAATGCACCACCAGGTTTTAACCAGAATGCGATGCCACAGAGAGCACAGAATAATTTCCATAAAGGGCAGAGATCTACCTAGAGAAATACTTTAACAGAGTACATAAAGCAGAATGATTCCATTGTCCAGAGTTTAGCAGCATCTATACAAAACTTGGAGGTTCAGCTAGGACAGATTGCCAATGCACTCAGTAATAAACCCCAAGGAACTTTGCCAAGTGATACGGAAGATGGTCAACAAAAAGGGAATGAAGAATGCAAAGTAGTAACTCTTCAGAGTAGAAAATAATGTGAGAATGAAACACATATCAAACAGCCAATCAATTGCTAGGACGAAAATATGGTGCCAACAGATGAGCCTAAAGAAGCAGAGAAAAAAGAGGTGAGCACTAACAATGCCAGACCTCAGTCTGATGCTAACAACTTTTTGGCAAAACTAGCAGAGTCAGCATTTGCTTATCCACCACCACCTTTTCTGCAAATGCCCCAGAAATACAAGCAAGATCAGCTGTTTAAGCGCTTTTGGGAAATCTTTAAACAACTGTAAATCGACATACCATTAGTGGAAGCTCTTGAACAAATGCCCAACTACGTCAAATTCATGAAGGATATTTTGTCCAAAAAGTGGAAGATGGATGATTTCGAGACTGTTGCTCTTACTAAAGAATGCAGCGCTATGATTACTAATAGATTGCCACCAAAACTGAAAGATCTGGGAAGTTTCACTATTTTATGTACGATTGGAAATAAATTCATGGGTAAAGCACTGTGTGACCTGGAAGCCAACATCAATTTGATGTCAATGTCAGTTTTCAAGAAGCTTGGTATTAAAGCAAGACCTACCACAGTAGCACTCCAGCTGACATATCGATCTTATACACATCCCAAAGGTAAGATTGATGATGTGTTGGAAAAGGTAGATAAATTTATATTCCTAGTTGATTTCGTTGTTTTAGAGTATGAGGCTAATACTGATGTCCTAATAATATTGGGAAGACCATTTTTTGCCATGGGTAGGACCCTAATTGATGTTCAGAAAGGTGAGCTTATTATGCATATGAATGACCAACAAGTTACGTTTAATGTATTTCATGCTCTTAAGTGTGCAGATGAACCTAAAGAATACCAAGTTGTTGAGCTGATGGAGTCTATTTTCAAAGTGGACATAGTACAATTTTGCCAGAACACAAATGTACAAGCTAGGGAATTAGATGATGAAGAAATGATGAGTGAAGAATCTGAGAAACCAACCACATTAAATGAGTTCATGAGTTATTTTAGGAGACCTGAGCCATTTGAGTTGGCTGGCAGAGAAATCAAGGTACCCCAACCATCTATAGAGGAGCCACCAGAACTAAAGCTGAAACCTTTTCCAAGCTACCTCAAATATGATTACCTGGGAGATAACTCTACTTTGCCAGTGATCATTGTCGCTGATCTGACTGATGACCAAGAGGAAAGATTGTTGGAAATACTGGGCAATTATAAACAAGCCCTAGGGTAGACCTTAGTTGATATCAGAAGGATAAGCCCAACAATTTGCTTGCATAAAATTATTCTGGAGGATTACCATGGAAAAATAATCAAGAGCCAGAGGAGACTGAATTCAAACATGAAGAAGTTAGTCAACAAAAAAGTCATAAAATGGCTGGATGCTGGGATAATTTGTCCTATTTCTAGTAGCTTGTGGGTCAGCCTAGTGCAGTGTGTGCCAAAAAGGGTGGAATAATCATGGTTCAGAATAAAAAGATGAATTGATCCCCTCAAGGACCGTGACGGGTTGGATAATGCCACTCAAAAAGATCACTTTCTACTGCCATTCATTGATCAGATGTTGGATAGATTGGAAGGGAAGGCATTTTATTACTTTCTAGACGGCTACTTAGGCTATAATCAGATTGCCATTGCGCTATAAGGCCAGGACAAAACTACGTTCACTTGTCTATATGGGACATTCGCCTTTAGAATGTCGCCCTTTGGATTGTGTAACTCGCCAACAATGTTTTAATGTTGCATGATGTCGACTTTTCTCGAATATGATTGAGAGTAATTTAGAAGTCTTCACAAATTACTTCTCCGCCTTCGGCAAAATTTTCAAGAAATGGCTTCAGAGTTTGGAACTTGTTCTACGGAGATGCATAGAAACTAACCTGGTCCTGAACTGGGAAAAATGTCACTTCATGGTGAAGGAGGGCATAGTTCTCGGACACAAAGTGACCAAGAAGGGACTGAAAGTAGACAAAACAAAGGTTGAGGTAATCAAACATTTGCCACCACCTACAAGTGTCAAAGGTATTAAAAGTTTCTTGGGATATGCAGGTTTTTATAATCGCTTTATTAAAGATTTCTAAAAAATTTCTAAACCTTTATGCTTACTTTTGGAACAGAATACCACTTTTGCATTTGATGATTCTTGTTTGAAAGCTTTTCAAGAATTAAAAGATAGGTTAATTAATGCCCTATAGTCGTGGCACCAGATTAGAATGAGCCATTCGAGCTCATGTGTGATGCCAGCGACTACACCATTAGAGCTGTGTTAAGAAAAAGACGTGTCAAAATTTTCTATATCATCTATTATGCCAGTCACACATTGAATGAAGCCCAAATTAATTACAAAACAATTGTGAAGGAGTTCCTTACAGTTGTCTTTGCATTTGACAAATTTAGGTCTTACTTGGTGGGTAGTAAGGTTTTGGTATACACAGACCACTCAACAATCAAATACATTCTGGAAAAGAAAGATGACAAGCTCATGCTGATCTGATGGACACTTTTGTTACAAGAGTTTGATCTCGAGATACGAGATAAGAAGGGGGTGAAAACCTGGTTGCTGATTATTTGTCTCGTTTAGAGTACCATATTGAGGATGGTAATGCCACTTCCATTAGAGATGATTTCCCTAATGAATATTTGCTTGTGATCACTACCATTCCATGGTATGCTATCATAGTTAACTACCTAGTCAGCAAAATAATGCCACTGGATTTATCAAAGAATGCCAAGAAGTGATTTCTGAGGGATATTCGACAATATTATTGGGATGAGCCATTCTTGTTCAAACAGTATGCCGACCAAATCATTCTTTGTTGTGCGCCAGATGATGAACAAGAAAACATTATTTAGCTTTTCCATGCAACACCTTATGGAGGACATTTTGATGGGATGAAGACAACAACCAGTAGCCTGACAACATTGGTGGAGGTGGTGACGAGTACTAGAATCCAGTGTTTGGAGGGAGAATACTATCTACTTTGGGAGGTTGTGCAAGTTTGATTACTGGTGGAGGCGGGGAGGAACCAGTGGTGGATGAGAGAGAACATGTGGTAGTAGAGAGAGAACATGTTTCGATGGTGGTGAATGGATAGGTGGGGTATGGATAAGACTGGTAGAGGAGGCGATTGGACATGTGGTGGTGAGGAATGGACAACTAGTGGTAGGGAGAAGACTGGTGGTAAAGGCAATTGGACAAGTGGTGCCGAAGAATAGACTGGTACTGGAGGAGAGGAAAGAACTGGTCGTCGTGAGGATTGAACTAATATCGGGGATAGAGAAGGGACTACTGGTTGAGGTAAATGAACCACAGGTGCTGGGTGGGGTGGAGATGATTGTACAGGTGGTTGGGAAGAATAGACTGATACTGAAGGCAGGGAAGAAATTGGTCATGGTGGGGATCGAACTGGTATCGGGGATGGAGAAAGAACTAGTGGCTGAGGTAAAGGAACCATAGGTGCCGGGTAGGGTGGGGATAAGACTGGTGGTGGAGATGATTGGACATGTGGTGGCGAAGAATGTATTGGTGCTGGAGACGGGGAATAAAATGGTCGTGGTAGGGATTGAACTGGTATCGGAGATGGAGAGGAAACTAATGGTTGAGATGAAGGAACCGCATGTGCCGGATAAGGTGGGGATAAGACTAATGGTAGAGATAATTAGACAAGTGGTGGCGAAGAATGGACTGATACTGGAGGCGGGTGACAAGCGTTGTAATTGTCAAATAAATATTCTTTAATCTCAGAATAAATAAATAAAGACGTAGTATAGAGAAGAAGGTGTCGGTCCACAGGGACTAAGGAGTTTTTGATATTATGAGGTTTTGATTCTGACTTTTAGCGTGAAAATAAGAATACTGAGGGTTTTGATAGAATAGTAACTAAAGGTAAAATAATAAAAATAAATTTTGAGAAAATGAAGAAAGTAAATATTTTTTAGAAGAAAATTGATTAAATTAATTAGCCTCAAGCTTTTGCTTCGCTTCAATTCAAGATGATCATTGAAAAAGAATTTTCACTCCGGATATATGTCGGTTACAGTTTAGAAGGCCCAACCCTTGTAACTTGTTTTCTCTTTGGTAAACCGATAATCTAAAATCAATTTTTAGATTCCAGTTTTCTAGTTAGACTAACCATGTCTATCGCCGTTAGAATAAAATAGTTTTTAAAATTTGGAAAAACCCGACTCGGACTATGTTGTCTCGATGAGAATCGAATCGGATTTTAATTTCCCTTAGCGAATCCATCGCTAAGTGCGTTCATAGGAGGTCAAAACCACAACTATCTTCCTCCCAATTGTAAATCCCAACAACAATCAAGTCAACGTGCACTTTTGAAATGAAAGCGAAAAGATTTTAATAGAAAGGCCGATTGCCGATCTAAGTTTTCAGAAAATTGAGAATGTAAAATGAAGTTGTTGAGTGCTTTTAATCCTCACAAGGTGAATTGAAGCTTCACTTTAAGCCCTCGGCTAATAGAAGAATTTAGCTAAGCATGATTATGAAAGAGATCATACTTAGCATTTAATAAATAAAATTTAAAAGAACAAAAATAAAAGAAGAAGAGAATTTTATAAAACTTCCAAAGAAAAAAAAAGCTAAGAACGAGAGAGATGAGGGATAGCTTACCCCCAATGGGGTATTTATAGTATCTTAAAAACCCTAAAAAGATAAAAGATAAATCCTAAAAATATTTAAATTAAATACAAATGATAATCCCAAGTTTAAATTTTAAATCCGTCTGATAAGCTATCAAAATGCGGCTGATAAGCTATCAAAGTGCTGACGTCATCTTCTAGAAGCGCTGATGTGGCGTCCAGTCAGATTTTTCATGCCCACTAGCCTAGCCTTGACTCCAGATAAAATTTGCAGAATTTTGCCTCTTTTTAGTGTGTTTTCCAGAATTAAAGGTTTGCACGTAAAACACATAATAAAGCCCAGATCAGTATCATATTCGAATCTTTATAGGCATAATTAAAGATGAAAAAGTGGTCATTTAAACTACTCATCAAATTCCCCCTCACTTATTCAATGCTTGTCCTTAAGCCTTTCTCAATTGATGCATCAAGAATTTTAAGTTGCCATCTCAATTTCACAAAATTCCTAAGACTTCTAAGCAAATCAAAATCATAACAATTGATAAAACTCAAGAGCAATCAAGCTAAAGGCACAATTAAAAGCAAGCAATAGCAAAGCATGACATTCCAATTATTCATTAATCTCAAAGAAGCAAGACTTAGTACCTCACATTGGTTCACTCATTCCGCTCAAGTGTTTCGGGTAAAAAGAATCGCTCAAGCCTAACTAATCAAAGCATTACCATAAGCTTGTAACTAAATCTAATCTCCACTACTAAGTACGAACATGATGCAGTAATCAAGAGGTCTTTAAAAGGGTTGTAATGGGGTTAAGGTTCGGGTAGGATAAAGGCCAAAGATCGGGTTAAAAATTCAAAACAAAAAGAAAATTATTCCAAAGAATTACTCAAAGGGAAGTAAAAATGAAAGAAAGGAAAACAAGAAATCAAACAATCAAAGCTTATTCACTCTCTCTTTCTCTATTTTTCTTTCGACCTTCTTTTCCTCTTTTTTTTCTACTCGAACCAAACTGTTTTTTTCCTTTTTTTCCTTTTTCTTTTTTCTTCGAATCTCTTTTTTTTTGCTTCGGAATAACCTTAACTTTGTCCTGAAAAAAGGTGACAAAAAGAGGGGAAAACAACAAAATCGGTTCGGGTTAGAGATGTGGTAAATCAAAGAAAAGGATAAGGCTCAAAATTGGTTATCTAAGGGGTAAATAAACAAAGAGTAGGCCATTTTTGGGAAGAGTAAGGGGTTAAAACCTAATGCCTCTATCACACTAAAGCATCACATTCAATCGTGTAGTCTCGACAAGCATTATGCTACAAGTTCTAGAATGCAAAGAATTAATCGACACACTCAAAATTAACAAAGAGCAAGAATGAAAATGTATTCTCATTAGGCTAAAAAATCACATGAAAGGTTAATTGCACTAAGTCATGCTATCAATTTAACCAACAAATGCATGGAATGTCAAAAAATTTAAAGAAAAATAAATTAATTATGCCAATTGCCATCATGTTTACTAAATTCTAACAAAAACGAGATGAAAATTCACAAGAAAAAAAGAAATAAGGTGAAAAATAAGATATGCAACCATCAATTTCAATACATCAATTCAAGAAAAACTCAATTCCAACCAATTGAATAAGCAAAGTGAAATTTGATGCAACTTCCATCCCTCTCACTTAAATCATAATGTCCCAATTATTGAAAATAAAGCAAAAGAGAGGGAGTAGAATACTCCCCAAGCTAATTACGGCCACAGCCTCTGCGAGACATGCCTGGGCGAGGGTAAGAGAGAATCTCAGCGATGTTGGTCTCAATGGTGTTGAGGCATTCGTTCACGTCTGACTGTTGATTCTCTCCTTATGCTGGTTGTGGTGCGGGTTTCCGAAGGAAGAATCGAGCATTCCTAGGCTTAGGGACCCTAGAGGAACAATATAGGGGGCATCAACTGTACCAGCCAAGAGTCATATCTAAAGGATCCATCGTAAAAGCATAAGTAAATTTCGAAGCATCAAATGTCAATGGAAAAAGTCGCGATGCAAGATGTGTAATATAAGAACCAAGAACTAGCGGGCGATCAATTCGTACAACACGCTCGAAAGTGTGAGTGAACCAAACCCCTAAATTTACCTTCGTACCGGCTTGCATACACCATAAAAAGAAAAGCTCAACCTTACTCAAACATGATGAAGTGTCGTTACGGCCAGAGTAGTTGTATGCTAAGAACCGGTGGATGTAGCAGAGAGCCGAACTATAGATATACCAGCTTTTCGTTGTACAGGCATCGAATGTTACTCTTGTTGTGGCAGTAAGCGCTTCATAGGCCATATCAGTGTCGAAATCCTACAGAATCTCAAGTAACGCAGTTAAATAGTCTCGATCCGTGACATCTGTCACGAATCCCATAGAAAAATTAAAATCTATAATAGACATATGAAAATATTATCCCAACAAATGGAAAGATATGACATCAGGTGAGTTTACAGTAATAATGCGTTTCTGCCTAAATAAGAATGTAACATAAAATTCAAAATCTAATTCATAATACGTGCTACATCGGATTGCAGGGTATAAAGACTAATCTATAGCATCGAAGTAATGCATAACAGATTTACGCAGATGCAGGATATCAAGTTTAGGATCATGAATGTATTTGCAAACCTGAAACTTGCGATGCCGGATGCTATTGAAGCACCTTAGCTCCTCAAGTTCAAAGTCTAAGTATCTATTCAGAGTCTCCTCGATTGGAACGGAATAGGTGCGGCCGCGGCGGTAACATTCAGAGTTTTTATTGTTACCAGTGTGAGAGTCGGTTGGTATAGTGCCTTCACTGGTGCTAGCTGCAAATGAAGGCGAAGCTGGTCGCTCGCTGTTAGAATGGGACGAGGTTGGTTGGTCGTTGTTGACATTTGGCTGCTCCGTCGAAGCCTCCCCCATAGGAAGTTCGGTATCATCATCCTCTGCATAGCCAAAATTTGGATGGTATATTGGTAAAGGTCGAATAAAAAATGGATCAAAATTTACCTCTTCGGCTTGATCCGGTTCGAATGAATGCATGGAATAGGAGGGAGCGTCTTCCGGCATTGAGTGCGATGAAGTGGCGATCGGCATGGAATGAAAAGAAGTGGAGGATGGTGCCAGTTGTGTATGTTGCTGCCAAGAGTGTGGAGGGTGATTCTTTCGCGACTGGGAAACGTGGGCGTTACAGTGGTGTTATGACGAGCGTGAGGGGCGGCCAACGGGTGGTGGTGGACTGGTCGAAGGCTTGGGTATGGGTGGCGAGGCGGTATTTGCTCGCTGTCTTCATCTACTACAGGGAGGAGGAGGAGATGGCGGCGTAGTGGTTTCTGGCTCGTGCGGTGAAGATGCTTGCTGTCGTTACCCTCTGCCACGAGGAGAGGGAGACTGCGGAGGTGCCAGAAACGAATCAAAGTCACTGGGAAGGAGGACGAACGCTGGCATATATCTTCTCTGACCGACGAGGTTTACCGAAGGTGGTTGAGAGAGTCGGCAAGCTTGCTCTCTGGTTCGAACCATGTTGGCAAGGTCGAATGGGTTGTGTTTTTTGTGTTGACCGAAGGTGATGGGGAAGATGATAGGTATGTGGCTAGGGAAATAAATGAAATATGGGTGTGGGTTTTTAGGTTATAACGTGAGTGTATAGGAATGGGGAAAAAGGGTGGTCAAACGGTGTGGGGCCTAGGGTATTTAAAATTTGAAAAATAATACAAAAAGGAAAATGGCTTAAAATAAGGGTGAAGATAAGTGACGGGTGGGTTGGGGTTGTCTAACATGCACCTAAATTGGTAGAGAGTTTTGCTAACATGCACCCATAATAAAAGTGGTCTTTCTACCATTGGTCCATGCGTGGGATGCTACCTTAGACTTGGACATTGCGTCATATTCGATTCAAAATATTTGGGGTACCTAAAAATAAAAATAAATTTGAAACCAAAATTAAATTAAATTAAATAAAATTAAAAATAAAATAGAAATTTAAAAATAAAATAAAATGGGTTGCCTCCCATTTAGCGTTTTATTTAACGTCGTTTAGCTTGACGACGTGATTCAGACTACAGGTTCCTCTAAATTAAGTTCTTCGACTAAACCAATTGGAGCATTCTCATAATACGTTCTCAACCTCTGGCCATTCACTTTAAACTGTGTGCCCAAGTAATCTTTAATTTCAATCGCACCATGAGGAAAGATTTCAGTAACTGTAAAGGGTCCGAGCCATTTTGATCGTAGTTTACCTGCAAAAAGTTTAATTTTGGAATTAAATAACAAAACTTTTTGACCAATAGAAAAAGATTTAAAAGCAATGTTACGATCATGAAAATCCTTAGTCTTTTCTTTAAATATTCGAGTGCTATCGTAAGCGTTTCTTCAGATTTCCTTGAGTTCTTGGATGTGTAATTTACGTGCTTCACCGATTGCGTCCATTTCCATGTTACATTGTTGCACTGCCCAATACGCGCGATGTTCCAATTCAACCGGCAAATGGCATGGTTTTTCAAAAACAAGGCAGTATGGCGACATTCCAATAGGTCTTTTATATGCAGTTCGGTATGCCCATAACGCATCGGTTAATTTAACACTCCACTCTTTACGATCCGACTTTACAATTTTCTCAAGTATTGATTTAATCTCACGGTTTGACAATTCCGCTTGCCCGTTGGTTTATGGATGGTAAGATGTTGCAATTCGCTGAGTCACCCCAAACTTCTTCATGAGAGCATCAATTACTCGATTAATAAAGTGATTTCCCCTTATCGCTTATTATTGCTCGCGGTGTGCCAAACCTAGAAAAAATGAAATATTTAAGAAAATTAACCGTGGTTTTGGTGTAGCGATGTCCTCTTCGCTAAAAAATGAGTTTTCGAAGTGTTGGTTGTCTTTCGGATATAAAAATATTTATTCCGTGGGGGTTTTGAAAAAACGCGTTATATTAGAAATTGAAGTCACCACCGGCCACTTAGGTAGGTCGGACACCATAAAACCAGAGATTCAAAAACCTTGAGTTCGGGAGTCGGTTACGGATGGGGAAGGATTAGCACCCCCACACCGCCCAAAATTGGTACTTTAATAATTACCGCTTTATTAATATTAAACTTTCCAGATTAAAGTGACGATTAATTTAAAATTCGGTTATAATTGCGAGTAAATTTTAAAGGCCCCGTTATCCGAGAGTAAACGCCCAACCACTATCACTACGCCTGATACTGGCCCCGTTTACGCTCGGATAAAAGGGCACCGCATTGACAATTTATATTCCATTATGCAACCTTAAAAGTAAAATATAAAACATACGATTTATATTGACATAATATTAAAACATAAAAAATGAATATTACAAAATAAATAAAAAAATCAAACACGTAGACACAAAACCTAACATATCGTAATAACAACAAAAATATGAGCATGAGCAAAAAACATATTTTCAAGACTAAATTAATTAACCCTAACATGCTTAAACCTATTTAATCACAAACGCCACAAATGCATGACATACAAGTAACATGTTATTAAACAGACAAGTCAAAATAGGATGCTAACAAAAGATTCAATGCTTTAACATATGACACGAGAACATAAATATGAACATAAGCATAAACACAAACCTAAATAACATAAGACTAATACGAAAAGAAAATTAACTTGATACTAACATATGACACCATTTATGCATATGTTGAAAAAGCTATGGCATTATATAACAAAACATCATATTAACATAAACTTAAAAACATGAAATTCATACTAACCCAAATATGCATACCATGAAAACCAAACTAAAGCATTACATTTACAACAAACATATACCATTGAAGAAATAAATTAAAACTAAAAAAAACATCACATCTAAAAAAACATAAACAAAGATGATATAAAAACTTAAATGAAAAAAACGAATAATGTGAACAATGCTAAGAAGAACATGAAATAAAAGACAAAGGGCGTATATAATTAGAACACAACAAAGGACCGAATTGAAACAAAAATAAGACCGAAAACTGAAATTGAAAGCAACTGGAAACATGATTCGAGGATGGTATTGTAAGCTGAACGAAAGTCTAGAGGACTAAAGCTGTAATATGCACAAGGGGCAAGCCCAAAGTGGAAAATTTGAAAACGCGGGATGGTCTCTGGGGTAATTGGACCTTTTGAAATCTGAATTCGGTTCATTTGGGGGCCAGATTGAAATATCTTCAAAAAGGACAGGGATTGAGGCTGCTAATTGTTGCGCGTAATAAGTGCTACGCAAATGTTCAAGTATACACGTCGCAAGTTATAGTATAAAAGATATCGTCTCCACAGGGATTGGTGCCACTTCAAGAATCTAGTCTCTTGCACTGTAAAAAGTAAAAACACAAGTAAAGGATTATAGTAGTTTTAACTAATAACTAATCTAGAAAGCAATTAAGTAAATGAAAAGATGAATTCAAATGAGAGAGAGATAGGCCAGGTTATCGTGAGTTGAGGTGTGATAGCCGATTTGATCGTTTTGGTAAAAGAGTGCACGGGCAACTCAGTTGCCGTGGCAACTTGCACAACGGGGTTGCCTTGGCAACTAATCGATGGTTGCCTGGGCAACTAGTTGGGCAACTACTTGGGCGTCTGGGCAGCAACCTTCAAGGTTCGACAGAGCGTTCTTCAATGGTTTCTTCTTATCCCTAAGTCAAAACTCTAGCTACTTGTGCATGCCTTGATAGTACATCCCTGCGTGAATCAAGGGTGAACAACAACCAATCTTGCGCTCCTCTTAGCCGTTGAAATCCTTAACTTATTCCTAAGCCGGATTAATCTTCACCATTAATAGATTGAATAAAGATCATATTCATTCGTTTCTTGAATCTAACTCTCCCGATATTAGATAAATAGATGAAATCACGAGATCCTCTCCCAATTCACTCGCAAACAAGAATAAGAACCAAGAATGAATAAACCTTGAAATAGAAAAGTGCAAACTCTTATTACCTAAACAAAAACCAATAGTTTCTCACAACCACAAAACACAATAACCATAGCCAAGTAAATTTAGTTCATGGCTAGGTTCCAAAGAAACACAAGATAAACAATCCCTAGCATGAACCCAATCGAACAAGAAAGAAAAGATGAAGCTTGTCGAAAATCCCTTGCTTTCTCCCTTGGACTTGTCGAAATTTCCCTAATGCTCTCCCTTTCAAGTTGTCGAAATCTCCTTGCTATTTATAGGGCTAGGCCAAAGTTTTTCTTTGAGGAGGAGTTTGAGTTGGAATTAAATTATCTTTAAAGAATATAATTCTTTATTATAATTTTATTCCTATTAGAACTTCTCCTATCTTCTTGGAATTTAATTCTTCTTTAATCTCTGCATGGCAATCAAATTCCTTTGGGCTTGGGCCTTGCTCCATGTCATCTTGGGCTTGTAAAGTCATTAATTTCGACATCCCTATTGCATTTTCTCTTTGTCGACAATTGCCATGGCAACTGGCTCGGCGTCTCTTTCATGCATTGCCCTGGCAACTAGCTCGACGTCTCCTTCATGCATTGCCCTGGCAACTAGCTCGGCATTGCTTTGGCAAGTGATCCTGCACATACACACACAAAGCACACCAAAGCAGCATCTTTTCCACAAAAACTACCAAGTTATGTAATCAAGCTCAACGATGGAAGGAAACATGGATTAATGCATGAATAGCTAATTATGCAACTAATATGAGCCTAAGTCTAACAATAATATGAGTAAAAAGGGTAAGAAAATTAGTACTTTTGAACACTTATCACACCCCCAAACTTGAACTATTGCTTGTCCTCAAGCAATGCAAACTCATAATTACCTGCCAAGACTTCAATTTTCACAAACTTAGCTTTGAACTTGATTTCAATTCTCTGAACCGGGGCACAAAGTATGATTGGCTTTTTATTTTTCGGAAAACTGAGGAGTTACTCGGAATCAAACTATAATGCTTGTGAGTGTGTGCAAGTTGATTTTTCGGATCCTATGCAAACAATAGGTTTTCAAATTACTTTATTGGGTTCTTTTTAACATGTTTTAGCTAGAGCCAGTTTTGGGCACCTCTAGTGTTTTGTTTTTAGTTTTCTTAAGTTAATTTAATCGACTAGAGCCGGTTTCGGGCACCTCTAGTTAAAAATTTTTAAAACCTCCTAGAGCCAGTTTCGGGCACCTCTAGTGATCAATTTTTTAGCACATGCTAGAGCCAATTTCGGGCACCTCTAGCATTCATCCAATTTTTATTCTAATCCCCCAATTTGTTAATTATCATCCTAAGTTTACTAGAACTCCTTAAATCAATCAAACCACAACAGTGTTTCATCAAATTTAGCATCATAGTAAAATTCTAAGTTTTTCCATGGTTATCCTAGAATAAAAATTCTATCAATTAAGTGAATTGGCAAAGTCATCATCGAATATTCATCAAATCTAAGCAATTCTTGTTCCAATTAAAGGTATGGCAAGCAATTTATGTATCCTAAATGTAATACTTAAGATGAATGTAACTAAGCATGGTAACTACTAATAACAATCCCCCCCAAACTCGAGTGAGGCATTGTCCTCAATGCATGCATAAAAATACTGAAAAAAATAAAAATAAAAAATAAAAATAAAAATGCATACGAGGACTTACTCCGAGAGTTCGTCATCGTAGATGATTAGTTTCCTTCTAGTCGGTGTCTTGATTATCTTGCTTGAACGCGATGGTTGTTTTCTTGTTGCCGGTGGTGGAATCGATCCTCGTACGGGGTTGTCCTCATCATCCTCTTCATCAATGTCAATGGCTTTTCGCTTGGAGGATTCAATTGGTGCGGTCTTTATTGGTTCAATGGAGGACTCATCCGAATCTGAAAAATCAGAAAATTATTCCGTAGGAGTTGATTCGGGCATAGGTGCTTTACCTTTGGCTTTTGCAGTGGTTGCCGGGATGTCTTTAGCTTTGGTTGCCGTGGCATCTTCAGGGTTGGTTGCCGTGGCGTCAGCTTCCTTGGTTGCCGTGGCGACTGCTTCATTGGTTACCGGGGCAAGGATCTCGGCGGGAAAGATTGGGAACGACACGCGATTGTCCGGGTACTTTCCTAGGATGACTTGGGTGATGGCATTGTTGTGCTCCTTCATGTACCGCATGAACATTAGTTGCCGATCTTCAATTTGCCTTAGGCGGCTTGCCAATGGGTGCAAAAGTGCTTCAAAGTGTCCCGCGATTAATGGTCGAGTTGCCCTGGCTTTAGGTGCTTGGGCATTAGGGATTGCCGCGGTGGCAGGAGTTGCCGTGGCAATTGGAGGCCTTGAAGAATCTTCCGGTGCCTCTCCCATTAGCTTTCGGATTAGTTCTTGATTCCAGCCAGACTTGGGTAGGGCCTTTTCATCGGTGGACTCACTCGGGACATGCATCTCCTTGCAAAGATTAGAAATTAAGCAAGGGAAGAAAAGAGAACCCTTATTTTTTGAGCTGCATACAAAAATCTCATCACAAATAATTTTTCCAATGTTAATGATGCGATTATGCAAAATAGAATGTATGAGCAAAAGACGTGGTATATCAACGGTAGTATTGTGTGTGGAGGGCATTAAAGAAGTTTTAACAAACTTATTCCATAGTTTTGCCTCGGGTTTAAGCCGAAGGCGATTTACCGTGCCCTTGTATTTACCGTCGTTCCTATGAGTTCTCGGTTGAGTGAGTTCTTGAAGCACCTTGTCGAGTTGCTTGGGATTGATTTGGTCAACGAAGGTTTGATGTTCATCCTTCTCAATGTAAAGTCCGTAAAAGGTGTTGATGCTTTCGGGACTTATAAGTATGGCCTTGTCACGAACAAAAACATAAGGATTATCCGGGTTAGGTGAATGAGCATAGAATTCTCTTACCCATGAGATGTTACTCGGTTTCGGTTGATGGCAAAAGATTTGCCACTTTTGATGTGCAATCCTCTTGAAGATGAATGGTTCAAGGCCGAAATCTTGATGAGAGTTGGAGTATTCAAAGCCTTGTTCTTCATGAATCTTCCGGCTTTCAAACTTGGATTGAAATCTTTCTTGAACCACCGGTGTAGCAAACTTCTTGTATCTTGGTTCTTTGGAGGAACTTGGATGAACTAAAAGTTTAATCTTGGATTCCATGTATGATCTTGGTTGTGTGTAAAAACAAAGAAAAGAAAAGAAAAGAAACTAAAAAGTTGCAAGATAGAAAGTAGGAATAGGTTAAGGGTGATGGGTTTTATAGAAAAGATAGGTGGGTGGGATTGAAAAAAAATGAAAAAGGGGTTAGGGTTTTGTAGGAGTTGTCGACAAAGGGGTTTTGGTTAGGATGAATTGGAGGCTTTATATAAGCCTTAGATTCAGCCCATTAGTTTCCTTGTTGAAGATGTTTTCCTACTTGGTTTAGAATTCCTTCTTTCTCTTGAACTTCTTTTCCTACAATTCAAAAACAAATCAAATAAGGATTAAAATTAAAAATAAACTAATAAAGAAAACAAATAAAGATGTGTAATAGGATTTTTAAACTTGAATTAAAATCTATCCTAAAACTACTAATAATCGGAAAAATAATAAAATAAAAAAACCAGAAAAAGAAAAAAAATAAAATAATTAAATAATCGAAAAAACAAAAATAAAAATATCAAAAGGGAGAGCATGCTCATGCATCTCCTAAATTGACCGCTTCCTTGTTACGTTCCACATGGGCACCATTGTAGTGCTTCAATCTTTGTCCGTTAACTTTGAATTCATGGTTGTCAGAGATGGACTTGATTATCACAGCACCATGGGAGAATGGTAACTTCAAATGGTCCCGACCATCTTGATTTCAGCTTTCCCGAGAAAAGTTTTAGCCGAGAATTGAATAGGAGAACTAGTTGCCCTGGCGTGAATTGCCGTGGCAATAGTTTCTTATCGTGCCATAACTTTGTTTTCTCCTTGTAGATTCGTGCATTGTTATAGGCGAGTGCACGAAATTCTTCTATCTCGTTGAGATCCATCAAACACTTTTGTCCGGCACTTTCCCAATCCATATTCATGGTCTTGATTGCCCAATATGCCTTGTGCTCGATCTCCACCGGTAGATGACATGTTTTACCATAGACAAGTCGGAAGGGGGACATACCTAAGGGTGTTTTGAATACAGTGAGATATGCCCAAAGCGCGTCATCTAGTCTTAATGACCAATCCTTCCTAGAGGGATTTACAACTTTCTCGAGTATTCCCTTCAACTCTCGGTTGGAAATTTCTGCTTGCCCATTGGTTTGTAGGTGATATGCCGTGGCGATCTTGTGTGATATGCCGAAGCGTTGCAACATCTTGGCAATTAGTCTGTTGTCAAAATGCTTGCATTCGTCGCTGATAATTGCTCTCGGCATCCCAAACCGTGTAAATATGTTTTTCTTCAAGAATCTTTGCACGATCTTGGAATCGTTGTTGGGAACTGCAGCTGCCTCAACCCATTTAGACACGTAGTCGACGACAAGTAGAATGTAGAGGTTGCCGAATGAATATGGGAAAGGTCCCATAAAATCGATCCCTCATACATCAAACAGTTCCACCTCGATGATGTTCTGGAGTGGCATCTCATGTCGTCTAGAGATATTGCCCGTCCTCTGGCAACGATCACATTGCTTGTAAAAGTCTTGGGCATCTTTGTACAATGTTGGCCAATACAAACCGAATTGCAAGACTTTGGCCGCGGTACGAGTTCCTCCAAAATGTCCTCCATAGGGTGAAGAATGGGATTGTCGGAGTACATTCTGTTGCTCTTCTTCAGGGACACATCAGCGTATAACCTGATCTACACATTGTTTAAACAAAAGAGGATCATCCCAAAAGTAATGCTTAGCATCATGGCGGAACCGCTTCTTCCCTTGGTGAGTAATACCATAAGGAAAAATACCACAAACAAGAAAATTAACTAAATCAGCGTACCAGGGTATTGCCGAGGCATGTGTCGCCGTGGCGACTGCTCCCAAGATTGCCGAGGCGTGTGCGTCAAAGACTACTGCGGCATTGAGAGTTGCCGAAGCGTGTGCATCCATGGTTTCTGAGGCGTCAAGGGTTACCGAGGCGTTGAGGGTTGCCGAGGCAACTAGAATTTGTTCATCCGGGAATGCATCGCATATCTCTAGATCCGCGTCCTCCTCCTTATTGCGTTCCAAACGTGATAAGTGATCGGCCACTTGATTTTCTGTTCCTTTCCTGTCCTTAATTTCAATATCAAATTCTTGTAAAAGTAATATCCAACGAATCAAACGAGGTTTAGCATCCTTTTTAGCAAATAAGTATTTGATTGCCGAATGGTCCGTATGAACAATTACCTTTTCGATAGTCCATACAAACCCTCCAACCAGTCACAGTCCTGGTTGGGATAAGAGCATTATTTTCATTGCTTACCACTGTTATACCTCCCTTTTTCGGTACACATTGTACCGGACTTACCCACGTACTATCGGAGATAGGGTATATAATGCCGGCGTCAAGCCACTTGATGATTTCTTTCATTACAACCCCTTTCATGGCATGATTCAGTCTCCTCTGGGCCTCAATTGAAGGTTTGTGATCATCTTCCAACAAGATCTTGTGCATGCACACCGCCGGGCTAATTCCCTTCAAGTCGGTAATTATCCACCCTATTGCCTTTTTGTGTAGCTTCAACTTCTTGATCAGCTTCTTTTCCTGCTCAGGCTGTAACTTAGAAGAAATAATTACATGAAATGTATTATCGGTTCCTAAGTATGCATATTTTAGTTGCTCTGGCAATTGTTTCAACTCAAGAATCGGTGGTTGTTCAATAGAGGGTTTTTCGAGTTTACCTTCCTTACCTGAGTAATCCAGTGGTTCAAAGTATGTACCTGGTCGATTGACTAGCCAATTTGCCTCTTCTTGTTGTTCCTCATCGACCGGTTCTTCATACTCCTCAGGTTCCTCTTGATCGGCAATGTAGTTGCCGAGGCAACTAAATTCCTCATTGAAGTTAAACTCTGCCGTGGCATGAAGTAGTTGGCATTCTTCTGGATCATCGGCATGCCTTAGTGTTTGGAACACATTTAGTTTGACCTGCTGGTCATTCACCCTCATTGTGAGTTCTCCCTTTTCAACATCAATCAAGGTTCTCCTGTTTGCTAGGAATGGTCTCCCGAGAATGATGGGTGCATGCTCATCCGCTTCACAATCCAAAACAATAAAGTCAGCGGGAAAAATAAATTTATCAACTTTTACCAAGATGTCCTCGATTTTTCCCTCCGGATGCACATAGGATCTGCTTCAGCTAGTTGTAGCATAATCTGTTGTAGGTCTTGCCTTCCCGATTCCTAGTTTCGAAAACCGATTTAGGCATCAAGTTTATGCTAGCCCCAAGGTCGCATAATGCTTTCCCGACATAGTGATTTCCAATGGAACAGGTATTGTGAAACTTCCAGATCCTTCAACTTGGGTGGCATACGATTGTGCAACATTGCCATGCATCCCTCCTGTCATGCGAGAATCAAGTTTCAAACTCTCCTAGCCTTGTTCTCTTGGACACAATGTCTTTAAGAAACTTGGCATAGTTTGGCATTTGTTAAATTGCTTCCACCAATGGTAAGTTGATGTGGACTTGCTTTAGGATATCAAGAAATTTCTTGAATTGGTATTCTTGCTTTTGTCGCTTCAACCTTTGTGGGAATGGTGGTGGAAGTCATATATCTTCAATCCTTTCATTGGTTTGAAACCTGATTAACGGCATTGCCGGGACATCTGGAGTTGCCGAGGCATTATCAACTGGGGCTACCGAGGCATGCTTATCGCAAGTTGCCGAGGTGTCTTTATCGTCGGTTGCCGAGGCATGCTTATTGCCGGTTGCCGCGGCAAGTCCTGGTTCAGCATTTGAGGCTTTGCCGCTAGGTTCGTCTTGATCTTTTTGTGGAGTTTTGTTTGACGAGCGGGTTTGAACCTCTCTAAGTTGTTGGCCACTTCTAGTGGTGATCGCCTTACATTGCTCATGGCCAGTTCCTCTTGAGACTTCAGTATCGCTAGGTAAACCTCCTTGTGGTCCAGTATTCAGATTTTGAGCAAACTGTCCGACTTGATTTTCCAATGATTTGATTGCCGCCTCTTGGTTTTGCAATCTCATCTCGGTCCTATTAATAAAAGCATCAGTTCTTTTTATGAAATTACTATTCTCAGCCATATATGATTTAGTTTTCATCATAAAAGCATTTAGAGAATTTTCCAAAGAACTAGATGCTATCGGTTGTTGCTGAGGCATCTGTTGCCGTGGCATATTCTGCTAGAATCCCGATGCTTATGCATTTTGATTGTTCTGGTTTAGAGCATTGTTGGGATTACTCCATGAAAAATTTGGGTGCTTCTTCCAAGCTGGATTGTATGTATTAGACATCACATTGTTGTTCCGATTGTAATTCCCAACATAGAGCTGGATTCCGGATTCTGCATACATTCAGAAGAATTATGGTTATCACCACATATCTCACAAAAAGAATCCATTACCTTGACTTCATGTGTGTTGTTTGGTTTTTGCATGTTCTGGACCATCTTGGTTAACGTGGCCAATTGTGCCGAAATTGAATCTGATGATTCCAGTTCATGTATTGTGGCTTGGCGTCTAACTCCTCCTCTTCTAGTGGATGGGAATTGATAATCATTCTTGGCCAGCCTATTTAGAATTTGCATTGCTTCCTCTGGCGACTTATCTAGGAGTATGTCGTTTGCCGAGGCATCTAGCATCATCCTTGTTGGTGTATTCACGGCGTTGTAAAACATTGTTACTTGAGTCCACACCGGGAATCCGTGTAAAGGGCATTTGTGTAGAAGTTCTCTATATCGCTCCCAAGCCTCGTACATGGATTCATCATCTGCATGCCGAAAAGAAGTAATGTCGTTACGAAGCTTATCAGTCAAATTTGTAGGATTAAATCTAGCAAGGAAATCACGACAAAGATCAGTCCAAGATGCTATGGATCCGGCAGGAATGCTATTCAACCATGCTTTCGCCCTATCCCTCAGTGAATAGGGGAATAATCTTAATCGTAAGACATCGGGGGTGACTCCGTGTATCTTGAACGAGTTGTAAATCTGGAGGAAATATTTCAGATGTTGTCGTGCATCTTCAGTTGCTGAGCCGCCAAATTGACCTATTGTGTTGATCATATTAAACATTACCGGTTTCAGCTCAAAGTGGTCGGCTTCAATTTCAGGTGCGACAACTCATGGGTTAAGTCCATCAAGATCTTCTTCAAGATAGTCTCGTATAGTTCTGTTTCGTGCAAGAATCACTCCTCCTCCTGCTCGAACATCTTGATTCATATTGCCGTCTTGATTTGCCATTGCTTTTCTTATCCTTCGTCTAAGTCTTTGTAAGGTTCGTTCGATTTCTGGATCAAAGGGATATTCTGGTGAAGTCGGTCTCGCCCTGGTCATATACCAATGCAAAACCAAAGTTTGTTAGCCCTTTGAATTTTAAACAAGAAAAATAAAAAGAAAGTGCAAGAAAGTAAAAACAAAGTCGCTATTGCCAATCCCCGGCAACGACGCCAAAAACTTGTTGCGCGTAATAAGTGCTACGCAAATGTGCAAGTATACACGTCGCAAGTTATATTATAAAAGATATCGTCTCCACAGGGATTGGTGCCACTTCAAGAATCTAGTCTCTTGCACTGTAAAAAGTAAAAACACAAGTAAAAAAATATAGTAGTTTTAACTAATAACTAATCTAGAAAGCAATTAAGTAAATGAAAAGATGAATTCAAATGAGAGAGAGATAGGCCAGGTTATCGTGAGTTGAGGTGTGATAGCCGATTGGATCGTTTTGGTAAAAGAGTGCACGGGCAACTCAGTTGCCGTGGCAACTTGCACAACGGGGTTGCCTTGGCAACTAATCGATGGTTGCCTGGGCAACTAGTTGGGCAACTAGTTGGGCGTCTGGGCAGCAACCTTCAAGGTTCGGCAGAGCGTTCTTCAATGGTTTCTTCTTATCCCTAAGTCGAAACTCTAGCTACTTGTGCATGCCTTGATAATACATCCTTGCGTGAATCAAGGGTGAACAACAACCAATCTTGCGCTCCTCTTAGCCGTTGAAATCCTTAACTTATTCCTAAGCCGGATTAATCTTCACCATCAATAGATTGAATAAAGATCATATTCATTCGTTTCTTGAATCTAACTCTCCCAATATTAGATAAATAGATGAAATCATGAGATCCTCTCCCAATTCACTCGCAAACAAGAATAAGAACCAAGAATGAATAAACCTTGAAATAGAAAAGTGCAAACTCTTATTACCTAAACAAAAACCAATAGTTTCTCACAACCACAAAACACAATAACCATAGCCAAGTAAATTTAGTTCATGGCTAGGTTCCAAAGAAACACAAGATAAACAATCCCTAGCATGAACCCAATCGAACAAGAAAGAAAAGATGAAGCTTGTCGAAAATCCCTTGCTTTCTCCCTTGGACTTGTCGAAATTTCCCTAATGCTCTCCCTTTCAAGTTGTCGAAATCTCCTTGCTATTTATAGGGCTAGGCCAAAGTCCTTCTTTGAGGAGGAGTTTGAGTTGGAATTAAATTATCTTTAAAGAATATAATTCTTTATTATAATTTTATTCCTATTAGAACTTCTCCTATCTTCTTGGAATTTAATTCTTCTTTAATCTCTGCATGGCAATCAAATTCCTTTGGGCTTGGGCCTTGCTCCATGTCATCTTGGGCTTGTAAAGTCATTAATTTCGACATCCCTATTGCATTTTCTCTTTGTCGACAATTGCCATGGCAACTGGCTCGGCGTCTCTTTCATGCATTGCCCTGGCAACTAGCTCGGCGTCTCCTTCATGCATTGCCCTGGCAACTAGCTCGGCATTGCTTTGGCAAGTGATCCTGCACATACACACACAAAGCACACCAAAGCAGCACCTTTTCCACAAAAACTACCAAGTTATGTAATCAAGCTCAACGATGGAAGGAAACATGGATTAATGCATGAATAGCTAATTATGCAACTAATATGAGCCTAAGTCTAACAATAATATTAGTAAAAAGGGTAAGAAAATTAGTACTTTCGAACACTTATCACTAATATCCCGTGCGGCGAGACAGAAACGTAAATCTCAAGAACGCGGGGGGATTTATAACGTTATTCCTCCATTTTCTTTTATTCCCCCTATAAAACTTATAACCGGCCCCCATTTATTCATTTTTCCTCATTTTTTTTACCTCGAGAGAGAACTCTCTCTTTTCTCAGAAACACCAACCACATACCCTTCAACTGCCGCGGTTCTAGAGGTCGACGGTGGTCCGGCTATTCCGGCCACCGCCTTTAACACCATAACAACAAAACCTAACCTAGACACCCCTCACAAGATCCACAAAGCTTCTACTTTTAGAAAGATCGAACCAAAATACACCTATTCCGACCCCGTAAAACCCAGATCCCTGACGTGTCGAGATGAAAACAAAAAGAAAACCCTCATTTTGTGGCTCACTCCTCAGAGTTTATCACCGACGGGGAAGGATTTTTCCTTTGGTAAACTCTACTTTATTTTTTACTTTTTGTACATGCATGTATGAGATTCAAAAAAAGTGAGGAGATTACCGATGGAAACTTTTATTTTTTGATAACTTTTGTCGCTGAGTTTTCTTACAGCTTTTTCATACATATATCCTACTCTGATCGTTTGGCAGCAAGTACTATAAAATACATATTTTACAGATCTAAAATGATACTGACATAGCCTCTTTTTGGTGATTTTTTTATGCATCGGGCAACCCTGAACACGGTGGTTGGAGGCCAGCATGGTGGAGGTATGGTGGCAGTGTGGGGGAGATATCTTTGGCCAGAGGCATTCCCGACCGTGTGATCAGATTCGATCCAACGGTTGAGATAACTTGAAGGATAAACGGTTCAGATGAAATCTCGAACGGGTGGAACGGCTCCAGATCGTGACACGTGGAGCTCAGTAGCCGAGGAGTTCTAGCGCGTGGGATGTACGCACGCGTGGGAGATCGAAGAGTCCGCGCGTGGATCAGACGCACGCGTGGCAGCCGAATGGTCTGGGCGTGTAATACACGCGGTTAGCTGGATAACTTCCTCCTTTGATCGTGGCCGTTGGATCAAAATTTGATCCAACGGTTCCTGGTTGGCTGCACAAGAGGGAAACACTAGGGTTAGACAATTTAGGGCCTTCAGATATAAGATTTGGGTTTGGCCGGTTGGGCCATGTAACTTGATTTTGGGCTATGTAATTATAATTGGGTCTTATATTTGTATAAGGACTAGACCTTAATTATTATTTTTTTTTGGTTTATAATTTATGGGTTTCAGTTTAAATTGGTCCATTAATAATGATAATAATAATAATAATAATACAAACACACACACACACACGTATATACGATACGTGTACATGCAAAACACTAACATTTAATGACATACAAGCATGCATACATATTCATACGGACTGATACGTATACCAATATATATATACTCACACACCAACTCATGCAGATATATACATTATATATACACACAGCATATATGCAAATTAATCAAATATTCAAACATGTAACATACGAGCATACATATAAATAATTACTAATACGTACATATATATGCACTCACAGACATCACACCTATACATTTTTATCTTACTAACACTCATGCAACAATAATATTAAATATATATTAGCGCAATATTTACAAATCAGATAAAAATGAGTGATTACAGTTGCCCCTCTTTGCTTGTTCTCATGGAATGGGAACAAAGCAAAGATTCATAAGCACTCATTTTTATCCGACTTCCCTGTTTGTAGCTTTGGGAACACGTGTTCTTCTGGAACTCTCCATTTTTCCTCTGCTGAATCTTTGGGCTCGTAAGTCCTTCCTATATAACTTCTTCCCCCTCCGATCTTGGAGCTACAGGCTCTTCCTATATGGAACCCTTCACTGTAAAGCCTCAAGTTATGAGTCCCTCCTATATAGAACTTTTCACTCTGAGACGGTAAGGCTTGGAGTCCTTCCTATATAGAACTCTTTGCCTTCAAGGCGGCTGGTTTTTCCTACATAAAACCTTCTGTGCCACGGATGGGTTCTTCTGACTGGGAGTTCTTCCTGTATAAAACTGATAGTCTTCAAACCTATGAGCCGTCAATCCTTCCTATATAGAACTTTTAGCTTCTAAAATCTCGGAGCTATGAGTTCTTCCTATATAAAACCTCTCACTCTAAGACAATAAAGCTCGGAGCCCTTCCTATATAGGACTCTTCGCCTTTAACGCAACAGGTTCTCCCTACATAAAACCTTGTGTGTCATGGGTGCATTCTTTCGGCTGTGAGCTCTTCCTATATAGAACTGCCAGTCTTCACCACGGAACTGCGAGCCCTTCCCATACAAAACTCTCAGCTCCTAAAACCCTAGAGCGGTGGATTCTTCCTATATAGAACCTCTCGCTGCAGGCGCTTGGAAACATAGGCCTTTCCTATATAGAACCTTCATCTTCACATTTGGGATTCACACTAGGATGGCTACCGATGTCTCTTTGAATCTGTAGATACCTGTCTAAAATAAGATAAAATGCTATGGCAAATGAATTGACATGCTCCTAATCCTAGGGATGTCTAACTATTCATGATGCATGAGTGTCAATATCTTGGTGGGCCTACTTTAGTCCTTAGTCAATCTCGACCTTACGTTGTTTGCTTTCTCCTTTTTTCCTGGCGGCGATACCCCATTTCACTGTCGGGTTCAACCATTCCAGCCTTTCTTTTTCTGAATTTCTGATTTGGGGTTCTAAAGTGCCATTTCAGGTTTTCGCTTTAGAGGTTTCTTGTTTTTTCTTTCCTTTTCTCTTCTTTCTCTTTTCTTTCTTTCCTTCATTTTTTGTTTTGTTTTTTTTTTCTTTTTTCTTCTTTTCTTTTTGTTTGTTTGTTTCTTTCTTTTGCGGTGCCCTTCCGGGTTTTCACCTAGGAGATCTCTCTCGTTGTCTCGAATGCTTTCTCCTAAACAAGCAGGGTGTGCGCCATTGGTCATCCTACCCTGGTGCTTGAAGACTTCTGCCTGCCCTGTCAACAGACGTTATGTAAGTAGCTAGAGGGTAAGGTTAACATCGTTTTCTAATCCCCTGCATCTTTAAGGTTAGATCACAGTAATGCTCAGGAATCTTTTGTTTATCATAAGCCTATGTTAGCTTATTTGCATGATATTAACAAGAAGGTAAGGAATGGATGCTCAAAAATATGGTTTTATTACGATTAAGGGTTCGAAACAACTTTGAAAGAGTCATGACACATACGAGGAAAAGGAAAAGCCAAACATGAAATACAAGATCTCTCATTATCTTCAGTATGAATGATACATGATCCTGTCAACCGTCGTAGAATCCTTGCCTAAAGCTTGCTCTTCACAGGGTTCATGGGGATGGCCCTTCTCTCCGGATATCCAACCTCTCAATTTATCCGAGCTGCCATTTACGGGTTTTTGACTCGGATCCTTCCTTTGCTTCAAGACGCCCTGTTTCGGGTTTTCGCCCTAAGCTCTCTATTTTTTTTTTATTTTTTTAAACGTAGTATTTCTTAACAACATCAGAATTTATGGGGCTTTTCAGCTCGTTTCCATCCATTTCTGTTAAGATTAAAGCTCCTCATGAGAAGGCCTTTTTTACCACGTATGGCCTTTCCCAGTTGGGCATCCACTTTCCTCTAGAATCTTGCTGAATTGGGAGGATTTTCTTGAGCACCAGATCTCCCTCCCTGAATTCTCTTGGGCGCACCTTTTTGTTGTATGCCTGCATCATTCGTTTTTGGTACATTTGACCATGGCAAATGGCCTTTAGTTTCTTTTCTTCAATGAGATTTAGCTGGTCGAGTCTGGCTTGCACCCATTCGGATTCTTCCAATTTTACTTCATTTAAGACCCAGAGCGACGAAATCTCCACCTCAATGGGGAGTATTGCTTCGGTACCATACACTATGGAATAGGGTGTTGCCCCTGTCGACGTGCGAATGGACGTCCTATAGGCGAAAAGGGCGTCTTTGCTATGATCTTCTTTATGTTCTTGTTTGCTGCTTCCACTGCCCCATTCATTTTAGGACGATAGACTGTGGAATTATGGTGTATTATCTTGAATTGGTTGCACACGTCCGTCATCATTTTGTTATTCAGATTGGAAGCATTGTCGGTGATGACCCTTTCTAGCAAACCGTATCGACAAATGATCTCATTCTTTAGGAATTTACATACTGTGGTCCTTGTGATGTTGGCGTAAGACGCTGCCTCCACCCATTTAGTGAAATAGTCTATAGCAACCAAAATAAAACGGTGTCCGTTAGAAGCCTTCGGGTGAATCTGCCCGATGACGTCCATGCCCCATGCTGCAAAAGGCCACGAAGAATTTATGGTGTGTAAAGGTGATGGAGGAGCGTGAATCTTGTCAGCATAAATTTGGCATTTGTGGCATTTCCTGGCGTAATCGATACAATCTCCCTCCATAGTCAACCAAAAATAGCCATATCTCATAATTTTCCGGGCTATAGACAGCCCGTTGGCGTGCGTCCCACATAGACCGTCGTGAACCTCGGCTAAAATCTTCTTCGCCTCCCGGGCATCCACACATCTCAACAATGTCTGATCATGGCCTCTTTTATATAGGATCTCCCCATCTAGGACATATTCTGTCGCCATTTTTCTGAGTGTTTTTCTGTTATTGTCATTTGCCCATTCGGGATATTTTTGAAGCTTGACATATTGCAAGATATCATAGTACCATGGGTTTCCATCAATCTCTTCCTGCACATTGCAACAATGAGCAGGCCTTTCAAAAGTCTGCATCTTGATGGGCTTCATTTCTGCCCCTATGTTTGTTTTGAACATGGAAGCCAGGGTTGCCAAGGCGTCTGCCATCTGATTTTCTTCTCTGGGAAGGTAATTGAAGCTGACCTTTTCGAACTCCTTGGTGAGCTCTTGAACCAATTCATAATATTTGACCAACTTTGGGTCCCTGGTTTCCCATTCCCCACGCAACTGGTAAATCACTAAGGATGAATCTCAGAATACTCGAAGTTCCTTAATCTTTCTTTCAATAGCTGAGTTTAGTCCCATAACGCAGGCTTCATATTCAGCTATATTGTTGGTGCAAAAGAATTCTAGTCTGCTGGTAAAGGGATAATAGACATTCTTGGGGGAAATTAGCACGACCCCTATCCCATGTCCAGGGGCGTTAGAGGCTCCATCAAAGTAAAGCTTCCATGAGTTATCATCTGAAACCTCTTCCTCAGTTGTAATGCACATCAAATCTTCATCCGGGAAATTAAAGTTCAACGCCTCATAATCATCCGAAGCGCGACTAGCTAGGAAATCTGCTATGGCGCTTCCCTTTACGGCTTTCTGGCTCACGTATACAATGTCGAATTCGGATAGGAGCATCCTCCAGCGGGCCATCCTTCCCGTTAGTGCTGGCGCTTCCATTAAGAACTTCAATGGGTCTAGCTTGGATATCAACCAAGTAGTATGGTACATCATATACTGCCTAAGTCGCTTGGTAGCCCAAACTAAAGCACAACACAGCCTCTGAACTGGCGGGTATCGTGTTTCACAATCATTGAACTTTCTGCTTAGGTAATAGATGGCTTGTTCCCTTTTCCCTGACTCATCGTGTTGCTCCAATACACACCCCATTGAATTCTCAAAGACTGTCAGGTAGAGGATTAACGGCCTGTCTGGTACTAGCGCGACTAAAATCGGAGCATTTGTCAGGTACCTTTTGATCTTTTTTCTAGGGCTCCTTGACATTCCTTATCCCACACACTGAGATTATTCTTTCTAAGAAGTCTAAAGACCGGGTCACACTGATCGGTTAATTAGGAAATAAAACGAGAGATATAATTTAACCTCCTCAGGAAACCACGAACCTCCTTCTGAGTGTGGGGTGGTGAGAGATCCTAGATGGCTTTTACTTTATCTGGATTGATCTCAATCCCTCTTCGGCTCACCACGATCCTCAAGAGCTTTCCAGAAGTAACGGCGAAGGTGCATTTGGCAGGGTTAAGCCTCAGCTAGTATTTCCGTAGTCTTTGGAATAGTTTTCTTAAGTTTTGTAGGTGCTCATCTTCTGTTCGAGACTTGGCGATCATGTCATCCACGTATACTTCTATTTCTTTCTGCATCATGTCATGGAAAAGAGTCACCATTGCTCTTTGATAAGTGCCCCTGCGTTCGTGAGCCCGAAAGGCATCACCCGGTAGCAAAAAGTGGCCCACATGGTTATGAATGTAGGTTTCTCCATATCGTTAGAGTCCATCTTTATCTGGTTGTACCCTGAAAAGCCGTCCATGAATGAAAACCATGAGTGTCCCGCAGTGTTGTCAACCAGCGTGTCAATATGAGGTAGGGGGAAGTTGTCTTTAGGGCTGGCTCGGTTTAGATCCCTATAATCTACACACATACGGACTTTTTCGTCCTTCTTCGGTACTGGTACCATGTTTGCAACCCATTCAGGGTATTTGGCTACCTCCAAGAAACCAGCATCAAACTGTTTTTTTACCTCTTCTCTGATCTTTAACAACATGTCTGGTCTCATTCTCTGGAGTTTTTGCTGTATTGGTTTGTACTCCGGCTTTGTTGGCAGTTTGTGCACCACTATGTCAGTATTTAAACCTGGCATATCTTGATAAGTCCAGGCAAAAACATCTTTAAATTCCTGGAGTAGGGTTATCAGTTCGTGCCTGGTTTTCGAGGAAAACGTCGTCCCTATTTTTACTTCTTTTCTCTCTTCTTCAGTCCCCAAGTTTACAACTTCCGTTTCTTCTTGGTGGGGCATGATTTGCCTTTCTTCGTTGGCCACCATTCTCCTCAGCTCTAGAGGGACCTCACATTCTATCTCATCATCTTCTTCCTCAATTCCCTCTGAGATCTCGGGGCATTCAAAATTCACTCCGGGATTAGATCCGGTATCATTCATACAGTCAATCATGAGCGACCTGCATTAAATGAAAATGAATTATATTGGGAAGAGAATGGCTTTATATGAAGTGAATGAACATGAAGAATGAATGAATGAAATAAATGAAATGTTTGTCATTTAAGAAAACATGGAAGATATTTTCATTTCAACAAAAAGTTAACATAGGTGTCCTATACAAGAGATCCCCAATGTTTATGGGCAAAAATAAAAAGTTGATTCGGAGCATTACTCTGATCTAGTCCTAAAAACCACAGGTAGATCAATATGGCTTCAATTATCAAGTGTTTCCCCGGGATGGCAGGGGCTGATGTTGGTCAACATTTTGCTGACTTGGCCCTTTCCAGCTATCATGTTGATGTACATCCCTTCAAGTGATTCATTAAATATTTCCTCCTTGTTGAGTACGTCATTTTCCTTAATTGCCTCTTCAACTTCTTGTCCTGGTTGGTAGAATCCTCCGGAGACAATAGTGGTTTTCAAACTAGGGAATGACATTGGTCTCCATGGAATGTCTTCTTCTTTAAATCTGGCTTTTCTTTGTTCTTTTTTTCTCTTGTATTCTTCTTTTCTCTGTTGGACACTTGGTTTGTAACCCAGCCCAAAACAGTCCTTCTTGGTTATCATACTTTTGGCTCTTAGGCTCCCTTGCAATCTCTTCCTCAACCATTTTCTTGCTTTGGCTCCTCGGCCCAAAGTTTCAGCGACGGTCATCTTGGTACAATTAGATAACCTAGGATAGGGGATCCGACTTCCCTCCGCGACGAATGTGGCATTCACTAGCTCTAATGCCCGAAAAGAGCATTCTGCAGCATCCTCGTCATTTTGAATGTAGGGGGCATCTGATGTCACTGAAGCAACAATTTCCTGCTCGGCCTCTACTGTGACCAATTTGCCTTCGATTACGAATTTTAATTTCTGATGTAATGATGAGGGGACAACTCCTGCGGAGTGGATCCATGGTCTTCCCAATAAGCAGTTGTAAGATGGTTTTATATCCATAACCACAAAATCAATCACGTACTCAGTCGGCCCGATCAATAGAGGCACCTCGATTTTTCCTATTTGTGTGCCTTCAAAAGCTCTCACGGAGTTATGGCAGGGCTTTAGGTGAGAACCATCTATTGGTAGTTTCTGCAAGGTCACCATAGACAGCACGTTCAGTGCCGACCCGTTATCAATCAGTACCCCCGGTACCACATACCCTTTGCAGTGGATTGTGATGTTAAGAGCTTTGGTGGACCCCATTCTACCCTTGGGTATCTCGTCATCACTGAATGTTATGTGGTTATAGGCAGTGATATGTCCCACTATCCTGTCCAGTTTTGCCACAGAAATGTCATAGGGCACAAAAGTATGATTTAGTACTTTTAATAGTGCCTCACGGTGTCTTTCTGAACTCAAGAGCAACTCCAGCACCGTGATCCTAGCCAGTTGCTTTCGTAGTTGTTCCACTACACTGTACTCGCTATGTCTCAGGAACTTTAGAAATTCTTTGGCCTGAGCCTCGGTTACCGGCTCATTTATCTTTGGAAGAGGTTCTTCACCGAATATCTGCGTGAGGGTAACCGATGTATTCTTTCCTTTATCTTTGACCGCTTCAGCAGCCCTTAAGGTCTCAGAGGAATAACATCTGCCACTCCTCGTGAAATGGCCCACCTCACCGACATTCACATTACTCTTGCTTTGCCCGTCTTTCAGTGTAAGCTCTTTTACCTCACCAGATTCTAGCTTTTCTGGCGTGGTCACATTTACGGCATAGTTCCAGGGAGTTTGCCGCATATCCTTGAATGGGAACGGGGATGGTGCTGAGATGATGATCTTGGGGTTTATCTTAGTTGTTTCTCCTTGGGAGGCACCTGCACTCCCCGGCCTAGAGGAGATGATAAGAGGTCTATCTCTCCCGTATTTGGCGATGGGGCTGTCAGTCATATGTACATCCGGCCCCTTCTTTCCTGTAGGCTCTTCGAAAAATTCTATTTGCTTTTCATTCATCAATTGTTGTACCAATCTCTTGAACTCATCACACTTTTGGATGTCGTGCCCTTCGTCCTGATGGAATTCGCAATACACTTCACATCCCTTCTGCATTATTACCATGCCTTTGTCGATCACATGGGCCATGCACAATTGTTGAAATACCCACCGCAGAGGAGATTTGATTTCCGACACATCATCCTTAATCTTCCTGGTAAAGCATTCCTCAATAACATTTACTCCTTTGTTCCCATGATTAGGCAACGGGTTAGTAGCTACACTTGGTTCTTCAAACTTCAGTATCCCAGAATCAATTAAGTTCTGCACAAGTTTTTTGAAAGTAAGACAGTTCTCTGTGGGATGACCAGGGGCACCGCCGTGATAGTCGCAGTACGCGTTCGGGTTATACCAGGACGAGAATGGCGGTTTGAAAGGAGTAACGTAATATGGGCATACCAGGTCTGCTTCATACAACTTGGAGTAAAGTTCCGAGTACGGAACGGGTAGTGGAGTAAAAGCTTGCCTCTCTTTCTCTTTTCTCGAGGTTCTCTCCTCTCTTTGATTCGAGTTTTGTGCTTTTCCCATAGGTGCTTGTGGCTGTGAGACTGTAAAATTCTTCGGGGCGGTGTAAGTACTGGCGGCGTTTACTTCATTCTTCTTGCCGTACTTCTGAGATCCCTTCCCGCTATCAATTCTACCACTCTTAATTTCCAATTCAAGGGACTCCCCAGTCCTAATCAAATCAGCAAAACTCTGTGTTGTGTTATTAATGAGGCGATCGAAAAGTGCCCCCTTCAAAGTATTAACGAATAATGGCGTAATTTCGTGTTCCGGGAGGGGTGGCTGAATTTGGGCGGCCACTTTCCGCCACCTTTGAGTGTACTATCGTAGACTTTTATTGGACTTCTGCCCCATATTTTCCAACATAATTCTACTGGGGGTCATATCTGTTACATGCTTATATTGCTCGACAAATGCTCTTGAAAGATCTTTCCATGTTTTAACATTCACCCTGCTCAACTGGGTGTACCACCGTAACGCCGCCCCAGTTAGGCTATCTTGGAAACAGTGAATCAGTAGCTTCTCATCCTTATGGTAGGCTGCCATCTTTCGGCAGTACATCATTATGTGTGCGGAAAGACATGTGGTTCCATCGTATTTGTCGAACTCGGGCATTTTAAATTTTGGCGGTAGGACAAGGTCGGATACTAGACTCAAGTCACTAGCATCATTTCCTGATTCTTCTATAGCTTGCAAAGTTTTAAATCTCTTCTCCATGAGGCGAAACCTTTCCTCCCATTTTTTCTACCTTTGTCATGATCCTTTCGACCAAATTCAGGCCTGGCACCTCCTCTTCATAGAGTGCTTCAGTGTCAAGGGGTTGAGTCTCAGATGCCCCTACCTGAAAATCAGCCGACATCCCCGTAGGGTCGATATATACCCTTCTAGTCGGATTCAGCGCAGCCGGTTGAACCTTATTGTGAACTGGGGTACCCTCTGGTTCTTGGACGATTTCTCCTTCAACTCTCTTTCCAAGACTCTTAGCCAACAATGCGGTTATGTCGGATACTATCGATGCTTGCGACTGAGCAATTTGGTCACTGAGGCTTCTTTGAGCCTCTTCAAACCTTATCTCGAGCTCTCTTTGCCCCTTTTCTAGACTGATTATCCTGTCTTCCATGAGCTTGCTTTGTAATCGGGTAAGGTTATGGATGATGAATGATTGCGGGTTAACTTCTATTTTCACACTGCCACAATATTTATAACATTAATATGGTTGCAAGAAAAATAAATGCGTGTATAATGATGCGAATGTCATGATGCAATGTAAGAATGTATGCAGATAAAGGTACTAATTCCGCTGGTAATCACCCTTTTGAACTATTTCCACGGGAATTAAAGGGTCTAAATTACAACAGAGTTCATATTACAAAATGAAGGTCCCTAATACAAAAGAGTACTAATTACAACACAGAGCCCTACAGATAAATCCTAGCTCTATCTCCTAATTTTCCAATTGCCCTGAGCAACTTGATGAACCTGGGGGCTTCTTCCATTTCTGGGACTACGAAAGGTCGGAGTGTTTCAGCCTCGATGGCCAAATCACTCACATGCCTGGCGACTCGCTGTATGTCCACCATCAGATTTGCGTAATATTGGTCCCTATCCTGCACCATCCGGGCAGGTTACGCAGTCTCATTTGCCAATAAATGTCCCCTCCAGCTGCGGCCTATTCGAATACACTGATTCTTTCCTTATAATCCTCAACAGTCGCTTCAAGGGACTTAATTCGGGTTCGTAATGTGCCTACTTCGCGCTCTCTTTCTTGTAGCTCAGTGAAGTCATTCCTCTGACAGTAAGCTCGAAAGGAGTATTCTACTTCTGCCACCTTTTCTCCCAACTTGACATTCTAACTTTGGCTCTGATCCAGACTTTGGATAATGTCATCGTACAACTTTTGCACCTCTAACAGTCTATTTTGGCCACTCATGGACCTTCTTTTCCAAGCGGCGACGTTTTCTCTCTCGTAGTTGACCGCTTGTTTTCCTTTGCTAATTTCTTGCCTAGTTCTTTCCTTTTCTTGGTCAATGGCTTTCTTGAAGGACTGCCTTTCTTCCTCAATAGCCAACTGACAGCTTTCTATCTCCTTCTCGATTGCTCTCTTGCTGATTTCTCGTTCATCTTCCACCAAACGAATACCATTAATTCTTTCCTTTTCCACGGCTATGAACTAACTTCGGCCGGCCTTATGTATCTTTGCTTGGAGTAGGAGGGTATCCTTTTGGTAAAGAGCGTTCTTCTTGCTCAAATCCACATTTAATTTTTTCAACTGCCTAATGATCCCATCCCGTTCGTCGACCTCTAAGCTTACTTTATAGAGCTCACTCACATGCTGCGTCTGTTGGGTGTCCATTTTCCTCTGAATTTCTTCGAGTTCATTCCGTAAGATATCAATTTCAGACGGTACCACCCTTGTAAGCTCCTCAAGTGGCACAACCGGTCCTTGATCAGATTCAAGAATCACATCATTAACCCTCAAACGTCTCCAAAGATCGTAGTCTGGAGTGGTCATGTGTTCGGTGTCTCCTTCCACCCTGATCCGGTAACAATGGTCCCAAGCCCTCATGATAGTCTGGACTTTTTCTTTAAACTCACCTTTGAAAGGAAATTCAGTTCGGCTTAATCCGGCAGTATTGGGAATGAACTGTCGTGATCCGAATTGTCGGGACACCAAAGCGGAGCACAAGCAATCCCTCAATGCAGTCCCAACATCATCAGCCAGTTGAAATCACCGCAACTGTATAAAAAGTAATTAACTATACCGAGCCATGGGACCCTCCATACTATGTCTTCGTCTTGAATGCCCCTGAAGAAACTAGACTATTTTTTTGTTTTCAAGTCCTCTCGCCACTCTTTTGCTAAGTATTCCCGTAAGGGCGAAAAACCTTGGAAGGATATCCCTGGTAGGACCATTGTCGGCGTCTTCCACATATGGCTCTGAACCCACGCCTATAACAGCTGTGCATACCCCCTGAAACGTCATTCTTCATGCTTTCGACTGGCATTTAAGGAAATAAAGGTCTCGGCCAAGATTGCTGGTACTGGATTTGCCCGCCGTTTTATATGCTCGAACATATCTAGAATGGCTACATCAATGTTCCCAAGAGTTCTTGGAAAGATCACCAACCCATATATTCCCAAGGCAAGCATGTCTATCCTTTTCTCCTCATCTGGATGTACATGTAGGATGTCTCGAATGTTCTCCCATGCAAATATTGTATTGTCTCCTTGAAGTCGGATCAAGCCATTAACCCAATCGTCACTCATTCCGGTAAAGGTTTTGAGCTTTGAAGTCTAATTCTGATTCCTTGGAGGTTTTACGTAAATCCAATCTTCCTGAACGTTTTTCTGATTAAGTAAGGCGGTATATTCTTCTACTGTGGGCATCATGTCCTGTCCATTGAAGGTGAAGCAGCAAAAGGCAGGATTCCAGAACTAAAAAATGGCTCGGAGTAGGGGTTGGTTGACCCGGACGCATAACAATTGTGCAATGTCGCCATAACTATCACAGAACCTGTCTTGTAATCTCTGGTCCCATCCTTCCCAGATACTGTCTTGGTTGACCCAGAATTATAACAATTGTGCAATGTCGCCATAACTATCACAGAACCTGTCTTGTAATCTCTGGTCTCATCCTTCCCAGATACTTTGAAGATCCCATAAGTTATTCTGTTGAAGACTCACGTAGGTGTACCCTGCTATTACGCGCTCGCTTAGTAAACTGTTCCCTTGGGCCTTCTGGTTGACCTCTGACCAATGTCTGACTGACAAGTTAAGCTCTTCTTTCCTAAGACACCTTTTTTCCATGGTGAAAGACTTTCTGATCGGGCAAACCACTTGATCCAGTACCTTTATGTGATGCAAATGTAATAATGCATGAAAAAAACAGAGCAAAAGAAGACATGTCAGTACCAGATATAATTAATAAATACATAAATAAAAAGATGAATTAAATAAGGTAAACAGACAAAACAACCATATTTATCCATCTAAGACACCTAGGTTATCCGCATGGCTCTAACAGGGTGGGTTTCTATGTTCTCTATATGCAGTTTTGGTTCTAGGAGGTACCCGAACTGTCCTTACTTTCCTCTACTAAGAGTAGCAAGGCCCCCGATCATCACCCATTATAGGCTCCTTTCAACCGGGTTCAATTCAGGGGACCCATTCGCTTATGTCTGCACGAAGGAACGATATCTTACGAAAGCATAAGGTACTCGAGCCCCGTAGGTACCTACTAGGCCTACACGGGAGAACGATATCTCCACAAAAGCATTAGCCTTTTCCCCCCACTTAAAAAATAGGTTTATATGCCAAATTTTAAATACGTTAAAATAAACGCGCAATTATAACCGAATATTAATTTAATAGTCACTTTAATCCGGAACTTCTAATATTATTAAAGCGGTAATTATTTAAAAAAGCTTGACTCTCTTTATTTTGTTAAAAAAACAAAAAATATCCCCAGCTAAGTCGCCATCTGTAGCGATGTCCTCTTCGCTAAAAAACGAGTTTTCGAAGTGTTGGTTGTCTTTCGGATATAAAAATATTTATTCTGTGGGGGTTTTGAAAAAACGCGTTATATTAGAAATTGGAGTCGCCACCGGCCACTTAGGTAGGCCGGACACCATAAAACCAGAGATTCAAAAACCTTGAGTTCGGGAGTCAGTTACGGATGGGGAAGGATTAACACCCCCACACTGCCCAAAATTGGTACTTTAATAATTACCGCTTTATTAATATTAAACTTTCCGGATTAAAGTGACGATTAATTTAAAATTCAGTTATAATTGCGAGTAAATTTTAAAGGCCCCGTTATCCGAGAGTAAACACCCAACCACTATCACTACGCCTGATACTGGCCCCGTTTACGCTCGGATAAAAGGGCACCGCATTGAAAATTTATATTCCATTATGCAACCTTAAAAGTAAAATATAAAACATATGATTTATATTGACATAATATTAAAACATAAAAAAATGAATATTACAAAATAAATAAAAAAATCAAACACGTAGACATAAAACCTAACATATCGTAATAACAACAAAAATATGAGCATGAACAAAAAACATATTTTCAAGACTAAATTAATTAACCCTAACATGCTTGAACCTATATAATCACAAACGCCACAAATGCATGACATACAGGTAACATGTTATTAAAAAGACAAGTCAAAATAGGATGCTAACAAAAGATTCAATGCTTTAACATATGACATGAGAACATAAATATGAACATAAGCATAAATACAAACCTAAATAACATAAGACTAATAAGAAAAGAAAATTAACTTGATACTAACATATGACACCATTTATGCATAAGTTGAAAAAGCTATGGCATTATATAACAAAACATCATATTAACATAAACTTAAAAACATGAAATTCATACTAACCCAAATATGCATACCATGAAAACCAAACTAAAGCATTACATTTACAACAAACATATACCATTGAAGAAATAAATTAAAACTCATAAAAATATCACATATAAAAAAACATAAACAAAGATGATATAAAAACTTAAATGAAAATAACGAATAATGTGAACAATGCTAAGAAGAACATGAAATAAAAGGCAAAGGGCGTATATAACTATAACACAACAAGGGACCGAATTGAAACAAAAATAAGACCGAAAACTGAAATTGAAAGTAACTGGAAACATGATTCGAGGATGGTATTGTAAACTGAACGAAAGTCTAGAGGACTAAAGCTGTAATATGCCCAAGGGGCAAGCCCAAAGTGGAAAATTTGAAAACGCGGGATGGTCTCTGGGGTAATTGGACCATTTGAAATCTGAATTTAGTTCATTTGGGGGCCATATTGAAATATCTTCAAAAAGGACAGGGACTGGGGTTGCTAATATCCCGTGCGGCGAGACAGAAACGTAAATCTCAAGAATGCGGGGGGATTTATAACGTTATTCTTCCATTTTCTTTTATTTCCCCTATAAAACTTATAACCGGCCCCTCTTTATTCATTTTCCTCATTTTTTTTACCTTGAGAGAGAACTCTCTATCTTTTCTCAGAAACACCAACCACATACCCTTCAGCCGCCGCGGTTCTAGAGGTCGGTGGTGGTCCGGCTATTCTGGCCACCGCCTTTAACACCATAACAACAAAACCTAACCTAGACACCCCTCACAAGAGCCACAAAGCTTCTACTTTTAGAAAGATCGAACCAAAATACTCCTATTCTGACCCCGTAAAACCCAGATCCCTGACGTGTCAAGATGAAAACAAAAAGAAAACCACCCTTTTGTGGCTCACTCCTCAAGTTTATCGCCGACGGGGAGGGATTTTTCCTTGGGTAAACTCTACTTTATTTTTTTTACTTTTTGTACATGCATGTATGAGATTCAAAAAAAGAGAGGAGATTACCGATGGAAACTTGTATTTTTTGATAACTTTTGTCGCTGAGTTTTCTTACAGCTTTTTCATACATATATCCTACTCTGATCGTTTGGTAGCAAGTACTATAAAATACATATTTTTCAGATCTGAAATGATACTGACATAGCCTCTTTTTGGTGATTTTTTATACATCTGGCAACCCTGAACGCGGTGGTTGGAGGCCGACATAGTGGAGGTATAGTGGCAGTGTGGGGGAGATGTCTTCGGCCAGAGGTATTCCCGACCGTTGGATCAGATTCGATCCAACGGTTGAGATAACTTCAAGGATAAACGGTTCATATGAAATCTCGAACGGGTGGAACGGCTCCAGATCGTGACACGTGGAGCTCAGCAGCCGAGGAGTTCTGGCGCGTGGGATGCACGCACGCGTGGGAGATCGAAGAGTCCGCGCGTGGCAGCCGATGGTCTGGGCGTGTAATACACGCGGCTAGCTGGATAACTTCCTCCTTTGATCGTGGCCGTTGGATCAAAATTTGATCCAACGGCTCCTGGTTGGCTGCGCAAGAGGGAAACACTAGGGTTAGACAATTTAGGGCCTTTAGATATAGGATTTGGGTTTGGCCGGTTGGGCTGTGTAACTTAATTTTGGGCTATGTAATTATAATTGGGTCTTATATTTGTATAAGGACTGGACCTTAATTATTATTATTATTTTTGGTTTATAATTTATGGGTTTCAGTTTAAATTGGTCCATTAATAATGATAATATTAATAATAATAATACAAACAAACACACACACACACACGCGTATATACGATACGTGTACATGCAAAACACTAACATTTAATGACATACAAGCATGCATACATATTCATACGGACTGATACGTATACCAATATATATATTCTCACACACCAACTCATGCAGATATATACATTATATATACACACAGCATACATACAAATTAATCAAATATTCAAACATGTAACATACGAGCATACATATAAATAATTACTAATACGTACATATTTATGCGCTCACAGATATCACACCTATACATTTTTATCTTACTAACACTCATGCAACAATAATATTAAATATATATTAGCGCAATATTTACAAATCAGATAAAAATGAGTGATTACATTTGGCATCGTTATTCTAGGTAGCCTTAGCTTCCACCCACCCAGATACATAATCTACAACAAGAATTATGTAAAAATTTCCAAACGAAGAAACAAAATGACCCATATAATCAATTCCCCAAACATCAAATATTTTGCATACATAAATTGGGTTAAGCGGCATTTCGTTCATACGACTTAAATTTCCTACATGTTGACATCTTTCACATGATTTACAAAATAAGTACGTGTCGCGAAAAATGTTGGGCCATAAGAAACCACATTCAAGAATTTTGTGCGCAGTTCGTTTTGGTCCAAAATAACCGCCACATGAGTAAGAATGACAAAGGTTCAGGATTGAATTTACCTCATCTTCGGCGATACATCGCCTAATTACCTGATGTGAGCAATGCTTCCAGAGGTATGGATCGTCCCAAATATAAAATCGAGATTCTCGCTTTAGTTAGTTAATTTCAGCTCTCGGTAGACTAGTGGTAACTTACCTGTGGCCAAGTAATTGACCACATCTGCGAACCATGGTGTAGTTTTTTGTGCCATCATCAACCTTTAATCGGGGAACTCATCTTTAATCGGCGGATCGGATGCGAAAAGGGGAATGCGACTCAAGTGATTTGCTACGAGGTTTTCGCATCCCTTTTTATCTTTAATCTCAATATCCTGAAGAAGTAAGATCCAGCGGATGAGCCTTGGTTTCGCATCCTTCTTGCTCATCAAATATCGCAAGGCTGCATGATCAGAAAACACAGTAATTTTAGTGCCAAGTAGATATGATCAAAAAAAAATTAGAGCAAAAATGATAGCAAACAGTTCTTTTTCCGTTGTTGAATAATTTTTCTGGGCTGGATTTAAGGTGCGAAATGCGTAAGCTATGACATGTGGCTCTTTTTCGATTTTTTGGCCAAGAACGGCTCCAACACTTGTATCCAACGCGTCACATATTAGCTCAAATCGATATTCCAGTTCGATGGTTGAACAATCGGTGTCGTCACAAGTTTTTCTTTTAGTACATCGAATGATTCCTTACATTTCTCGTTGAAATCAAAGACTTGATCCTTCTGAAGTAAACTGCATAACGGTTGGGCTATCTTTGAGAAATCTTTGATGAATCTACGGTAAAATCCTGCATGACCGAGGAAAGAGCGAACATCCCTCACAGTTGTGGGGTAAGGAAGTGAGCGTATAATATTGGTTTTTGCTTTATCTACAACAATTCTGTCATACGAAAAAATATGTCCTAATATTAGTCCTCTATCAACCATAAAATGGCATTTTTCATAATTTAGCACAAGATTAAATTCAAGACAACGTCTTAAAACATTTGTTAGATTTAATAGACACTCACCGAATGAATTACCATAAATCGTAAAGTCGTCCATAAATACCTCAATTACTCTCTCGATGTAATCAGAAAATCGTCTTAAAACATCTGCATCAAGGAGTTTTTGTATCTCCTTCTTTACAACTTCCATCATTGGTTGGTTTAATCGGCGTTGACCTTGTCGTGACGGTTTCGCTCCCTTCCCATATCCGTACACCGAACACGAGTCAGAAATGTCACAGAAATTTAAAGATTTTCTTACATTAAAAATCGGGACTATTTAAAATTTTCAATAAACTTATAAGTAATTATATCAATATATCAAGATTACTAACATAACACGTAATAATTATACATATCATGTATCATAAAAACAAAATCGTTATAAGGCAGGCCAGTTAAGTAGTTTAACAAAATAAACAAATTGACGGTTTCGCTCCTTCTTCGATCTTAATTTTGTGCATACAAGTTGAGGGACTAAGCCCTTTTATGTCCGTGATGGTCTATCCGATTGCCTCCTTATGTGCCCGCAACACCGTTACCAGATCATCTTCCCCTTCTTTGGACAGCTTGTTGGAAATAATTACCTGTAATGTCCGTAAATCGTAAAATCGTCTTAAAACATCTACATCAAGGAGTTTTTGTATCTCCTTCTTTACAACTTCCATCATTGGTTGGTTTAATCGGCGCCGACCTTGTTGTGACGGTTTCGCTCCTTCTTCGATCTTAATTTTGTGCATACACGTTGAGGGACTAAGCTCTTTTATGTCCGTGATGGTCTATCTAATTGCCTCCTTATGTGCCCGCAACACCGTTACCAGATCATCTTCTTCTTCTTTGGATAGCTTGTTGGAAATAATTACCTGCAATGTCCCTTTTTCCCCTAAAAACGTATATTTGAGGTTGTAATGTTCCCTTCCCGTATCCGTACACCGAACACGAGTCAGAAATGTCACAGAAATTTAAAGATTTTCTTACATTAAAAATCAGGACTATTTAAAATTTTCAATAAACTTATAAGTAATTATATCAACATATCAAGAATACTAACATAACACGTAATAATTATACATATCATGTATCATAAGAACAAAACCGTTATAAGGCAGGCCAGTTAAGTAGTTTAACAAAATAAACAAATTATTTCGTACATGCCACTATTCATAAACAAAACAATGATGCCATAGATACCAAAATAACCTGTCGATAGGATATCTCTTTCGATAGAGATGTTGATGCAACTGCTCCGCTTCTACTTTCACTTACCTACGTGTATAACCAAAATACACGCTAAGTATAACTTAGTGAGGCATAAGATGAGTAACATATATAAAAATACTTAATAAAACATGATATTTTCACAAGCATGATATTCTTTGAATCATACATTCTGTAATGCAAGAAAACATAACATAATCATTCTTTGACTTAAAAGCATACTTCATTTCATAAAATCATATAGCCCAAGGTAAATATCAAGTAATTAAGGTACGAGTCGGGTACTATAATGTACTATCCTTTACGGGCGACACGAAGTGTCGAATACAGGCACCACAATAAAGTGACGAATACGAGCGACACGAAGTGTTGAATACAGGCGCCACAATAAAGTGACGAATACGGGCGACACGAAGTGTCGAATATAGATACCACAACAAAGTGACGAATACGGGCGACACGAAGTGTCGAATACATCTTAAACTCATAATAGTAAACCACAATATAATCCAAATCAATATTCTATTACCAAGGGCAAACTTTAAAACAATTCTTGCAGTAATGGCAGGTAATCCAATTTCCATACATACATACATACATTTATCATATAAAACATCTTCATAATGGAGTAGTTCATACTCCAATATGTCCAATAACTTTTCATGAAGATATCGTGCTATAAAATATGTGAAAGCATAAAGAATATGCCACAATCTTTAAATCATCAAAATAAAGTATCATGCTAAAAACATGTTTTGCTTTTATAAAATCTTTACCTTTTAGGTCGACTTATCACAAGTCTTCTTATAATAGGTATGTTAACTAACATACAATTTATAAACATGTATGCACTCACCTTAGCCTTGCAATATGATTTCTTATTCGATATTAGTCTCGAATTATATCCTTTCCCGGTCTGTTGGTACGATCTTGATTTTTATCAAAATCTACATTAAAAATAACATATACCATTTCAAAGTATATGTTAGAACATACTTAATTCATATATAATAATGGAAAGTAAATAAAATAACTATCCATTATTTACAAAAATTGATCCGATAAAACTTTCCATATTCAAATCAAAATTTCTCATACTTTTTTTAAAATCTCCAACTTTTCTCAATATTCATATTTTAGTCCCTAAAGACTCTTTTAAGCTTCCAAACACCATTTTCAAGCCAAATCCTTATATTTCTTATCATTTACACTTTAGGACCCAAACTTTAAAAGTTTACAACTTAGTCTTTAAATTTCCGAAATTCACAAATTGGTCCCAAAGTTAGTATAAACTTCAAAATCAACCTTCCAATCATTTAACTTGATTTTCTAACATAACATACTTCAAATATAAACTTGTCAATCAAGTCCCTAAACTTTCCAATATTTACAATTTGGTCCCTAATGCAAAATAATTAGGGATTTTCATTCCAAACAACTTATATCATCATAATAAACCATTCTTCCTTCAATCATGTTCTAAAATTCCAAACTTGACATAAACCCTAATTTTTCATCTTTCAAGAACATGATTATTTCTTCATCAAAACAACAAAATCAAGATTGTATAACATCATTCTCATCATTTCCATCATCAAAATAATTTTCGCATAATTTCCCCTAATTTTCCTAATCTAACCGAATGGTCACTTAACCACTTTCCTTGAAATTTCCATCATTTGAACCATAGAAACAACACCATAACACCAATTTCAACATGCTTGAACCTTAAATCATGAAAAACCAACATGTTCTTCATCCACTCTAGTCATCAATCTCAACTTAGAAACATGGAAACTATGCAAAACTTATGTCAAATGAAAGAGAATTTGATGAAGAACAATTTCTTATCTTAACCCCAAAACCAATCCAAAAAGCTTAAAAAATGGAATTGAAATTTGCTTACCCCTTTCTTGGAGCTTCACGGCAAGAGAGAAAGATGGAAGAAAAATCCAACTTTTTCTATTTCTTAATTATATGCCAAATGGCATATTAAAACACTTATTTAATATAAAAATCATTTTAATAGTCAATTGACTATTTTGCCCTTGAATTATAACCAATCACAAGCCAACACTTGCCTAATCTTATCCTTAATAATAAAAAATATTCATAAAGTAAGGGTGAAAAGACCATTTTAGCCTTAATGCATCAACTTATCTTCAAAAATGCCATTTTCATCTACTACACCAAAAACTGCATAGAATCAAATTTAAATCGAATAAAAACAATTCAAAAACCACAATATCATATTCTTCAAGTCTTTCTAACACTTCCATAAAATTTTCATAATTTTCTGAATTCGAATAATCATTCGAATTAATTTCCGAAACTTATCCTCTTTATAGCTTTTCACACAAATCCCATACCAAAAATCTGATTCTCACTAAAATTCTTATATCGGAATAAACTATTCATTTTTGCCATAAAATAATTATTGGGAAAATTACCATGTTGGTCCCTAAACTTTTTCCCAACTTTTCACTTTAGCCACCAAACTTTAAAATTTTATGTTTTAGTCACTATACTAAAACCACTTACTTTTGATTATTTGCATTTTAGTCACTAAGCAAATATTGGGGTATTACAGAGGTGATCCGACAACTGCTTAAGTTCGATTTTTGGTGCCTGCAAAATCGAAGGTAGAAGTTTAGATCGTGAATGTGCAAGACTCAACTCATTATTAATTGATAAAATACATTCGAACTCCCTAACGTCGTCTTCAAATTCTTTGATTTCTCTGCACATATCAATAATGAAGTTAGTCTCAAAATATTCTTCAACGGCAGATTCAATAATATCGACAAAGTCTAAACTAGAAACATTATTAGGGTATTTCATTGCTTTATAAACATCAAACTTAACAACCTCACCGTCAAATTCCATTGTAAGAATTCCACTTCTTACATCAATTTTCGTATGGGTTGTGCTTAGAAAGGGACGTCCGAGAAGAATTTCTGAAGAAGTGTTGGACCGATCGTTTTTCATATCTATCATATAGAAGTCTGCCGAAAAGATGAAGTCATTTACTTTACTAGAACATTCTCGAAGAGTCATTCCGGATATATTACAGATCGGTCAGCTAGATGTATTGTCACCTTTGTATCCTTTAAGGGCTCAGTAGACAGCGAGTTATATAGAAAAGGGGCATAACATTAATAGAAGCCCCTTAAATTGCACATTGCACGTTTTATACCAACAATACCAATTTTGTAGGGGATGGGAAACATACATTGGTCTTTCAATTTTGGCAGTAGCCTTCGCTGAAAAACTGCCGAGACGTGTTCTCCGAGATTTACTTTTTTGATTTTGGTAAGCCGTTTTTTTATTAGTGCATAGATATTTTAGGAACTTGGCATACCTTGGTACTTTTCAGATTACTTCAAGGAGTGAGATATTTATTTCCATTTTTCGGAACACATCCAGGATCTCTTTCTCTTCAGCTTGCTTGTCTCGTTTTACCAACCTCGATGGGAAAGGAGGTGGCGCGGCGTAGGGAGAAAGAATAGAGGACGAACCTGATGCATCACGCTGGATGGGGGATTGCGTTTTTTCCTTGCTTTCTTTTGGCCATCTTCTTTTGTGGCTTTTGGTTCGACAGTGGTGCCACTTCGAAGTGTGATAGCGTTGACGTTTTCTCTTGGGTTTGGCTCAGTTTGAGAGGGTAGTTTACCATGAGTCTCGAGTCACCCTAATGTCTTGGCCAATTGGGTCATTTGCTTGTCCAACTCTTGTAGATGAGCCTTGATGCAGTTCTGAAACTTCTCTTGAGATATCACTAATCGTTCAACAATGGACTCCAAGGATGATCTCGTCTGCTGATAAGGCTACCTCTGCTGGTGTGCTTGATTTGGTCTTTGGTTTTGTGCGTAATTAAAGTTCATATGATCTTTCCATCCTGGGTTGTATGTATTAGCATTGGGATTGTATTGTCTCTGGGAAGGTCCAGGAAAATTACCCATGGCATTTACTTGCGCAACATTTTCCTCCTATATCATCGGACAACAATCCATTGGATGTTCTGGACTCGTGCATATCCTGCAAAGTCTAGATGCGCTTCTTTTGTCTGCAACAAGGGATTGAACTATGTCAGCTAGTTTTTCAATTTTATTTTCTAGGGAAACTGTACTTACCTCGTGAACTCATCGGGGGATTCACTTAAAGGGCGAAATTGTAGGGAGTTAGCGGCCATTGTAGAGATTAAAGTTTTTGCCGCTATTGGGGTCATGTTCACAAGTGCCCCTCCACTCGTTGCATCAATCATCTTCATTTCCATTGAAGATAGGCCTTCGTAGAAATACTGAAGAAGCGTTTGTTCTGATAGTCTGTGTTGTGGGCAATTTGCGCAAAACTTCTTGAATCTCTCCCAGTATTCGTATAACGACTCAATATCCTTTTGTCGGATACTCAAGATAATCCGCCTCAGTTCGCTTGCCTTAGCCATAGGGAAAAACATGTCAAGAAAAAGCTGAGCCATGTCAGTCCAAGTTGTAACAGAATTGGAAGGTAGGTCAAATAACCAATCCTTGGCAATATCGGCTAAAGAAAAGGGAAAAGCGCAAAGTTTTATTTGGTCTTTAGATACTCTATGTGGTTTTGTACTCAAACAAACCATATGAAATTCTTTCAGGTGTTTATGCGGATTTTTGCTCGGCAAACCATGATAGGTAAGTAGAAGATGTATCAAGCCCGTCTTAAGTGCGAATGGTGTTTCTCTATTCGAGAATGTAATGCACAACGGCTGTTGATTGTGTGGTGCCGTGACAAGTTGGCGAATGGTTTGATCTTCGTCAGCCATTGGAATCTGTTCGTTGTCGGTGTCCTCAAAGTGTGTTTCAGCTATAGATGATGATTCCAGTTCTTGTTGAAATTGTTGTTGTCGCTGTTTTCTTTCCCGAAGTGTGCGTGCGTGCAACCTTTGGGCAACTACTTCTATTTCCGGTTCAAAATCTGCAAATTCGCCCAGATTCTTCCTGGTCATAAATCAAAGCAAACAATATTAGTAACTTTGTCGTAGTCCTTAGCAACAGCGCCAATTTGACAAGCGTCGTAATTGTCAAATAAATATTCCTTAATCTCAAAATAAATAAATAAAGACGCAGTATAGAGAAGAAGGTGTCGGTCCAAAGGTACTAAGGAGTTTCTGATATTATGAGGTTTTGATTCTGACTTTTAGCGTGAAAATAAGAATAATGGGGGTTTTGATAGAATAGTAACTAAAGGTAAAATAATAAAAATGAATTTTGAGAAAATGATGGAAGTAAATATTTTTGAGAAGAAAATTGATTAAATTAATTAGCCTCAAGCTTTTGCCCTGCTTCAATTCAAAATGATCATTGAAAAAGAATTTTCACTCCATATACATGCCGTTTACAGTCTACAAGGCCCAACCCTTGTAACTTGTTTTTCTCTTTGGTAAACCGATAATCTAAAATTAATTTTTAGATTCCAGTTTTCTAGTTAGACTAACCACGACTATCTCCGTTAGAATAAAATAATTTGTAAAATTTGGAAAAACCCGACTCGGACTATGTTGTCTCGATGAGAATCGAATTCGATCTTAATTTCCCTTAGCGACTTCGTTGCTAAGTGCATTCATAGGAGGTCAAAACCACGACTATCGTCGATCATTCCTCCCAACTGTAAATCCCAACAACAATCAAGTTAATGTGCACTTTTGAAATGAAAGCGAAAAGATTTTAATAGAAAGGCCGATTGCCAATCTAAGTTTTCAGAAAATTGAGAATGTAAAACGAAGTTGTTGAGTGTTTTTAATTTTCACAAGGTGAATTGAAGCTTCACTTTAAGCCCTTGGCTAATAGAAGAATTTAGCTAAGCATGATTATGGAAGAGATCATACTTAGTATTTAATAAATAAAATTTAAAAGAACAAAAATAAAAGGAGAAGAAAATTTTATAAAACTTCCAAAGTAAAAAAAAAAACAAAGCTAAGAATAAGAGATATGAGGGATAACTTACCCAAATATGGTATTTATAGTATCTTAAAACCCTAAAAAGATAAAAGATAAATCCTAAAAATATTTAAATTAAATGCAAATGATAATCCCAAGTTTAAATTTTAAATTCGTCTGATAAGCTATCAAAATGCGGCTGATAAGCTATCAAAGTGCTGACGTCATCTTCTAGAAGAGCTGATGTGGCGTCCAGTCAGATCTTTCATGCCCGGATTCATGCCCACTAGCCCAGCCTTGACTCCAGATAAAATTTGTAGAATTTTGCCTATTTTTAGTGTGTTTTTCCAGAATTAAAGGTCTGCACGAAAAACACATAATAAAGCCCAGATCAGTATCATATTCGAATCTTTAGAGGCATAATTAAAGATGAAAAAATGATCATTTAAACTACTCATCAGCGGGGAAGGAATTGGTCGTAGTGAGGATTGAATTGGTACTGGGGATGGAGAATGAACTAGTGGTTGAGGTGAAAGAATCACATGTATCGGGTGGGGTGGGATAAGACTAGTGGTGAAGGTGTTTGGACAAGTAGTGGTGGAGAGAAGACTGATGGCTGAGGTGATTGAACAAGTGATGGTGAAGAATGGACTGGTACTGGAGACGGGGAAGGAATTAATCATGGTGGGGTGAAGGACTAGTGATTGAGGTGAAGGAACTATAGGTGTCAGATGGGGTGGGGATAAGACTGGTGGTTGAGATGATTAAATAGATGGTGACAAAAAATGAACTGGTACTAGAGGTAGGGAAAGAACTGGTCGTGGTGGGGACTTAACTGGTATCGGAGATGAAAAAGGAATTAGTGGTTGAGGTGAAGGAACCACAAGGGCTGAGTGGGGTAGGGATAAGACTGGTGGTGGAAAAGAATGGACTAGTACTGGAGGAGGGGAAAGAACTGGTCATGGTGGGGATTGAACTGGTACCGGGGATAAAGAATGAACTAATGGTTGAGATGAAGGAACCACAAGTGTTGGGTGGGCCAGGGATAATCTACTGGTGAAGACGATTGGACATGTGTTGGTGGGGAATAGGCAAGTGGTGTAGGGAATGGACAATTGGTGGTGGGGATAAGACTGGTGGTGGAGGAGATTGGACAAGTGGTGGCGAAGAATGGACTGGTACTGGAGGCAGGAAAGGAACTCGTCGTGGTGGGAATTGAAATAGTATCGGAGATAAAGAAGGGACTAGTGGTTGAGGTGAAGAAACCATATGTGTCGGGTAGGGTGGGTATAAGACTAGTGGTAGAGGCGATTGGATAAGTGGCAGCGAAGAATGGGATGGTACTAGAGGCGAGGAAAGAACTGGTCATTGTAGGGATTGAACTGATATCGGGGATGGAGAAGGAACTAGTGGTTAAGGTGAAAGAACCACATATGTCGGATGGGGTGGGATAAGACTGATAGTGGAGGCGATTGGACAAGTGATGGTGGGGAATGGACAATTGGAGGTGGGAAGAAGACTGGTGACTGAGGCGATTGTACAAGTGGTGGTGAAGAATGGACTGGTACTGGAGGCGAAAAAGGAACTGGTCGTAGTGAGGATTGAACTAGTACCGAAGATGGAGAATAGACTAGTGATTGAGGTGAAAAAACTATATGTGCTGGGTGGGGAGGAGATAATATTGGTGGTGGAGATGATTGGACATTTGGTGGCGAGGAATGAACTGGTACTAGAGGCGGGGAAGGATTTGATTGTGGTGGGGATTGAACTGGTACCAGAGATGAAGAAGGAACTAGTGGTTGAGGTGAATGAACCATATGTGCCGAGTGGGGTGGGGATAAGACTGGTGGTGGAAAAGAATGAACTGGTATTAGAGGCGGAGAAAGAACGTATCGTGGTGGGGATTGAACTGGTATTGGGGATGGAGAAGAGACTATTGGTTGAGGTGAAGGAACTACCTGTGCCAGGTAGAGTGGGGATAAGACTAGCGATGGAGGTGATTGGACAAGTGGTGACAGAGAATGGACTTGTATTGAAGGTGGGGAATGAATTAGTCGTGGATGGGATTGAACCGGTATCGGGGATGGAGAATGAAGTGGTGGTTGAGTTGAAGGAACCACAAGTGTCGGTGGGGGTGGGGAGAAGACAGGTGGTGCAGGTTGGACGAGTAGTGGGGCGACTGGACTGTTACTGGTGGTGGTAGAGATTGAACTGGTATCAGATGTGGAGAAAGAATTGGTGTTGGAGATTGAACTTGTACCGAATGTGGAGAAGGAACTGGTGGTGAAGATTGAATTGATATCGGAGGTGGAGAAAGAATTGGTATTGGTGGAGATTGAATTGGTACAGGCGGAGTAGAAAGAACTGACGGTGGCGGTGATTGATTTGGTATTGGTGGTGGAGATTGAATTGTCGTCGTAGGTGAAGGCGAAGGAACCACAGGCATTGGTGGCCTAATAGGTGTCACCGGAGATTGATTAAATTGATCAAGTGACGGTTTTGGTTCTGGCTTCAAAGTTGGAGGAGCTTGAACCGGTGGTTTTGGTGGCTCGGGCTTAGGAGGTGAAGCCCCTGCAGAACATAGATCCTTGGTACAATCAACCGGTTTACTCACCACTAGTTGACATTCATTTTCCAACTTCTGCTTCATTCGGCTAGCCACACAATTACCCGTATCATCAGACACAATGTTCTTCCTCTCCGGGGATATACAAGCATTCGGCTCATCACTGAAATAATTGTGAGAAAACGTGAAATTTGACAAGCTTGGCAACTTGCAAACATCTTCAAGCACAGATCCCGTCAATTTGTTGTTAGAAATATCCAAAATCTCAATTTTCTTCAAGCTCGATAAATTCTGCGGCAAATTGCCCGTAAATGAGTTGAAGCTAACATCCAAAATAGTGACATTCTCAAGCAATCCAATTTTCGCAGGGAAACAACCACCAAGCCCATTGTTCAAGAAAATAATCTCATTCAATCTCTCCATTCCCCCAATGCTGAGTGGAATACACCCTGTAAACTTATTGTTGGCAAATGTCACGAACGAGACGTTAGATTTGCCAATTGTTTCAGGAATCGAGCAAGTGAACCAGTTATAGTTTAAAAACAATGCATCCAGATCCTTCTCGAAGATCGCCGGTGGCAAACATCCTTCAAAATTATTGAATCATAAATCAACCTACTTAACGCCTGGCCATATCAATGCAACTTCAGGGAAAGGCCCAACGAACCGGTTGTTGCTGATATCAAATTCATACATTATGGTCAGCCTTGAAAAGCTCCTGGGGATAATACCACAAAACCTGTTTGAATTTAAATGAAGCAATGCAAGGTCGGTCAACAACCCCATCTCTACCGAAAAGTAACCGGCGATGTCGGCATGGTTAAGGTCAACACCACCGACAACCTTCAATTTGGGGTCATCCAATGCCTGAGCACAAAACACGCCTTTGTAGATACACACAACGGCTCCAAACCAATTCCTGGTGGTGTTCAAAGGGTCGGAGTACATGGCCTTTTTTCAGGCATGAAGGGCGATGTAAGCCTTCCTAAGCCTTTCGTTTTCGAAAGTTTCGGTTGTTTTCACTGTATTTTCAAACCCGTCGGGGAGTTCACCATTTTCGGGGAGAGTTAAGAGCTGACGACGAGCGATATACGACGTTTTGTTGTCGGACAATGCGGAAGTAGGTGCTGCTTTATATAATAAAAAACAAGAGAGAAAAAGAAAGCAGCCCAAGGCCGAAAGAGCTTGACGAATATACATTACTGATCGCTTTAGTCTGCCCAAGGCTGCTTATGCAATGAAGATGGAACCGTTGGAGGGGGCATTATGTTGATGGGAAAATGTCTAATTTAGCTGCCGAAAAGATTGGTGGGTTGTTCAATTTTAAAGGTTATGAAATAAAGGAATATAAATATAAATTTTTTTAAGTTTTGTTCTTCGAAATATGCTTTTTTTTTAATTTAAATATTATATGACAGAGAAAATATTTCATGATGGTGATTTTTTTCTTCTCATAAATTGGTTAATTTTAAAGATTGTGGATTTAGTTTAGAATTTGGAGTTTATGGTATAGAATTTTTTATTTATGGTTAGACTTTAAGGTTTAGAGTACTTTACAATCTACACTCTAAACCCAAATCTTAAATTAAACCCAAACCCATAAAATTAATTCGCTTAAGTAAAAAAAAAATACAGATTCATCTTCTCCTTGGTGCTTGAGTAGTATTGGGCATCTATTTCACAAGATACAACAACAAACGTTTACAGCGGCAGCATAACTATAATGAACAATCAAACACAATTTTACCTTTCTTTATCACAAAAAACCAAAAGTTTTTTTTTTATGCATGTATTTTTTAACATTGTAAATAACATTTTCGTTGAGTAAAATATTTTGGAAATATCTTCTTTATATAGAGGATAAAAATAAATAAATGAGAAGTATGTATTTTAGTTGTTTGGGGTTGTTTTGGGCATTTTGTTTTCTTGGTGACGATTCTGTTGCATCCGTTGTTTTTGGATGATGCATCTTTGATGTGGTTGTTTTGGTGATTTGTATCTTCTCTTGTGAGTATGTAAATTTATTGCTTGACATCCTCTAATTTTGTATCCCTTTTTGAGATCTTAATTTTCATTAATAAAATCTATCGGAAAAGGTTAAATGAATTTAACGTACATTGAATCTGGAATGCTTTTGAGGAAAAATATCAGTATGATACAAACATATTTGAATAATTTACGAATGTTTCCAATTTTTTTATGTAAATGTCTTCAAAACTTTTATAGGAAGATATTATACGTATATAAATTTTAATTTAATTTTCACAAATCATAATCATTATTGATATAATATGAGTTTTGTTTTTTATTTGAATTAAAAATAATTGTATTAAGAATAATTGGTTTTTTTTTTGAATGTGTAAAATTATATCAAAGTTTCTATATAATTTTTAAGATATTTCAATAGTATAAGTTGTAATTTTATGGCATGAGATGCGCCTTAATTATGTTGATTTATATCACTGCTAACCTTTATAATTTTTTTATTAAGTCAAAAGATACTATATAACAAAAATAAATATTAAATTTGAATCCATATAAAATAAAACAATATCATAACCTTTACAATTTTATTTCGACCTCTAATGTCAAATTTCTAAGTTCGTCTCTAATCTAAACATATTCCAAGACATGTAATCTTTTAATTCGGCAACAGATAAATATCCATTGGACACGTTGGAATTAAGAGAAACTACTGCGACGCTCTTATGGGGTCCCTCTCAATCGGATTGCTGACATCTATGGATCGAGTAGTAGGGGAGGAGGAGGCGGTAGAGCATACTGAGGTTGGCTCTGGCGTTCTTGCGAGTGGCCTCGACCGGGGAGCAAAGGATTTTAGCATCAGGACGGAGCTATATGATTTATTTATTAATTTATTCTCCACTTTTAAACATTTATATTTTGTCCTCAATCCCAAATTATGGCTCTATCTTGATTAACATAGCGGTCATAGAATATCCAATTGTTGATTTGGCTTCATGGGAAGAAAGTGTGGATAGGGCAAACAGGGTTGATGCCACTCCCATAAATGCTACCGACCCTCTCCCGGTTTCTCTAATTGAGGTGCCTAACAGTAGGTATATGTTTCCTTGTGGCGATAAATTGGATTAAAAACATATGGCTCAGGCCATGATGCTGGTCGGAAGTTTTTTATGGGATTGATAAGCTGGTACGCTCGATTGGAGCAATGCAATTTCTCCATGCTCCAAAAGAGTGTAACGACATGGCGGATCAGTTGGCGAAGGCTGAAATGCAGAGGCATCAGCTGTTTAAAGCTTGGTTGTAGCTCTAGCGTGTTGTGGCAATCTCTTTTTGCTCTAGTGCGGTTGTGACTACCTGTTAGGGTCTTATGAATAAGAGTGGCTCGATTGAAGGTTGTGGATGGTGCTGGGGCAGAGAGTTGTTTTGGGAATGACAGCTTTCCTTTGAAGTTGGTAGTTGAGACAAGGGGCGGATCCAGGAATTTAAGTTTGGTAGTTTACCTATTTATCTTATTTAGAGGTGTAAGGCTTCGAATCCCTCTAAACAATCAATTTGACTACAACCGACTAAATAAGCATCAAAAAATACATTTTGTTAAAGAAATATCCCTACTTGAAAAAAGAATTAAGAAAGTAATAACAATCCTCGATTGATAGAAGTGACATGAAAGTTGAATTGATAAAGGGATGAGTAAAGAAATTCGGCATACCATTTTTTCTTGTCAAGTAGAACGTTTAAAGAGATAAGTGCGATATCATGAAAGTTCTTCTGAGATTCAAAGACAAAGAGTTATCAAAAGTTTGAATATTTGAGGATTGAACCAAATGTAATTTTTGTACCAGTATTTTTTTAAGTATGAAGGGCGACCCAAATGTAATCGTACCCATATTTAATTTGACTCCAATATAACCTTATATTTAAGTGACTCAAATGCAACTTTTAAAAATTTAGTGACCCAAATGTAATCGTACCCATATTTGAGTAACTCAAATGTAACTTTATCCATATTTGAGTGACTCAAATGTAACTTTTTAAAATTAAGTGACCCAAATGAAACTTTTAAAAATTAAATAACATAAATATAACTTTATCTATAATTGAATGACTTCCATTATAGTTTACTCAAAAGATCAATAGTGATTCACGTGACCCACCAGATATCTTAATAGATTCGCGCATGGGTGAGACAAAGAGTGTCTTTTGAGCAGAGTAGTTCTTATGTTTCCTTTTATTGTAAGCGTAATGTGGTTGCCTAATTGTGCGCACTATTTTTTTTTAAATTAGAATTAAGAAGATTTTTAATGAGGCACACAATTTGACTTAAATTGTATACTTTAATTTTCTAATAAAAGCATAATTGCTGAGAAAAAAAAAAGTAGATACCATATGTTTACCGAGATGCAGGATACCCTTCGCAAGAGTACAAAAAAATGCTACTATGCTCGATTTGCAGGACAAGTCTATGAATGCATTGGAAAAAAAAAGCGTAGAGATGGCGCGATCAGAAGGTGGAAGAAGAAGGGAAATAGAACACTTTGGAAATCACTATTGAGTCACCTACTGATTCTGACATTCTTATGCGATTTGGTAAGAAAAGTTTTGGTTTTTGGTAAACGTATTGGAACTCAATTTATAGATAACGAGGAAGAAATCATTGTGGACTTTATCCAAGCGGATTTGCAACAAGATTCTTAGGAATCTGATTTAAGTGACGTGTCTTGTCGTTTTTGAGTTTCTTGTTCGGGCATGTGTTATAGAGTTAAGGTAGGTGTTAGCTGCGTTGTGTTTGGTTTTAGCGAGGTGAGCCTTGGTGATGTATTTTTATTTGTTCGTGCCAACGTGTTTTTATGATTGGCATCTTATAAGGTAAAAAATATCTATTTTGCTGAGGAAAAAAATATAAGGTAAAGTACACCATTAGTCACCGAACTTTTAAGGTACATGTATTTTGGTCACCAAACTTTTAAAATTTTTATTAGGGTCATTCACCTTTTAGTCCGTTTTTATTTTGGTCCTTCCAATTAACTTCCGTTAAAAACGCTGACGTAATACGTTATCTTCTTCTTCAACTTCTTTCTTTTCTTTTTCCTGTTTTTTAACCCCTGAGTTAATCCCTTGTCGCCTTTCTTTTTAATGTTATACTATAATATTAAAAAGAAAATAAAACCGTCATTTTTGGTATCAATTGGCTCATAATTATTTATCCCTCCGTATCATTCAATATGTTCAGTATTGACTTTTTTGGATTATTTTTTTAACTTTGACTCATTATTATTTTAAATTTATTATTGATAAAAATGTGAAAAATATGTTTTAAAAACTTTCAGTCAAGTAGTTTAAAAATATATATTTTTTTATACAATTTAATTAATTAAAATATTTAAAATAATTATAGTCAAAGTTAAAAAATTAACTTTTAAAAAGTTAATACTGAACATATTGAGTGAGACAAAGGGAGTAATTGAGAAGATAAGATTTTTTAAAATGGTCCTCTTATAAAAATTTTCATTTGTTTCCTGAGCAAATCTCGGTAAGGAATATTTCTTTCTTTCTTCTTTCTGTTGTTAACTCGTTGAGATTGTGAAGCTTTCTTTCGGATAATTCGAGTTAACCCTCCGTGTTTATTCTGTATGAACGTCTTTTTGTTCACTTTTTCTTGTTTTTTTATTTGTATTTTTAGAATTATTTTTTGTTTTTTTTCCTTTAATTTTGCTTAGATTTGTGTATAGTAATTACATATTTAAGGAACGCAAATCTGAGCAAAATTCTAAGTTTGGTCGCTAACATATGTTGAAGCTTTTTTTATCATTGTTCTTATAGTCATGGATCTTGGGTTCGGATTGATTTCTCTTGGGTGTTAATCATATTTGTGTTTTTAGCTTATTTTCATGGCGATTTTAACTTTGTACACGTAGATCTTTCGGGGTTTATGCTAGGTTTTTTTGGATGAATTATGCTAGATATTAATTTGTTCTAATAATTCTAGAAATGACTGAATTATAATCTTAGTTTCATGTTTAATGGTTGTGATTTGCTGAATCATTGTCCTAAACAGAACTTAAAAGCAAAAGTGTGCTTTCTGTCATTTTTGGTCCTTTTCTCTCAATTGCTTTATTTGTAAGCAATCTCCCTTTCAGTATGATTTAGTATGTAAATTGATATTTCATAGCAATGCTTGAGATTCTAAGTTGCAGATGTTTAATTAGAATCGTGGGAGTTAACAGAGCAAGGAAAAACAGGGAAATGAGAAGAAAGAGTTCAAGAAGAAGATAACTACTACGTCAGTGTTTTTAACGGAAGTTAACGAGAGGGACCAAAATGAAAGCAGACTAAAAGTTGAGTCGACCTAATAAAAATTTTAAAAATTGAGTGACTAAAATGAACGCGCCCTAAAGTTTGGTGACCACTGGTATACTTTATCCAAAAAATAATGTGATATAATTATGATAAATTAGGAATTGGCATATTGTTTTTCATTAAGAGGAATTGTCGTGTTGCATAAACAATTACACCCCGAAATAGAATAAATTCATTGTTGCATTCTTCTGAGTGAGGTTTATGTAGTTTATTTATTTGAACAAAATTTTTTTTTCGGTGTCCATTATGTTTCTACACTAAAATATAAAATTTTACATATTAACTTTAGATTTTAAATCTTAAATTCTAAACTTTAAACCTTACAAACCCTAACACTAAACTCTAACTCTAAATTCTAACCTTAAACTATATTTTTAATGATGAAACATACATAAAAACACCGAAAAGGGTATATGATCTCTATTCTATTTGTGACATAAAAGAGTGAGAACAAAAATCCTCTGCCCTTTCTATGCCAAACACTAAAAAATTAAATTCTAAGCCTTAACTATAAATTGAAATCCTAAACCTTAATCTATAAACCCTAAAAAAATATCATGCTTTTAATTCCTTAAATTTTAATCATAAACCCAAACCCTAAACCTATTTTTTTTAGTGTGGACGAGCACAAAAAGAGGATAATTTCAATTCGATTAATGTTACCATTATTTGTTTAAAATCGTGTGAAGGGAGCAGATGATGCTAATAATGGAGTTTCATATATATAAGAGCTTTTTTGTTGATCATGCTACAAATAAATGGAAATTGCATACCCACTTAGAAAAAACAAGGTAACAACGTTAAGTCTATTGTACTAATTAGTAGCCTGGAAAAATTGGTGGAGGTGGCGACGAGTATTTGAATCCAATGTTTGGTGGGAGGACAACATCCTCTTTGGGAGGTGGTGCAGGTTTGACAACCGGTGGAGGCGGGGATTGTACTGGTGGAGGTGGAGAGTGGATGGGTGGAGGCGGGGAGTGGACTGGTGGTGGTGGTGAGAAGACCGGTGGGGGAGGAGAGTGCACTGGCGGTGGTGGTGAGAAGACCGGTGGGGGAGGAGAGTGCACTGGCGGTGGTGGAGAGGGAACAAGTGGTGGTGGTGAGAGGACTGGTGGAGGTGGAGAGTACACTGGAGGTGGCGGAGAGAGAACAGGTGGTGGTGGGGAAAAGACTGGTGGTGGAGGCGATTGAACTGGGACAGGAGGTGGAGGTTGAACGGGAACCGGAGGTGAAGGAACCGCAGGTGTCGGTGGCCTAACAAGAGTCACCGGAGATTGATCAAATGGATCAGGTGACGGTTTTGGTTCTGGCTTCGGCTTTGGAGGAGCTTGAACCGGTGGTTTTTGTGGCTCAGGCTTAGGAGGTGAAGACCCTGCAGAACACTGATCCTTGCTACAATCAACCGGTTTACTCACCACCGGTTGACATTCATTTTCCAACTTCTGCTTCATCCGGCCAGCCACACAATTACCTGTATCATCCAACACGATGTCCTTCCTCTCCGGCGATATACAAGCATTCGGCTCCTCACTGAAATAATTGTGAGAAAACGTGAAATTCGACAAGCTTGGCAACTTGCAAACATCTTCCAGCACAGATCCCGTCAACTTGTTGTTTGAAATATCCAAAATCTCAATTTTCTTCAAACTCGATAAACTCTGCGGCAAACTACCCGTAAATGAATTGTAGCTAACATCCAAAATAGTGAGATTCTCCATCGATCCGATTTCTTCCGGGAAACAACCACCAAGCCCATTGTTCAAGAAATTAATCTCATTCAATCTCTTCACTCCCCCAATACTGCGCGGAATACACCCTGAAAACTTATTGTTGGCAAATGTCACGACCGAGACGTTGGATTTGCCGATTGTTTCGGGGATCGAGCAAGTGAACCTGTTATTGTTTAAAAACAATGCATCCAGATCCTTCTCGAAGAGCGCCGGTGGTAAACAACCTTCAAAATTATTGAACCGTAAATCAACAAACTTAACTTCTGGCCATAACAATACAACTTCAGGGAAAGGGCCAACGAACCGGTTGCTGCTGATATCAAATTCATACATTATCGTCAGCCTCGAAAAGCTCTTGGGGACAATACCGCAAAACCTGTTTGAATTTAAATGGAGCAACGCAAGGTCGGTCAATAACCCCATCTCTACCGGAAAGTAACCGGCGATGTCGGCATGGTTAAGGTCGACACCGGCGACGACCTTCAATGTGGGGTCATCTAATGCCTGAGCACAAAACACACCTTTATAGCTACACACATTGGAGCCAAACCAGTTGGCCGTGGCGTTCAAGGGGTCGGAGTATATAGCCTTTTTCCAGGCTTGAAGAGCGATGTAAGCCCTCTTAAGCCTTTCGTTTTCGAAAGTTTCAGTTGTTTGCACCGTAAACTCGTACCCGTCGGGAATATCACCATTTCCCGGGAGATTTAAGAGCTGACGATGAGCGATAAAAAACACTTCGTCGTCGGATAATGCGGAAGTGGTTGCTGCTTTATACAAGAAAAAATAAGAGAAGAAAAGAAAGCAGCCCAAGGCCGGAAGAACTTGATGACTATCCATAATTGACCACCTTGGCCTGCCCAAGGTTTCACATACAATGAAGATGGAACCGTGGAAGGGGGATTATATTAAGGGAATTTGTCTAATTTTAGCTAGCGAAAAGATTGCTGGGTGGTTCTATTTGGTAGGCTTTGAAATAAAGGAATATACAACTTAGGTTTACTTAATGGAGTTTGATCATGTTTTTATTTATCTTTAAGACATGATCTTTATTGTAATTTAGACAAAATCTCAAACGAAATTTTTTTTCCTTTTTTATGCATCAACACTAAAAAATTAAATATTAACCTCTAATCTTAAATTCTATACCATAAACCATAAACCCTAATTCTAAAACTTAACCTTAAGCCTTAAACCCTAAATTACCGTGATGGTCACTTATATTTTTATAAGTGTTCATTTTTACCCAACAAATTCAAAAAAAGTAATGTTATGATCACTTGTGTTTTTATTTTTCAAAGTTTTAGTTACTCAAACGTTAAGTGTCGTTAGTCATTAAAGAAATACTAACTTGACACTGAGAATAAATAAAATAAAAATGACCTAATTTCCCACTCGGATTAAAAATAAAAATAATTTATAAAAGTTGCCCCTCTTTTTTTAACCCTAAAATCCCAAAACACACCTCGCTTGCATATCACACCACTCATTTGTAGGGGTGCTTATTGAGTTCAGCTCGCAAACAACTCGAGCTCGACTCGGTCAAAATTCGGTTAACGCTCGACTCGAGTTGATTCGACTCATAATCGAGCTCAACTTGAGATCTTAGCGAGTCGAGCAAGGCCCAACTCAACTCGATAAGTTCGTGAATAACTCATTATTTTTTTTATAAATTCTTTTATGATTTTTTGTGGTTACCTTAAAAAATTATATTCCAAGAAGTTTAAATACTAATTAAAAACTCTAGAAAAGTTCATTAAATTTCTAGGTAATTTAATCATAAAATTTTGGTTTTAAATTTCCAAAACGTTTTATATTTCCCGAGAATTAAAAAAGTTCATTTGTATTAATAAGAAATTAAATTATAATAATGATGAGTCTTTTCTTCTATTATAAAGTCTTTTCTTTTTCTTTTATTATTACTTTATGTATAAAAGTAGAAAAGGAGAAAAATCTTTAGTTTCTACTTCCCATATAAAAAATACGATTGAAAGTTAAAACTCCGAAATTCCTCAGGCATTATCTCCTTTGTTGTTCATCGAAAATTATTGAGAAACTAAAAAGAGTCTCACACTCGAATATCAATTTTATCTCTAACTCAATAATAACAGGTTCGTTTATTTATCTCCTTAGACCTCACTTTTTTTTCTTCTCTTGAATTTCTATGTTTCTATTAAACTCTAATAGCATCACTAAATTTTACCTATATTTAAAAAAATAAGGTAAAATTTTGGCGAGCTTAATGAGCAACGAGTTGAGTCGAGTAACGAGATTTTTTAACGAGCACGAATCAAGCAAAATTTTATCGAACTTAACGAGCAACGAGATTTTTTAATGAGTACGAGTCGAACACTTCTCAACTCACGATCGACTCGCTCGATAAGCACCCCTACTCATTTGTCTCCTTCCTCGCAAAACCCTTTTTAGCTTACTTTGACACAAATAATTTATAAACCTTCTTTTCTCAATTTTTTTTATAAACCTTCTCTTGGAATTTATTTTCTTATTACCCATTCAACTCTTTTGTTTACCCAAAAGTATATTTTTGTTTGTACAGTTGTTATACTTGTTCCAACTCGATAACTGTCTTTACAGACATCACAAGTGTACAAGGAGCTTGGGAAACATTTACAAATTAAAGACATGGTCACAACGGCAGGTACCAGTTTCAAGGATGATATCATGTGATTGTATAAACTAGTCCATTTGTTGGTCGGAACCTCCGGCAGAATTCTAGACCTTGTTATGAAGGGTGTTTGCATTTTGAAAGATTGTTCGATGTTTATCATGGATGAAGCAAGTATTCGATAGTTTCTATCTGTATTTTTTTTTAGTTTGATTAAATTTTACATTTTAGTATTTGAAGCTTTGTATTTGGCAAAATCGGGTTGATGTTTAGTTCGAATAAGATTTGTGTAAATTAAATTTGGGTTGCTTTCGATTCAGATAATTTTTAGTTCGGGTTTAATTGGGTAGAAGTCTATATCAGTCCAGTTAAAACTATGTCATTTTCAATTCAGTTTAGTTTATTTCGAGTTTCAGAGCAATTTTAATCCATTATGTTTCCGAATATATTACTTTTTTAAAAAAAACTATAAAGGCCAAAGGGGTACTTTTGCCCATGAGTTCGACCAAAAAAATTAATTTCGTCCCTCGTCGAAAAACACACCTAATGTGGCCCTCAAGTCCTTGAAATCGATCAAATTGGCCCTTTGATCGACGTTGACCGTTACAGTGCTGACGTGACAGTTAACGATGATGACACGTCTGTCCACGATGCTGACGTGACAGTACACGTGGGATAATGATGCGGCGAATGGGCTGAATTGATTATTTTAATCGAATTCGAGAGAATAATTGATTTTTACCGAGTTGAGGGGCATAATTGATTTTAATTAAAAAATTGATAACTTATTTAATTTTTAAGTTAAAAATAAGAATTTGGGAAATTATTAAAATTTTAAAAATATTAAAACTGGATAAATAATTTGTTTAAATTTCAAGTTAATTTAATCGATTTATTTAGTTTTTGAATAAAATTGGATAAATAATTTGGTTTTTCGAGTTGAACTTTTACAAATAGAATATATGAAAAATCGATTAAAAATTGGTGTAAATATCCTTTGGGTCACTGATAATTTTAAAAAATAAGCAAAGTGAGGACTCTCACAAAAAATAAAATATTCTTCAATTTTTTATAAAAATCCATAAAGTTAATAAAAATAAATAAAATATTCAAAAAATTATTGAAAATAAAAATTTAAAATGTATTAGAAATTATAAAATGATAAAATTTAAATATAAAAACTTAATAAAATGTTTATAAAGTATTAAAAAATTGAACACTTTCATCGAAAAAGTCTTCAACTTCGTTAGTCTGAGTATTACTATTCGTTAAACAAATTTTCAGTGGAATCAACATAGTATTAGAGTAACAATAAAACTTAAATTTTCTTTCTCTTTTCTATATCAAATTGATGCTCATTAATATTTGATGTAGAAAAATGAAAGAGAATTTTGGTTTTATTACTACTCTAATACAAGAATATTTCAATTGAAAATATGTTCAAGAAGCATTAGTACGTTAGCATAACGAGAAACAGTCGAAGACTTTTCTGATGGTTTATAAATATTTTTAAATTTTGACTTTTCATACTTATAACTTTTGATATTTTAAATTTTAATGGTTTTACTTAATTTTTTAAATTCATTATAGGATTTTTTTAATATTTTATGAATATTTAAATATTATTTAAATATTAATATTTTATTTTTTTAGCTTAAAGATTAAGTAAGTTCTCGAACTTTCAATTAAAATCAGTTATGCCTCTGAATTCGGTAAAAAATCAATTATGCCCTCGAATTCGGTTAAAATAATCAATTCAGCCCCTCTGCCACATCATCATCCCATGTGTACTACCACGTTAGCATCGTGGACCGCCACATCATCACCGTTAACTGTCACGTCAGTGCCATAATGGTCAATGTCGATCAAAGGGTTAATTTGATCGATTTCTAGGACCGGAGGAACATTAGGCGCGTTTTTCGACAAGAGACGAAATTTATTTTTTGGGTTGAACTCAAGGACAAAAATATCCCTTTAGCCAACTATAAATATATCACTCAATTGACATGTTGTTACAAATAGATCTTATGCTAATATGCATACTTATGATAGAGTTGATTTCAGACAAAATTATCTTTATAGAATAGTAGCAGTTGATGCATATATTCTGCTAACATGTTACAAATAGATCATTCTGATAATATGCTTAAACCTGTCTTAGGTTAGATGATACTCGAGTACTACTTTCTTCTTTTTGATCTTTTGTAGTTACAGATTTTCATGTGCCTTGATTATGTTGATTTAGATGAACCAACATGTTTAAGCCGCAGGCTAAAGATGCCAAATAGTGTCATCTAACCTAAAACAAGTTGCAAAACAGTATCTATAGTTAGGGCTGAGTGTTCAATCGAGTAAAAAAAAAATTGAGTTCGTCGAGTTTAAGATATCTATTTTATGATTCAACATTTATTTAAATTTTTTTTATTCGAGTCGAGTTTTCGAGTTTATGCATAAATTTAATTGTAATTATTTATAATGTTATAATACAGATTTATTCCAATCTAAACGACTTACTATATTTATATACGATATATATATATATATATATATATATATTTTTTCTTCATATTTTCATATGTGATATACATACTATATCGGAAAGAATTGAAGGATTCGACTCGAACTTGAAAATTGAATAACTAATTACTAAAAATTTCAAGACTAAAGGGGTAAATTTGCCCCTGAGTTCAACCAAAAAAATCAATTTCGTCCACGGCCAAAAAACGCACTTAATGAGCCCCTAATCTGCGAAATTGATCAAATTGACCATTTGACCGACGTTGACCGTTACAGTGTTGATATGGCAGTTAACAGTGATGACATGGCTATCTACAATGCTGATATGGCAGTACACGTGGGATGATGACATGGAAGAGGAGGCTGAATTGATTATTTTAACCGAATTTGAGGGCATAATTGATTTTTTTGCCGAGTTCAGGGGCATAATTGATTTTAATTAAAAGTTTGATAACTTATTTAATATTTAAATTAAAAATAAGAATTAGAAACTATTAAAATATTAAAAATACTAAAACTGTATAAATAATTTGTTCGATTTCGCGGACTGGAGGGCCACATTAGATGCCTTTTTGACGAGGGTAAAATTGATTTTTTGGGTCGAACTTAGGGGAAAAAGTACCCCTTTAGCCAAATTTCAAGTTATTCGAATTTCCATTTTGTAACTCAAAATATTTGAAATTTTTTCAAGTCAAGTCGAGTTTATAAAATTATGAGTCCGAGTCAAAACGAATCAAATTTTTTATGTTGAATAATTTGATTTTTCGAGTCGAGTCAAAAAATTTTGAGTTATTCGAGTAGACGCGTCATATTTTTCAACTCAAACTTAATTTGAAATTTTTTCTATTCGATTTGAGTTTATGAAATTCGATTCGAGTTTTCGAGTTCCTATACAAATTTTATTTTAATTATTTATCACGTTATAGCACGGTTTGAGTCCAATTTAAATGACTTTCTCTAACCATATAAGATATGCATATATATTTCTTCATAGTATTATTTTTCACATGTATAAATAAGATTTATAATGTTATTTAATAAAAAAAATATCATCTAAACTTCTAATATATATTTTTAATGTTATTTTTAAATAAAGAATTTTTGGGGATAAAGTATTGATGAGAGTATAAACGATTCAATAATTTGATGTGAAGAAAAATTTTACCAAAAATTTTAGTTGAATGATCAAATTGAATAAAAAGTAAAGTTAAAGGATTAAATTGAAAAAATAATATATTTTGTTATTAATATAAATTGAAGTTACATATATATTATATAGTGTTAGTGAATCATGTGGTTTAATTTTGGTCGAAAACAAACTTAAAACGAAAAATGAATTGAATAAATGAGAAATCATTCAAAGTTGAGGGGTTAAATTGAAAAAATAAGAAATTTATTTTAAAAATATGAATTGAAGCTAAATATGTATTCTAAAGTGGTTTAGGAGCATGCGGTTCAAATTTGGTTAAAATGGACTTAAAACGAACGAGGGATTGAAGAAATGAGGAAATCATACAAAGTTGAAGGGCTAAATTGCAAAAAGATAAAATTTATTTTCACAAATATGAATTGAATTGAATATGTATTCTAAATTGTTTTAGAAACATCTTGTTCAAATTTGGTCGAAAATGGACTTAAAATGTAGGAGAAATTGAAGAAAAAATGAAATCATGGACTAAATCACAAATTTGTAAAATTCGATTTTTTAGTTTTTCAATTTTTCGAGTTTGGCAAATTTCAACTCGACTCGGAATTAAAATTTTTTCGAGTTACTCGAGTTGACTCGAATAACTCAACTCAAATAACTCGAAATTGAAAAAAAAACATTTTTTTAGTTGAATCGAGTTTTTCTCACTCCTAGGTAAACTACATAAATGGACACCGAATTTTTAGGGCAGATTCATTTTGTTCACCGTACTTTTAAAATACTTAATAAGGTCTTAGTTCGATTTCGATACGGTCCCTCTTGTTACATTCCGTTAGAAATTGGCGTTAGTTTTCGTTTTTCCTTAATAAAAAAATGGGTAAAGTACACCAATCATAACTTAACTTTCTTCTCAATCCTATTTTGATAACTAGAGTTTAACCATTTTCAATTTAATAACTTAACTTTTGAATTGTTCATATTTTGGTCACTCTCAAATGACATGGTTATATAAATAGAAAAATTCGATTAATCCTTAAAAAAATTCGGGTAATGATTTTTTTTTACTTTCCTTATTAAATTTACCATATTATTATATTTGATATTTTAATAAGCAACGCAAAAAATTATTACTCGAATCAAATATTCCAATTAACCTGACAATCGATTATCCGATTTAATTGATATAATATAAGATCGAGAATTGAATAATCTGAATTTAGCAATTAACCAAAATAATTTTTTAAGGATTAATCAAACCCGATTTTGGTATAAATTTTTAAAATAAATTATTTCGATTCAGTTACGGTTCACAATTTTAAACAAAATTGATTAACCGATCCGATCTATTATATACAATATTTCTAAATTTTATGCATTACAATATCTTATAGTCTAATGATTTTGATAACCCTTCTGATTTAAAAAAAGTTTTGGCTCTGTGTAGGATTAATAGGTGTGAACTTTCAATTTTAGACTTTCTAGTTGTTTTTACACTTTTATCACAACCGAACAATTATTAAATTTACCATATTATCATATTTAATATTTTAATAAACAAAGTAAAAAATCATTTCCATAATCAAATATTTCGGTTAATTGGTTAACAGATTATCTGATTTAATTGGTACAATATAAGATCGAGAATTAAATAATCTGAATTTGCCAATTAACCAAAATATTTTTTAAGGATTAATCGAATTTTTCTATTTGTATAAACATGTCATTTGAGAGTGGCCAAAATATGAATAATTTGAAAGTTAAGTTATTAAATTGAAAATTTTTAAACTCTAGTGACCAAAATAGGATTGAGAAGGAAGTTGAGTGGTGATTGGTGTAGTTTACCCATTTTTATTAAAAAATGAAAATTATCGTCAGCTTCTAACGGAAGGTAACGTGAGGGACTATATTAAAAGCGAACTAAAAAGTTCGGTGATTATATTGAAATCGAACTAAAATTTGGGTGACCTTATTGAATATTTTAAAAGTATGGTGACCAAAATAAATTCGTCCTAAAAAGTTCGGTGACCATTTTTGTAGTTTACCCTTTTTTAATGAAACCAGCAAATCGTCCAGAAATTGTCATCGTCTAAATCAGGGGCTTAGTCTAAAGGGCATAACCTTAATTTTTAACATCTTCCGATTTTAATCATTTTAAAAATAAAAATTAACTTTATCCTTGGATTTTTTAATCTTATTCCAGCCCAACGCCAAATTTCTGACTTCACTCTAACCTAAAAGGATTCCAAAACTTATACTATAATCTTTTCATTATTAGAACCTATATTTTTTCAGTTTGGTACCTAACGTTTATTCCATATCATTTTGGTGCATAAGGTTTTATTCCGTAACTCAAATCAGATTTTTCGTGACGGACGTTAACATTTTTTCGCTATTCAATAAAAACACATGTGACATGTTTTTGGTATTTTCTTTAATTTTTATTTTTTAAAATAAAAAATCTTTAATTTTATAAAAAACAAATACTTTAATTTCTCTAAAAATCCCAAACCCTAAATCCCTCCCCTCCCACCATCGATTCAACCACCACCGGCCACCCTTGCCTTTGTCAGACCCCCACGACTGAAAACCCCATCATCATGTCATTGAAAACTGATGAATGAACCGTCGATTGCTCTGTCAACAAACATCCAACACTGAAGAAAAAGAGACCGATTGAGCTTCTAAGTGACGGCTAGAGGGTGAGGGATGTTGAATGGTGAGGTGCATGACGATTGAGTGGTGAACGGTGAACCACCGATATGTGGGAGATGCCAGACGGTGAGGGAGATGTAATTTGAGGGTTTGATTGAAAGAAATTAAAACTTTGGGGTTTTTTTAAGAAGTTAATATTTTAAAGAAATTCAAAAATTAAACAAATAAATAAAACAGACCACATGTCATGTTATAATTTGATGACAGTATTTTTTTAACGGCCGTTGATGGAAAAACCTGATTTGGGTTACGGAAGAAAATGTTAGGCACCAAAGTGACCAAAAAAAAAACTTTAGACACCAAACTAGAAAAAAATGGTATAGGTTGGGTACCTTTTCGACGGTTAAGCCAAATTTTTATAATGTATGAGAGAAAAGGCATTTGATTATTATTACCATTATTTGTTTAAAGTAGTGTAAAGGGAATATACATACATACATACATACATACATACATACATACATACATACATACATACATACATACATACATACATACATACATACATACATACATACATACATACATACATACAGAAGGATAGGATTCAGTTACACAGTGTAAGAGTTTTCAAGTTTTACATATTTTTTAGATCGTTGGATGGGTAAAATGGATGGCTGAGATTAACAGTGGGTTATGTGAAGATTATCACTTGAAAAAAAAGTAAGGATGTAACACCCATAAAACAGGTTTAGTAGTTAACCGTAGTTCTGATGATCAAAATTTATTTTTCGACAAATAAGATTTGTTATTGAACTAATTGGCTATATTAATTTTAAGAATAGTGAGATTTATTCTAAGGCATTAAGGATTGGTGACCTAATTGTAAGAAATTAAACTTTGGTGGTCATAATCCAAGTAATGGAAGGTGCCATGGCATGAGTTGTAATTCCACCACTAAAGGGTGACTCATTAGCTTATGTGTCCCATGCATATTAATCCCTTATTTTTTAATAAAAAATAGAAATAATTAGGAAAGCTATCCATTTCGATAGCTATTGAAAAAAATGAGAAAAAAAGGTCATAGTCATCTTCTTCAACCTCTTGAAACCCCATTGATAAATGCTTGAAGAACATTCAAGTTGAGTTTGAGTCTTTGCTCGATTGGTCACTAATCCTTGTTCTCAACCATTTGTTGGTAAGCTCAACCCTCCAAAGTTACCTTTTGGATGATAATTTTGTAGAAATTGAGATAGGGTTATTCATGTGAAATCTCCTATGAATTTAACTTTGATCATGGAAGGATTTATTAGTAATCTTTACTAAATTTCAAACATATTAAGGAATTTCCTACGAGCTTTAAGTTATAGAAACCTTAGAATTTAAGTCTTGAAATAGGATTCATCTATGTCACGTGATTCTTAATTTCAAGTGTTTTGAATGTGAAATTAATGAATTCAATGCTAATTTATGATTAGATCAATCCGATATAGAAGGGCCGTCAAATTCATAAGGAAAAGTGTAACACCTTCGAGGTATATTCAATATTCGAATACACATTAAAGATGTTACTAACTGATTTATACTGATTTTCAGACTTGTAATTTTTTTTAATTTTTTTACAAAGTAGTTTAGTGGTTGGCCTTTTCTCAGTTTTCAAACAAAACTGTCTAGCAACCGCAGCTAGTTTTGACCCTGAATTGGTTTATAAAATACTTTAAGCAGTTATTAAAATGAGAATATAACTCAGGGTGAAAACTATGTATACTGCCTAGATCCTTTCTTGATTTCAAAATCACTCAGCAATAAATGACCAACTAAGTTTAAAATCGTTTAAAGCATCTTTTCTAATATTTTAAATTCTTCAAGCTAAGTCATGATGCTAGATCATACGGAATGGCTACTTATTTAATATCTATACATGCCCCACTAGATTAGGATGTAGTGATACTTACTGATAATACAGGCTAACTTGATTTAATGATGTGCAGCTCCTCCTCTGCTATCTAATATGAAGTACCTACGTGCGATACAAAACACACGTTAATTATAACTTAATGAGGCATAATCATAACAATGTAAAATAATGATTATAAATAACTCAGTTCTGCGAAATGACCAACGATTTCCAATTGTAGTTGACAACAGTTTATCGTGTATAGAATTATTTTACTTGTATAGTTCGTTTAACCAATATAATATTCAAATCATAGGATTCGATCTGTCTTTCAGTCTTGTGTACATTAAGCTTTTTAGCTTAACTACTTGCACAAATGTATTTCAAGTATTATAGCCAAAGCATAAAATTATGCCATCTGTTATGCGAGAATAATCATGTATCATGATTATCTTAAGAATCATGTAATCATTGTTCTATATTCATCAGGCATTCACAAGCATAGAAATTTCTTTAACATAAACATGCTTTCAATATGATTTATATCATCTATCAACTTTGTCATAAAATTATGATATCAATGGTTCATGATCATCAAGTAGTCATGCTTTCATCATGCAATCATTTGCATATCATATCCTTTAACATAGCCATACTCTTATCATGCAATCATTTGTATATCATTTCCTTTATCATAGCCCAAAGTATAAAATCATGTGATGTGATGGTACACGAGTCATCATGACATCGTAGTGTTTATGACGCCTTAGCGTCTGCATCGCCTAAGTGACTGAGATGAGTACGTACTCGAGGACGCTCTTTGCTCCTCATATAATCGCACTTTTGTGCTATGTAACACCATAGTGTTTGAACTGACTCCGTATAGCCTTTCTTGACTCCGTAGAGCATTTCCTGACTCCGTAGAGCCTTTCCTGCACCGTAGTGCTTTCACGCAGCTGCTAGGACTCTATGGATATCCAACTATACCAAGGATTTTCATGTGAATCCATGGTATACGAGTCCGACACTGTAGTGTCTACAACGTTGTAGCGTCTGATGGTGAGTACGTACTTGAGGACGCTCTTTGCTCCTCACACAACACCTTAGTGTTTTTCTCAACACCGAAGTACCTACATTATCTCAGCACCGAAGTGCTTACAGTAGGATACAGCTGCTAAGTGACTCTATGGATATCAACAGTGTAATAATTCGTTATTCAATATCCAATCCTTGAGTAATATCATGTATTATTCGATAATGGGCAGTTCATACTCAAATATCTAAAACCTGATTTATCTTAGATAAATCATTATGCCATATTTGTGTATCACATATGCCATTTAATATTTCATGTCATTTACATAATTTTGATCAACATAAATTTTCATTAATACTAATGTCGACTTCTCGCAAGTCTCTCTCATATCATATATATATATATAAATAAAAATGCACTCATTCATTTCACATATATAATAAATAAGTAAGAATGCACTCACATGGGCCATTTATTAGCATGCCTCACTAAATTCTACTCTATCCTTTCCTTTATAAAACCTCGAACCTACTTTGATTCGAACTTGACTAAAAATCGAGTTTCGGGGCTTGAATCGAGCTTGGAAAATATTTCTCTTTCTTTCCCTAGCATCTCACGTTTTTGGCTGGAAAAGATGAACAATTTGTTCATCCTTTCACTATTATTATACACATGTGACTATTAAATGAATATTAAATTCATTTAATAGTGAAATTATAATTTTGCCATTAAAATCTAGCGGTTGAGATTAATCTTATCATCAATCAAGGGCTGAGATTAAATCTCCCATTTCCTCTTTCCAAAATTACCCCTATAAATTTTTAAATATTTCAAAAATGCTATTAGGGTAAAATGACCAATTTGCCCTCCAACTAGTTTTTATTTACTAGTTTGCCATTTTGTAAAAATTCAACTAAATCTAGTTGGAATACAACCAACTATAATAAAATATTCATAAAATATTATTTTATGACTTTTCCATGGCTTTTGGATCAGCCTCTGAAATTCCTGTTCGATCCAATTTCCCGATATTCATAAAATACTTCTACTGTGATTTTACCTTTTTCGAGCTATTGGATTTATTCTAAAAATTCTATATTTCCATATTCGGGAAATAAACTTTATTGTTCCATAAAAACTTCCTTTTCCAAGGACTTAGACTGAATTTTCCTAACTCAGTCTATTATTATCGATCAGAAACACTTTTATGGGACCTTCCCAGATGTCACCTATCCTAATATTTCCCTGGCCTGAGCACGCTTAACTTTACAATTCAATCGAAATTTGATATCTTATAGTGCATTTTTATTCCCGTAATCTATATCAGACTTTTCTCCAAATATCCATAAAATAATATGTTATAACTCTTCCAAAGTCTATGGAATCATCTCCGAAATTTTAGTTTGATCCGATTTACCAATAAATGCCGAGAATTTTATCAGTTACTAAATAAATTTCTTAATCAAAATAAATCATAGGATTCATCCTGAATCGAACTAAAATACTTCCAACACTTGAAAATAACTTTTATAACCTTTCTTTATCATATGGTAAAATTTCATAATTTTCCAGTTCGATCCGGGTATCAGAATTCCACCTAAACTTTGACTACGATTTCTCAATAATTGGAATATCATATCAAACTAGTAATTCCACATTCGGTCCACACGTGTTCTATCTATTTATGTAATAAAACACCTAAATTTTTAAGAAATTACAACTTTGGTCATTCAACTTTTCATATTTCGACTTGTACCACCCAAGTTTTAAAAACTTATCATTTTGGTCACTAAACTTTAACCTTAAATTCCCTTTTCAATTTCCTTGGATTTTAACCAAAATTTGCGAGTATCCTATTTTACTCATTCTCCATCATATGACACCTTAAAACCTTAGAAATTTATTTTCTATAATCCATAATTGAGAAAATCCTAACTTTTTCATTTTTGTCATTTTAGTCACTAAGTAAGCTTTTAAGCAATTACCTTAGCACTAAATGACCCTTAAATAGTACTGTAAATTTTGGGGTATTACAAAAAGCTAAATCGACTAACCAATGGATTGTGATTCGGGAGCAATCCTAAGGTTTGAAAGTTTTGGTGAGTGTAGTTTGAGTCTCGGGATTGGCTCGGTGTCATCCCGATTGCATTTGTTGTGTTATCATAGACTATGTTTACTATATCTTTTGAAAGCTCGAATAGAGAAAGAATAATGGAAAAACAATGCATGGTAAGCTTATATTTATGTTTATGATTTGCTAAATGCATTATTGATATATGATAATGTAGATTGATGTTATTAAATTATGATGTTATGAAAGTATGTGAACTATGACTTATGATATGATATGGAGCTTAAAGCTCAATATGATATGAACTATTATTTAAGTACTATGAAACCATCTTTGGAAACAACTCATAGAATCCTTGGATACAAGATATTTTGGGATACAATTGGCATGCCATAGATTTATTGAGTCATGTGTAGGGTGGGTTACGACCCGATGAATTACTATCCTTATTGGCGATTGTAGGAGGGATGTTGTATTTGGTCATTGGCAATAATTAGAGGGTTGACCATTCTCTGTATTTGGCGACAGTTGGTTGGGAATTCACGTATCCCTTCGTCCTTTGTGATCCAAGGATAATAACTAAAATTTGTACTTTACTATGCGATATGAACTATGCATATGGACTAAGTTATGAATTGATTATGAACTTTGTTATGGCTATGATTTATGAATCTTGTTTATGAACTTGATAAGGAATTGTGATATGCCATATGATGTTACTTTGGTTATATGATCTTGATCTTTTCACTAGACTACATGCTATTATGATCATTCATATTAAAGGCATGTATTTGAAAGATCATTATATGTTAACTACCTCGCTAAGCTATGTAAGCTTACTTTGTTCCATTACATACATCTCAGGTAATACGATTCAGTAGTGATTGGATCGTACCAATGGAGTTGCAAGTCACCCTTTTGAACATTTGAGTAGGTACTTCTTTTTGTCAAACTCCTAGATGGTGGCATATGAACTAAACATGATAAGTTGCTTATGTGATAAGTGTGGTTTTGTATGAGATTATAACTTTGGATAAATGATATGTAACAATTCTAGTATGTGTGAATATTTATGATATGGAGGAAAGTAAGATATGGTAGGCATGAACTAAAACTTAATGATCATATGCTATGTTTCGAGTGTTTGGTTGTGAACTTACGTTAAGTGGTAAACTTTGAAACAAGTTTATAATTAGTGTGAGTATATGGTAACTTGTGAACTTGGAATTTATTTGAAGCTTAAGTAGATGCTTGAGAACTATTATGATTGAAGCATGTTAGGTGTATTTTTGATGTTTAAGATTATGTTTTTGGTGTAACTTATTGATAAAGGTGACATCTAGGGTTTAGAAATGGCCTAGAATGACATATTTTGGTGAAACAGGGCAAAGATTTCGAAACCATACTAATAGATGTCGAAACCTTAATTTTATAATGTTAAATTTTTGAATATGTGAAAGGCTTCGAAACCACCCCTAAAAGTTTGATAATTTTTTGGTCATTATTTTGTAACCTTTTCAATTAAACTCCGATTCAATCGCCGTTTTTTTTAATTCAAGTTTTGGGATGAACATGAGATTAAGAATAACATCTAATAATAAAATGAGCATTCCTTTAGTCCTTGAAACTTTTAGAAATTATAAATAGGTCCCTAAAGTTTTGAAACTCCATTGTTTAGTTCATAAAGGTTAAAATTTGACATGTGTGTGGGTAATTTTCTTCTTGTGCAAGCCATAACATGACCCAAATCTATAGTTATATGAGTTAATAGAAATTTAAAAATAAAACATTGTACTTTTGGAAATTTACATTTTAAAACTTTGTAATATAGTCCTAAATGATTATACAGATACTTAGTATCCCTTCATCCATTATTAATGTAATTACTGTATGATATGTGATTGATTTGTTGTCATTTTGATTTCTTGTTTCTTTGATTTGGTTCTGACGACATCTCTGACTCGGTTCTTATCCAGACCGGCTAGGGGTGTTACAAATGAGTTAGGTTCCGTTCTTTAAAGCTTTTGAAAAGTGTTTTTGGGGTCAAAAGTGATTTTGGGACCAAAAGCAATGCAGAACATGTAGCTTTTTCAGGTCAAAAGTGCTTTTCAGCTTGGTTTAGAAAGTTCTTTTCAAAAGCTAAAATTTCTAGCATTTAGCTTTTCCAAAAGAACTTTTAAACAAAATTACTCATTTATCCTCGTTTATATCACAATTCCTTTTATATTTTCAAAAAGAATGTCTAAAATACACATTTTATATACTTAAAAGTACTTTTTGACAACAATATCAAACACTCCTATTTAAACCAAACAATCTAAAAGTACTTTTTAAAATCACTTTTCAAAAGTACTTTCTCACCTCACTTTCCAAAAACAATGCCAAACTGACCTTAATCTCATCCATCCATTTCAAACATCCAACGATTCACAAAACGTGTAAAACTATGGGTTTTACATTGTGGGTAAGTGGATCCTAACTCATATATATATATATATATATGCACAATTAAAAGGAAATTGCAAACCCATTAGAACAATTAAGATCTTTTGTGCTCATTTTCATCACCCGAGAAGGAAAATATACAATAGAAATACATTAAGGCAATAGTACTATTTAGTAGCCTGGAAACATTGGTGGAGGTGGTGACGAGTATTGGAATCCAATGTTTGGTGGAAGAACAATATCTATTTTGGGAGGTGGTGCGAGCTTGACAACTGGCGGAGGTGGGGATCGTACTGGTGGTGGTGGAGAATGGTTTGGTGGTGGTGGGGAAAAGACCGGTGGTGGAGGTGACTGGACAGGTGATGGCGATGGGGAATGGGCTAGTACCAAAGGTGGAGAAGATACTGGTGGTGGTGGGGAATGGATAGGTACCGGAGGTAGAGAAAGAACTGGTGGGGGTGAGGAATGAATAGGTATCGAAGGTGGAGAAAAAACTGGCGGTGGTGGAGAATAGACTGATACCGGTGGTGGAGAAAAAACTGGTGGTGGTGGGGAATAGACTGGTACCGGTGGTGGAGAGGAATAGACTGGTACCGGAGGTGGAGAAGGAACTGGTGGTGGTGGAGAATAGATTAGTACCGGAGGTGGAGAAAGAACTGGTGTTGGTGGCCAATGGACTGGTACCGGAGGTGGAGAAGAAACTAGTTGTGGTGACGAATGGACTGTTACAGGTAGTGGAGGGGAATGGACTTGTACCGGTGGTGGAGAAGAAACTGGTGGTGGTGGCGAATGGACTGGTACCGGAGGTGGGGATGGAACTGGTGGTGGTGGCGAATGGACTGGTACCGGAGGTGGAGAAGGAACTAGTGGTGGCGGTGAATGAACTGGTACCAGAGGTGAAGAATGAACTAGTAGTGGTGGTGAATGGATTGGTACCGGAGGTGGAGAAAGAACTGGTGGTGGTGGGGAATGGATTGGTACTAGTGCTGGAGGAGAATAAACTGGCACTGGAGGTGGAGAAAGAACTGGTGGTTGTGGAGAATGGACTGGTATCGATGGTGAAGAAGGAACTGGTGGTGGAGATTGAATTGGTGTCGGGGGAGGAGAAAGAATTAGTGGTGGTGGAGATTGAACTGGTGTCAGAGGTGGAGATTGAATTGGTATCGAAGGAGCAGAAAAAATTGGTGGTGGTGGGGATTGGACTGGTATCGGAGGAGGAGAAAGAACTGGTGGGGGAGATTGAACGGGTACTGGAGATGGAGAAGGAACCACAGGTGTCGGTGGTCTAATAGGAGTCACCGGAGATTGATCAAATGAATCAGGTGACGGTTTTGGTTGTGGCTTTGGCGTTGAAGGAACATGAACCGGTGGTTTTGGTGGGTTAGGCTTAGGAGGTGATGACCCTGCAGAACATTGATCCTTGCTACAATCAACCGGTTTACTCACCACTGGTTGACATTCATTTTCCAACTTCTGCTTTATCCGGCCAGCCACACAATTACCCGTATCATCCAATACAATGTTCTTCCTCTCCGGCGATGTACATGCATTCGGCTCCTCACTGAAATAGTTGTGAGAAAACGTGAAATTCGACAAGCTTGGCATCTTGCAAACATCTTCAAGCACAGATCCCGTCAATTTGTTGTTAGAAATATCCAAAATCTCAACTTTCTTCAAGTTAGATAAACTCTGCGGCAAACTACCCGTAAATGAATTGTAGCTAACATCCAAAATAGTGAGATTCTCCATCGATCCGATTTCTTGCGGGAAACAACCACCAAGCCCATTGTTCAAGAAAATAATCTCATTCAATCTTTTCATTCTCCCAATGCTGTGTGGAATACACCCTGTAAACTTATTGTTTGCAAATGTCACGACCGAGACGTTAGATTTGCCGATTGTTTCAGGGATCGAGCAAGTGAACCGGTTATCGTTTAAAAACAATGCATCCAGATCCTTCTCGAAGATCGCTGATGGTAAACAACCTTCAAAATTATTGAATCGTATATCAATATACTTAACGCCCGGCCATATCATTACAACTTCAGGGAAAGGGCCAACGAACCGATTGTTGCTAATATCAAATTCATACATTATCGTAAGCCTTGAAAAGCTCCAGGGGATAATACCACAAAACCTGTTTGAATTTAAATGGAGCAACGCAAGGTCAGTCAACAACCCCATCTCTACTGGAAAGTAACCGGCGATGTCGGCATGGTTAAGGTCAACACCAGCGACGACCTTCAATTTGGGGTCATCCAATGCCTGAGCACAAAACACACCTTTGTAGCTACACACATCGTTCCCAAACCAGTTCCTGGTGGTGTTCATAGGGTCCGAGTACATAGCCTTTTTCCAGGCTTGAAGAGCGATGAAAGCCTTCCTAAGCCTTTCATTTTCGAAAGTTCCTGTTGTTTTCACTGTATTTTCAAACCCCTCGGGGAGATCACCATTTTCGGGGAGAGTTAGGAGCTGACGACGAGCGATATAAGACGCTTCGTTGTCGGATAATGCGGAAGTGGGTGGTGCTTTATAGAATAAAAAACAAGAGAGAAAAAGAAAGCAGCCCAAGGCCGGAAGAGGTTGACGAATATCCATTATTGACCACCTTGGTCTTGGCCAAGGCTGCTTATGCAATGAAGATGGAAGCTTTGGAGCGGGGATTATATTGAGGGAGAAATGCCTAATTTTAGCTACTAAAAAGATCTGTGGGTGGTTCACATATGGCTTTGCGAGATGTAAGGTCCATCAATGAAACTACAAAAAATACAGCAAAAAGAATAACTAATTATTGACTCTAATATTTTTTGGAAGAACTAAATGATTCAATTACATTCGTATTATCTATTCAAAGTTCATAGGTATCTTTTAATACTGATTTGTTAATCTCTTATTCAAGTCACTCGTAAATAAAAGAGCATTTTAGTTGAGATCTACCCAGTGGTCATAGACTTATCCTTGTATAGATTCGAACCCCACCATTTGTCTTGAAAATATTTTTTATTACCGTTACACTATTTAATCAAGAAATGTTTTTAGCTTTACTTAAATTCTTACTTTACTGTATATATATTAGATTATATTAATCTAATTTAATTTTGGCTAACCTAAAAAAAGAAAGCAACAACAGGGGATCGATCAAGCTCTTTGCAAAGAAGACTGGCTTAAAGCTCATTTCGACTGCTAATTGTATCACCTTCCTACATCAGTTGTAATTCTATTTGGAATTGGTTGTCCTCGACCACAATCACCATGAAATGTAAGTTCTAAAAATAATTCTCAATCCATTGACAACAGCCAATGCTCTATCAAAGTTGGTTTTAATGACAAGAAACACCGGAGCCAGAGGGCTTAGTGACACCTATGGGTGTGCAAAATAAACCGTTAACCATAACAGTTAATCGTATAACCATTCATTTTATAGGTTAATTAACCTAATCGTTAAGGTTAAATGGTTTGATTAATCGAACCGCTAAAAAAGATGATTAATGGTTAACTATATGTACTTTTTTAACTAAGTATGAAGTTTGTGTTTAAAATCTCTCTATTTAAGTTTTTTTTTGAAAATTTTAATACAATATTTATCGGAGAGATAGATTTATTATTCTAAAAATGAAATAATGAACATTTGAAAAGAAAATTGTAACAGGTTACAGGTTAACCTATAACTGAACCGTTTCTTAACGGTTAACCACTATAATGGTTAACCATTTAAAAAGTTAATGGTTAACCATTTCTTAACGGTTATGTAACGACCTGAATTTTTGATTCAACATGTTAGCTTTGACCCAAGCCTTGGGCTTTGAGTGTGTAATAATCATTTTGGGCCTTGAAGTGTTGATGTTGGGCTTGGTTTAGACCTAGTGTGGCATAGTGTGTTAGATGAGGGACTGAGGATGTAATTTTCTCAACCCTTGCCAGCCTATTTTCTTGTCTCCTTTAGACAAAAGTTGCCCATTACATCATCCTAATAACTCATTTTCAACCTTTCAAAATTTCATATCTTTCTAACAAGAGCTCTTGGGAGGACACAAGGTAAATGTAACACCCTAAACCCGATGTCATATTGGGCCTAGAGCCCAAACCCATTTATAAAATCTGCGAGCGAGTTTATCCTAAATCCAAAGTTTTATAAACCATAAAAGATTAAAGAGTTGTACAAATATTCCAACGTTACTAAGGAGCTCCAATTTAAAACATATTAATTAAAAACATTCGATATGGAAATAAGTCAATAAGAGTTACAAATACAAAACACAAGGGTCTTATGAATACATTGTCCCTACAAATCTAAGTACTGTACTCTTCGCATATCGATGAGATGAAGTCCTACTCTGATGGCTCCTTGCAAGTACGCAACAACCCAAAGACCTACGTAAGGAAATAACAATTCCAAACGCTGAGCTCGAAAGCTCGATGGATACACCTTTATTCTACCATGCTTCTTGCAGATCATAAACATAAGCATGTAATCAAGTAATGATTAAGCAAGCATGAATATTAAGTGGCGCTACTCTGATCGCCTAAACACATGGGATCAACATATCAATCATTAAATCAATTATCAAATCAATTAAAGGCCCACAAGGCCCACATATCATACCATATAAGAGTGAGGTCAGGTCACATAGCATCGGTACATACACTCTGGGTGAGACCGGGTCACGCAGCATCGGAATATACACCCTGTGTGAGACCGAGTCATACAGTATCAGAACATACACCCTGCTCGGAATCATCCCTCGAGCGCTCACGGATAAGGCCTGGGTCACATAGCATCGGTAACCTCTATCCCCTCCACTTACCATGGTGTTGCAACACATTCTTGGGCATTCGGATCCCATCAACCAAGTGCACAAAAGGCATGACTCATCATTTCCATATCAATACATCAATGACTTTAACCATCATAAGGTTTACTCACGCTTAAGTCTCATTTTTATTCTCATTTATTCATATACAAGGTTAGTCATCCGGTTTCTCAATTTTACAACTCATTTCATACCTCTAGGGACCCTTTGGGACCTATACTAAACCTCAAATTTCTTGGGAAGATTGCCCAGTGAGTACCGGTACTCATATATGGGTATCGGTACTCATATATGGGTATTGGTACTCCACTATGGGTATCGGTACTCCTCTATAGGTACCGATACTCACTTTAGGTTCGAAAGGATTAAATCCCCAAGCTGTACCGATACGCTTACCCCCGTATCGATACTTAATATCGGTACGTAAACCTCCTGTACCGGTACCCTCACCTACTCGTACCGGTACTCGGAAGCCTTCCTCAGGCAATAGAACAGTGGTACCGATATGCCTCATAGCGTACAGATACGCGAACACGCTACTAGAATTTTATTTAAGCTAGGGGTACCGATACTCGGGAACCTATATCGATACACCTTTTAAAACTCGTGTAACCCCCTTGACCTAGCCTAGCCGCAAGACCGAACCGAGCGAGCTACATTAGGTTTACCGAAGTAAACCGAAAATGAGAACTTGGAAAAACGCAACCATTTTTTCCTTTATCTTATCTAGATGTTGGTTATTACTCTACGTGTACATACAAACAACGAGAGGAAACCTAACTCAATCGGGCATCGAATTGATACCCAATTGGCCACGTTACAAGAATATAGACCAAAACGTAAATCTATAAATTTATAAGGGTTAACTTGTAATTTGCTTTACCAATCTTCGATTAGTCAGGTTACAAGCATAAATGCCAAATTTTAACTTAAAACGATCATCCGAACTCATCCAATTGCATACATAACATCCAGAGACCAAATTATAAATTCCATTATTTCGAAGGACCAATTCCACAATTAAAGTTACCAATCCTCAATTAAACCAATTACATGCATACTGGTGAAATTTCGGGTCAAAATGATCATTCAAACTTTTAATTGCAAGCAGAACAATCAGGGACTAAAACGAGAGAAAGCAGAAACCTTAAAACATACTTTTAACTAACTTATCCACTGACCGTATCGATACGCGGGCAAGTGTATCGATACGCCTGAGCTTTCTCAAAATTTCAGATTTCAGTAGCTCAAAACTGTACCGATACACCTTTACGTGTATCGATACACTATGCCTGAAATCGTAGACTCGTATTGATACGCTTACCCGTGTACCGATACGCTAAGCCTGAAAATGTGCTTACTCGTATCGATACGGTCCTCTGTGTATCGATACTCTGTGCCTGGAAACACTTACCTGTATTGATACGGGCACAGGCGTATCGATACGCCCTGACCTGTAACGTCAAAATTTGCTGGTTTTTAGCCTTGTTTTGGAATTCTAACATTTAAGCATGCTTCTAACAATCAAATAACATCATCATTGGTCATTTACCATCAACTACCATAAACCAAAGATCAAGAAACAACCATCATGCTTTAAAGGTAAACTATAGGCATGCTTCCTAATACTCAAGCAACCAAAGCATGAACCATATGCAAAATCTAACAAACCAAGCTTATCACAAGTCCAAAGCAACAATATAAACTTGCTCAAATAGAGAAGTAACCACTCAAACCCTCCCAACAACATTTAAGCCACATTGCCTTTATTACTACTTTAAAACCCAAACATACTTTGGTAAATCAAGTCTTGGAATTCCCTCATTGCTTGCTAGACCACTTGCATTAAATCAATCTGCATTGATGATAGAGAGAGCGTAAGCAATCATTTCTTAGTGAGGAGCGCTCGAGAATATAAAACATAATCCAATGGAATTTTTAAACCATTTAAGAACAATCATGCCATTGTTTCAAAACATGCACTTAGTCTTTACAAAATCAGCATATTAAACCATATGCAACATGTATCATGGATTCCACAACATAATCTCATATGCAATTCCCTTTTCTTAAGTCTTTCCCATGCATAACATCCCATATGCAAAGCTTAAGGAGTAAAACATGTGTAAACACTTTATTCCAAATCAATCCATCAACATGATACATTTAAAACATTATATTGGCTTACAAGTGATCCATCTCAACAACAACATTTCCATAAAACCATCATTGACATCGGTAACATCGGATACACGAATTTCCCAAGAGATCTCGCAATCTCTTGCAGCTCAATGGCATGGAGTCGTGCAACACATACACCACATCTACACTACCAAGGCTAATCCTCCAACTTGGAGTAAACACATTCGACGCATCAACCTCTATAGCTCTTGGCTGGCGTAAATGACATCTAAGTGTCACCTCAACAACATTGGGGTTCACATGGTCAGAGTAAGTACCTCCCGTACCACCTCTACAACCACGAATGACTTATTATAGTGCACTTTAAACCCTATGGCCGGCCAATTATATCTGATAACATTTCTATTACATCACTTGCCAATATAATTCACTTTTATAAACATACCTTATTGTTTTCTTATGCAATAATCAAATCATTTTAACGTGCACTAAACCATGCATAAACCATGTTCATAATATTCTTTAAAATCATGCATTACTTTCCAAATGCATTTATCATCATTTCATATCAATTTCCAGCATTAAACCATGTTCATTCCATGCATAAAACATGAGGTAAACATTCATTTAACCAGTGTATTTCACAAATCATTTGCCAACCAAAATCGAGAGAAAAAACACTTTACTTACTTTCGAGTCTTAGACCAGCGTATCGAGCTTAGTCTAGACTCCCATTGAACCTTTTCAAACCTCTGAAAAGCTATTCTTATCCGTATCACTCACCGACAAGGAAAACCTTCATTGCCTATGTCAAATTAAGCTTTCGGCAACTCCTCAACACCAAGGTTCACTTCCGGTTTATCTTCCCCTGTTTCAAACACATCACAACAGAGGATCCAATGCATTATAATGCATCCAAACTCACAGCAACCATCAATTAACATTTATCTAACTATAATCCCCCGCAACACCACAACTTATAAACCGAAAACATCCTCAATTCACCAAAAACCTTAACCCAGCCCACAACTATGAATCTCATCCTTCATATAATATCAATTAACATCAAAACAACAACCTAAAACAACCTTATACCTCCAGCAACCAATAATTAACCTCAACACCTCAAAATCTCTTAACTACCAATCTAACAAACTAGAGATTTAATAGATTCTGGGATTCTATCATCAAAACTCACTTCATTATCATATTAAACATCAAAATCAAGGTGTAAACCAATACTTAACTCAGCAAAAACAGATAACTACGATTTTTCTTCAATTTTTCATCATAAACCATCAATTAAACCATAAAGCCGAGTTTAATTAATCAAAACCCATTGAAAATCTTATAAAATGGATCAAGAACTTAGAAATTTAAATAAATAACCTTTCATTAGAGGAGGAGAATGAATCCTTACCTCCAATGTTGATTTCTCCCCTTAATTGCTTTATAAACCATGACAATCAAGGTGGAAAAATAAGTATTTGATGTAAAAGCTTTAGAAATCAATTGGAAATCAAAAACACTTTGAAATCCTAATTTTACCTGAAGAAATTGAAGCTGGAAATATGTTTGGCTGGAGAGAATTTGAGAGAAAGGAGTTACAAAGTTAGTTATGTGAAATTCTTTTTAAAAGCCTTAATTGTGTTTAATTAATTTTCTCCCCTATTTACACCTCCTAAAACTTAATTAAAAATAATTTATTAAAGGGAGAAATCTAATGAAACCCTTTTTGGATTAATAGCTCCTTAAAGATTCAAAGTTTGGACCCATTTTGAAAATAGTTTTGCAAACTTGCATTTTGGTCACTAACCCAAAATGTCCCATTTCCCAATTCCATTTTCCAAAATTGTTTTTACCAAAATCATTTATATAATTAATAAAGATTTTAAACTATTTTCCCATATTTTTATCCCTTACAAAAATATTCAATCCAATTTAAATCCTGAATTCGACTAGAATCTCTAATTCCCATCCACCAGACCGACTAAACCATTCCCCAAAACTTCTAGGCCCAAAATCGGGGCGTTACAACTCTCCCCCACTTAAGAAATTTCGTCCCCGAAATTTACCTAGAGGAAAAAGATGCGAAAATTGCTTTTTCTTGTCCGACTTACTCTCCCATGTGGCCTCCTCAACTCCCCGATGCCGCCACAATACCTTAACAAGCTCTGTCATCTTCCTACGTAGAACCTTACTGCTGGTATCAAGAATCTCTATCGGTTCCTCATCATAAGACAAATCCGGCCTTAACACATCCTCTACTGGCATAACGTGCGATGGATCAGATCGGTATCTCCTCAACATCGAAACATGTAACACATTATGATTTTTATCCAACTCGAGAGGCAACCTCAACCGATATGCTACATGACCCACACGTTCAATAACATCGTATGGTCCAATGAACCTCGAACTAAGCTTACCCTTACGTCTGAATCTCATCACCTTTTTCCACGGTGACACTTTCAAGAATACGCGATCTCCCGCCGCATATTCACCCTCTTTTTGCTTCAGATCAGTATAAGATTTCTGCCGATCCACAACTGCTTTCAATCAGCCGCATACAAGCTTAACCTTCTCATCTGTATCTTTCAGTACATCCGGCAAGGTAACATGCTTTTCCACTACCTCAGCCCAACATAAGGGCGTACGACACCTCCGACCATACAGCGCCTCATAGGGTGCCATCTGTATACTCACCTGATAACTGTTGTTGTAAGCAAACTCAAATAAAGGCAATTGCTTCTCCCAGGTTCCTTGGAACTCAATAATGCAACATCTTAACATATCCTCCAAAACCTGGATAACCCGCTCAGACTGTCCATCCGACTGAGGATGATACGCAGTGCTAAAACTCAACCTCAAACCCAAAGCCTGGTGCAAACTTCTCCAAAACCTTGCCATAAACCTCGGATCCCTATCCGAAACAATGGATTTAGGTACACCATGCAAGCACACAATCTTAGCTATATACAAATTCGCCAGCTTGTCCAGGGTATACGTTGTATGCACTGGCGAGAAATGTGCACACTTTGTGAACCGGTCAACAATCACCCAAACAAAATCCTTTTTAGCCAGTGTCAACGGCAAACCTATTACAAAATCCATGGTGATTCTTTCCCATTTCTACTCTGGAATTTTCAGCGGTTGCAACAACCCGGATGCAAATTAATGCTCAGCCTTGACCCGCTGGCAGACCATGCACTTGGAAACAAACTCAGCCACATCCTTTTTTAACCCAACCCAGTAGTATGCCTCCCTCAAATCACGATACATCTTAACACTACTAGAATACATAGCAAAAGGACTAGAGTGCGCCTCCACCAAGATAGTGTGCCTCAACTCCGAATCATTCGGCACCAACATCCGACCCTTGAAACACAAAACTTTGTCATCATCAAAATGAAAATCCGACAGATTTCCATTCGCTATGTCCTTAACATGCCCAACCAACGAATCATCGTATGGTTGCTTAGCTTTAACCAAATGTGATAACGTAGGCTTAAATTGCAACTCGGCTAACAAGCCCCCATCATGAGTTACACTCAACTGAGCAAACATAGCTCTCAACTCAACCACAGCTTTTCTACTCAAAGCATCTGCCACCACATTGGCTTTACCCGGATGATACTCAATGGTCAAATCGTAATCCTTAAGCAACTCCAACCATCTTCACTGTCTAAGGTTCAACTCCTTTTGGGACATCAGATATTTTAGGCTCTTAAGATCCGTAAAAACCACACACTTCTCACCTTAGAGGTAATGTCGCCAAATTTTCAAAGCGAACACCATAGCCGTAAGCTCTAAATCGTGAGTTGGGTAATTGCACTCATGAACTTTCAATTGCCTCGATGCATAGGCCACAACCTTCCCACCCTGCATCATCATACAACCTAAGCCAACAAACGACACATCACTATAAACCACAAACTCCTTCCCAGATTCGGGCTGAATCAACGTATGAGCGTGTGTCAAAACCTCTTTCAACTTTTAAAACCCTGTTGTTGCTTTTCCATCCACACAAAAGGAACATTCTTTTGTAACAACTTCGACAACGGTGTTGCAATACTCGAGAACCCTTCAACAAAACGTCGATAATAACCAGCGAACCCAAGAAAACTACGCACCTTCGATACAGACTTTGGTTGCTTCCAATTGAGAATAGCCTCAATTTTCTGTGGATCAACGCGAATACCCTCCGCGGAAACCACATGACCAAGGAACATCACCTCCTTAAGCCAAAACTCGCACTTGCTCAACCTAGCATATAATTGATTATCCTTCAGCACTTGCAACACTATCCGTAAATGTCGATCATGCTCCTATTTGGTACGGGAGTACACGAGAATATTGTCTATGAACACTACCACGAACTGATCAAGGTACTCATAAAATACTCGATTCATCATGTCTATAAACGCAGTCGGGGCATTTGTCAAACTGAAAGGCATAACCAGAAACTCATAATGCCCATACCTTGTACGGAAGGCAGTCTTTGGCATATCCACATCCTTCACTTTCAACTGATATTACCCAGACCTCAAATCTATCTTAGAGAACATAGAAGCACCCCTAAACTGATCAAACAAATCATCAATCCGCGGTAAGGGATATTTATTCTTAATCGTCAACTTATTCAGTTGCCGGTAATCGATGCACATCCTCATCGTGCCATCCTTTTTCTTCACAAATAACACCATGCACCCCAGGGTAAAACACTAGGTCTAATGAAACCTCGATCAAGCAGCTCTTACAACTGCGTCTTCAACTCCTTCAATTTCCTTACGTCTCGATTTTAAACTCCATCTCCCTATCCGGTGGCAACCCTGGTAACTCTTCAGGAAAAACTTCTGAAAAATCATAATCTGTAAAGATGTCCTGAACACGTACATCCTTAGATCCAAGATTCATAATATAGGCCAAATACTCCTGACATCCGAGTTTCAACATTCGACTTGTTTCCAAAGCTGAAACAATATTGGCCAGTAACTTTGCATTCTCGCCAACCACCATAAACTTCATAATCATCGACAAGATGCAAGGATATCCGTTTGGTTTCAAAATCCACAACTGCCCTATGCTCAGATAACTAATCCATCCCCAAAATTACATTAAAACCATGGAATGGTAACTTTATCAAATCTACGGCATACACATGATCTTGCACCATTAAATGACACATTCGATATAACTTCCTAACCATAACCCTTTTGCCTAAAGAACTAGTTACTCGAACACCAACATTTAAAATCTTAACAGGTATATCAAGTAACTGTGCATGCTCACTCAGAATATATGAATGGGTGGAACCAGAATCAACCAATGAAAACAACGACAAAGATTGCAAAGTAAAGGAACCTGCAATTATATCGGTGTCGTTGCGTCCCTCACGATGCGCATACACCCTCGCGGGACCTCCACCCTCTAGCAGGATAGCAACAGTGTATGCCACAGTCCTACGCCCACCATTTCTTACTAGAAATGTCCTCGTCCATGCCCTTGACCTCTCAGGGCAACCACAACAAGTTCAGGAGCCTGTGCTCCTCTAGCTAACATAGGGCAATCACGCCTTACAAGACCAGTCGACCCATAACTCCAACAAGCATTAGCTGCAACTGATGGAGAAACTGGACCAACTCGTCCTGTCTGTGGACAGTCGTGTCTAACAGGGTCTCGAGATCCACAACCCTAACAAACCTTATCCAACCTCCAGCAAACCTTATCCGACCTCCAGAAAACCTTATCCAACCTCCAGTAAACCCCAGAATGTCTCTTCCCACACTGAGCTCATTCAGGTATTCCACCTCTAGAACCCTGTCCTAACTGACCTCTCCGCCCAAGCTTAGGTTGATATCTCTGGTCTCGATGCCTCTTATACCGACCACCACCAATATTAGAATCAGCGGCTCTCTCACCATGACCAGATCCTCCAGAACGGGATGTTAAGCCCAAACTCTACTTAATATCCTTGTCTCTCAAAACCAACACATCAAAATCAACATACTCCGCAGCTAACATATATATCTTAACCTCCTAAGACAATCCATAACGGAAGCGGTCGCAACGGCTCCTCTCATCAGGCATCAACTCAAAAGCATACTGGCTCAGCCTCACAAACTGTATCTCATACTCAGATACCGACATATCCCCCTATACCAAAGCCATGAACTCGCATTTCTTCTCATCTTGGTATCTAGCTCTGAGATACTTCTTCCTAAAACCATTCCCCAAAACCCCTAGGCCCAAAATTAGGGCGTTACAAGTTGACTCATTTTCTAAAAAGGGGTACCAGTACCGAACCAGACCGTACCGGTACGCGAACCCAGATTTCCAGGTCTGGGGTTCAGAATTCACACCTTTAACCCCTAAACTAGCTTGACAAACCTTAAAACTCGACCTACAACTTATGGAAGATGTTTAGGGTCAGTTTCTACCAATTTTACGAGTTATTAACACCAATATTAGATTTTGCCATTAATAACCACCAAGATCATTCAAGCATACTTAATTCATCAAAATGACACACAAAGCATTCATCTTTATGATATGTAGGAAACAAGGAATTGGAAGTGTGCTAACCTTCTTCAAAATACCGCAAACCTTAATTTTTACCAGCTTCAAGTCTTCCATTTTCCTTGAGCCTTAGAGTTCTCACCAAGCTCCTTAACTCAAATGATAGATCTTTTGATGCTGAAACCTTTTCCCTAAAGCCCTAATCCAGGATTCTTACTCTAAACCAGAAAGATTACCCTTTTTAAGTTGACACTCAGACTTCAACAATGGGGGAGAAAGATAGAAAAGATGGGGAGAAGGTGATCTCACACCCTTACAACCCTCTGCAAAAAAATTAATTCATTTCCCCTTTTTTATATGCTTGGAGAAGGAATTACTCTATTACCCCTCCAGCAAAACTCAACAACAACCCCAACACCAAATTGGGCTTAGATATGCATTCAAGGCCCAAAATTTTAGCCCAACATGGGGTCCAACTCTCAGACTAATCCAAACCTCGAATTCTAAAATTTGGTTCGTTACAACTCTCCCCTCCTAAGGGTATACACTTGTTGCGAAACTCCTTAACTCATCTGTCAAGCACTCTTATCGGTTCTTCTTCATATGTCAGATCGGGACTAATCTCAATTTCTTCAAACAAAACCACATGTGAAGGATACGTACGGTAATGCATCAACATCGATACGTGGAACACATTATGGATACGTACCATCTCAGACGGCAGGGCTAATCGATAAGTTACAGGTCTAACTCACTCAATGATCTCGTATGGTCTAATAAATCTCAGACTCAACTTGCCTTTTCGCCCAAAGCATATGACTCTTTTCTACAGGGACACTTTGAGGAAAACCTTATCATCGACCTCAAATTCAATGTGTTTGCGCTTCCGATCTGCGTAAGCCTTTTGACGATTAAATACTGCTTGCAATCTTTCATTAATGATCTGAACCTTTTCTTCAGTTTTTTAATTATTTTTGACCCTACAATTCTTCTCTCGTTAAGCTCTGTCCAACAAAGAGGAATCCTACACTTACGCCCATACAAGGCCTCGAAGGGAGCCATTTTGATTCTCAACTAAAAATTGTTGTTGTAGGTAAACTCAACCAGCGGTAACTGCTCCTCCCAACTCTTGTCAAAATAGATAACATAACACCAGAGCATATCCTCTAAGATCCGGATGACTCACTCAGACTGACCATTGGTCTGAGGATGAAAAACTGTACTAAAATGCAACTTGGTGACCAAAGCCTCATGAATCTTCTTCTAAAGCCTAGTGGTGAAACGATGATCCCTATTAGATATAATTGATGATGGAACTCTATTTAGTCTTACAATCTCATTGATGTACAATCTAGCCAACCGATCTAGGGTAAAATCTATACGTACAGGTAAGAAGGGGGCAAACTTGGTCAAACGATCCACGACACCCAAATTACATCATACTTTATCTGGGTCAATGGCAAACCCCTAACAAAATCCATTGTTACTCTATCCCACTTCCATCAGAGAATCTGAAAGAGATGAAGCAAGCCCGAAAGAATCTAATGCTCTGCCTTTACTTGCTGACATGCAAGACACTTGGTTACAAATTTAGATATATCTATTTTCATGCTCGGCCACCAATAGAAGGAACGAAGATCCTAATACATTTTTTTACTCACATGATATACGGTATATGGACTACAGTGTGTTTTTCTAAGAATACTATCCCGAAGATCCTCTAATGCTGGAACACATAATCGGCCCTTAAAGTACAAGAATCCACCATCTCGTACCTCAAAGTCAGGTTCTTCGCCTTTTTGAACTGATTCAATCTTGGCCACAAAGTCTTCTTCCATAACTTGCATCTTTCTTATCTCTTGTATCAAGGTAGGTTTCACTCGAAGTTCAGCTAGCAACCCTTCATCCTCGGTCATTCTTAACTGAGCGAACATCACTCTCAAATATGAAATATACTTCTAACTCAAAGCATCGGCTGCTATATTGGTCTTACCGGGATGATACTCTATGATGCAGTCATAATCTTTCAACAATTCAATCCATCTCTTTTGCCTCAGATTCAACTCTATTTGGGTAAGGAGGTACTCTAAGCTTTTATGATCCGTATAGACATAATACTTCTCCCTGTACAGGTAGTGTCTCCAAATTTTTAAAGCGAAGATAATTGTCGCTAATTCCAAATCAGGAGTGGGGTAATTCTTTTTGTGGGGCCTAAGCTGCCTCGAGGCGTAAGCCACAACCTTTCCCTCTTGAATCAGAAAGCAACCTAACCCACACAACGAGGCATCACTGAAAACCACATAATCCTTTCTCGACTCGGGTTGTATCAATATTGGGGCCTCCATAAGATACGCATTTAATTGCTTAAAACTTTGTTTTTTCTTCTCATTTTACTCGAAAATGAACTCTCTTTTGTAAGAGTTGGGTCATAGGTGCCGCTATGATCGAGAAGCCTTTAACGAACCGCCTATAATACCCTGCAAGTCTAAGGAAACTATGAACTTCTGAGATATTCCTAGGGGGTTTTCACTTAACTACTGCTTGGATTTTCTGAGGGTCAACACGAATTCCATCCGCAGAGATAATGTGGCCCAAAAATGCCACTTTAGAAAGCCAAAACTCACACTTACTGAACTTGGCATAAAGCTTCCTCTCTCTCAAGGATCGAAGGATAACCTGCAGATGGTAATCGTGTCCCTCCTCTGAGTGAAAGTACACCAAGATGTCGTCTATGAAAACCACCACAAACTGGTCTAGGTAAGGCTAGAAAATCCAGTTCATAAAATCTATAAAAGTTGCAGGTGCGTTGGTAATCCCAAATGGCATTACCAAGAACTCATAATGTCCATACCATGTCCTAAAAGTGGTCTTTTAGATACCTTCTTCTACCACCCTCAACTGGTAGTAGCCCGATCTTATATCAATCTTTGAGAACACACAAGCCCCTCTTAACTGGTCAAATAGATCATCGATCCTCAGGAGGGGATAACGGTTCTTTACCGTTACCTTATTAAGCTGTCGATAGTCAATGCACATCCTCATTTATCATAAACTCTAACTCTAACTTTAGATCAAGGGGTAATTCGGGTAGCTCCTCAGAGAACACATCAACAAACTCTTTAACCGTCTGCAGATTCTCTAACATCAGGCTTTCAACTCTGATATCCACCACATAATCTAAAAAGACTTTACAACCCTGTTGAATCAACTTCTGAGTTGTCAAGGCTGACACCAAATTTGCAAGACAAAGATTCTTTTCACTTCTAACCACAAGTCGATACCCATTTAAAACACAAATTTTAAAACTCGTAATTCTACAACCCAAACTTGCATCGTGTTCGAAAAGCTATTCCATCCCTAAGATGGCATCAAACTCCTAAAACGGTAGCACCATTAAATCCACAGGAAACACTGAACCTTGAACCTCTATAGGACATCTCCTATAAACCTTATCAACTAGCACATCATACCCTAATGGGCTAGTCACACGAACTTTCACCTCAAGATCTTCGGCAGGTATACCCCACTGCTCCGATAACCCACTACGGATGTAGGAATAGGTAGACCCCGAATCCACAAGAGTAACAATAGGAACAAAAAACAAGGTGAACATACCTAAAATAACATTGGTATCCTTGTATACCTCTTGTGCCTTGATCGTATATTATCTCGTAGAAGCTCTAGTTGTTGATTGAAAGGTACTGCCACTCTAGTATCCCAACACATAACTCACCCCTCCTCTGGAAAAACCACGACCTTTTTGTGCTGCGAAAGAGTTTATTTAATTTTGAACTGAGGCGGCATCCAAAGGTTTAGGGTAGTCTCTCAAGAAGTGGTTCGGTGATCCACACCCATATCATACCTTGGCATTGTTGTAGCACTCCACATGGTGCTTACGCCCACACTGGCACATACTGGTGCATAAGATCCTCTAAACAAGCCTTTAGAACCCATCGCGGAAGATGAGTTAGGCCTTTTACACCCAGCAGAGGCAGACTTACGATCAGACCTTCCTGACTAGTTCGATGCTCTACCTCTCTAACTCCAGTTTCCTCGATTCGTCCTCAAAGAGGACTGAGACTGATTAGAGTGGGAATAACTTCCTCTATTTGCATTGATATGGCCCCTAGGCCAACTATACGTCAATCCTTGCATTTTCTCAAGGGACTTGGTACTAGCGGCCAAATCAAAGAACACCTTTGGTGGGTCTACTGTCAAAAAAGTTTGTATCTCTTTTTGCAACCCTTTCCTGAATTGCTTGTATTTTATCTTCTCCATGGCAACAAGTTCTGGAGCATACCTACTCAGTTGTAGAAACTCTTGATCATACTCATAAACTGGCTGATTTCCTTGCACCAGATGGGTAAATCGATCTTGCAGATTGTCCAGTGGGCTTCTCCAACATACTATTTCTCAAACTCATCAGGAAAATCATCCTAAGTGGGCCGGTTAGGATACCAACCCAACTCCACTGTCTCCCACCACTCACGATCATTCTTTTTCAGAAGAAAAATAACATACTTTAACTTGCCTCTTGGCTCCATGCCTATTTGACGTAAGATCCAATGTGTATCCCTCAATTATTGATCCATCTTGATTGGATTATTTTGTCTCGTCCCTAAGAAATCTGTTGTACCATATCTACGAAGCCTCTCGATTGGGGCTTTCCAAAGGGTAGCGGGAGTTCTTGGGATAGCCCTTACTATCCGATCTAGTATCCTATGTAGATGGGAAAAGTAATTGGCTCCTTGGTGCCCCTCACTGTCCGACCTATCCTGGACCTTCGAGATAAAATCCTCATCGAAGCTCTCCTCTCTAGAGCCCCAACTCTCCTCCGGATCATGTACTCTTCTAGGCATATTCAAGTGCAGAGATAAAAAACAAGGTTATTCCATCAGATATTCAGTCTTAATATGAGTACGACTTTGATTTGTGGGCATATATTCACTAGACACCCTTTTTATGACTCTCTACTACCCCGGGGTTCCTAGAACTGGCTAAAACTAAACTCTGATACCACTAAATATAACACCCTAGAACCGATGTCACATTGGGCCTCAAGCCCAAACCCATTTATAAAATCTACGAGCGATTTTAGCCCAAACCCAAAGTTTCATAAACCATAAAAGATTAAAAAGAGTTGTACAAATATTCCAACATTACTAAGGAGCTCCAATTTAAAACATATTAATTAAAAACATTTGATATGGAAATAAGTCAATAAGAGTTACAGATACAAAACACAAGGGTCCTATGGATACATTGCCCCTACAAATCTAAGTATTGTACTCTTTGCATATCGATGAGCTGAAATCCTACTCCGATGACTCCTAGCAAGTACGCAGCAACCTAAAGACCTGCGTAAGGAAATAACAATTCCAAACGCTGAGCTCGAAAGCTCATTGGAATCATCTATGTTTTACTATGCTTCATGCAGATCATAAACATAAGCATGTAATCAAGTAATGATTAAGCAAGCATGGATATCAAGTGGCACTACTCTGATCGCCAAAACACATGAGATCAACATACCAATTATTAAATCAATTATCAAATTAATTAAGGGCCCACAAGGCCCACATATCATACCATATAAGAGTGAGGTCGGGTCACATAGCATCGGTAGATATACTCCGAGTGAGACTGGGTCAAGTAGCATCGGAACATACACCCTGTGTGAGACCGAGTCATACAGTATCAGAACATACACCCTACTCGGAATCATCCCTCAAGCACTCACGGATAAGGCTCGGGTCGCATAGCATCGATAACCTCTATCCCTCAACTTACCATGGTGCTGCAACACATTCTTGGGCATCCCGATCCCATCAACCAAGTGCGCGCAAGGCACGACTCATCATTTCCATATCAATACATCAATAACTTTAACCATCATAAGGTTTACTCACACTTAAATCTCCTTTTTATTCTCATTTATTCATACAGGGGTTAGTCATCCAGTTTCTCAGTTTTATAACTCATTTCATACCTCTAGAGACCCTTTGGGACCTATACATGAATTATGGACCTCGCGAACTAAACCTCAAATTTCTTGGGCAGATTACCCAATTAGTATCGGTACTCTTATATGGGTACCGGTACTCTTATATGGGTACCGGTACTCTACTATAGGTACTGGTATTCCTCTATGGGTATTGATACTCGCTTTAGGTTCGAAAAGATTAAATCCCCAAGTCGTACCGATACGTTTACCCTCGTATCGGTACCTAATATCGATACGTAAACCTCCCGTACCAATTCTCACATGTACCCTCACCTACCCGTATCGATATGTGAAAGTCTTCCTCTTACAATGGAACAATAGTACCGATACGCCACATAGCATACTCATACGCAAACACGCTACTAGAAATCTATTTAAGCTATAGGTACCGATACTCAAGAACCCGTACCGGTACGCCCTTCAAAACTCGACTCTTTTTATAGAGAGGGGTACCGATACCGGTACCGAACCAAATCGTTACGGTATGTAAACCTGGATTTCCAGGTCTGAGGTTCGACATTCACACCTTTAACCCCTAAACTAGCTTGACAAACTCTAAAACTCAACCTACAACTTATGAAAGGTGTTTAGGGTCGATTTTTACCAATTTTACGAGTTATTAACACCAATATTAGATTTTTCCATTAACAACCACCAAGATCAATCAAGCATACTTAATTCATCAAAATGGTACACAAAGAATTCATGTTTATGATATGCAGGAAACAAGGAATTGAAAGTGTACTAACCTTCTTCAAAATACCAACAAACCTTAATTTTCACCTGCTTCAAGCCTTCCCTTTTCCTTGAGCCTTAGAGTGCTCACCAAGCTCCTTACCTCAAATGATAGATCCTTTGATGCTGAAACCTTTTCCCTTAAGCCCTAATATGGGATTCCTACTCTAAACCACAAAGATTAACCTTTTTTAGTTGACATTCACACCTCAACAATAGGGGAGGAAGATGGAAAAGATGGGGACAAGGTGATCTCACACCCTTACAACCCTCTGCAGAAAATTAATTTCTTTTCCCCCTCTTTTTCATATGCTTGGGGGAAGTATTACTCTATTACCCCTCCAGCAAAACCCAACAACAACCCCAACACCAGATTGGGATCGGATATGCACTCAAGGCCCAAAATTTTGGCAAAACACGGGTCTAACTCTCGAACTAATCTGACCCTCAAATTCTAAAATCTGGGTCGTTACAGTAAAGGTCTAAACTTTTTCTTTATTCTTGTCATCTGAGATTTTAGGTTTTACATATGTTAATCCCCACCTCACGATCTACGTTTCGATGTAAGAATAGTTGGTAATGATGATTATAAGAGGTTATGGGTTTTAGTGGGTTTTTGACTGTTGGATGTTTAGGGACGAATTCATGTTGTATATTTATTTGAATCTTGTTTCTAAGATTTTCAGAGTGTAACAAGATTGTTTTACACTTGTCGCTTAGCCAAGGAAGTTGGGGAGCCATCTAACACCCAAGGAAATGAGAAAAAGTGAAGAGGAGCTTGGGGGAGAAGGATTCTAGGATTTTTTAGCAAGGTTTGTACATATTTGACTTCAATATGCTTCATGCTTTTCATAAATTTAATTGCCTTGCATTGTTTAAGTATGTGGGGGTTAAAAGATTGGATTTGGATGTTAATGGTGAAACACGAATTTTGGGTTAAAAACCTATAAAAATGGTAGAAAACTATCCTAATAATCTTCCATCAGATGTAGGATCGAATGAAGGGATTAAGGGTTCTTTTGGGGGGGCTTGGGAAGTAATTTTTTAGCCTTGAAAGCTATTATTGGGCTTCAATATCGGGACACGAGGTGGCTTATCGATACTCTATGTTTTGTGGGATGAACATAGGCAAAATCTAAAGGGAGTATCGATACAGTCTTGAGCCATATCGGTACCCCTATTCCATTAGAATTCTAGTAACTAAAAATCGTATCGATATGCTTTGAGGCGTATCGATACTGAGGGAGTATCAGTACACGGTTCTCGTGTATCAGTACAGGGTCAACGATCAACTAACTTTCCCTAATGCTTAGTATCAGTACGCATAGGATAGGTATCGGTATCATGAGAGGTGTATCGATACGTATTGGTGGGTATCGATACCTACTGGGCAATTTGCCCAAAAATGTTGATTTTCACCTGGAAGACTAAAAAATTATATTGTTCGATCCAATAGACCCCTAATGGCCTAAAATGAGTTGTAAAACTGAAAAATTAAGAAATCTCACTGGTAAAAGTATTGAGTGACTTGAATATTGATAGATACCATATGATGGTATGCTTATGTGATGAAATTTTATGCCATGAGGGCACTTGATTAATATGGGATTCGGATACCCGAGGGTTGTTGTTGCAGTATTGTTTCTTTCTTCATGCGCATTTAACGTCTAGATAATCCCGAGTGACTTGCGCTACTCATTGACTAAGTGATTCTGAGTATGCGTTGTTCTCTATATCCGATGCCTAGGTGATTTTAGATAGATGATCTTGTTCATATCTGATGCCTAAGTGCTTCTGGGTATGTAACGAGAGTGAGTACTCAAAGTCTAGGTGATCCCGAGAACATGTATGGCTAGCCTAATGACTAGATGATTCTGGACTAAACAGGCTTGTTCATATCCATGCTTTATGCTCATTACTTGCCTTTCATGCTTACGTTTATGAGTATCATGAAGTTATGTAAAGTAGACATATACCACTAAGATTCGTTAGCTCAACGTACGAATTTGTTATTTTTTCGTGCGTAGGTTGACAGGTCACTCTTTGGAGGAGCACATCGACGAAGACTAATCAATTCGAGTACAGTACCTTGATTTTAGCTGTAGGGCTATGTATCCATAGGACCTTATTGTAGTTGGTCTATAACTCTTTTATACTTTATTTTGATATACGATGTTTTAATCGTACGGAGCTCTATTTATATTTTGGATTTGAAATGTTTATGAAGCTTTACTTAAATGGCTTGCTTTGAATGTTGTTTTGGCTAAACTTGGGAATTTATAAATTAAAAAAAATTGTGATGGGTTAGAAGTAACCCGAATGTAGCATCTTAGATCTTCTGGATCGGGGTGTTACAGGTTAGGTTACAATAAATAATCGTTATAATGGCTAACAAATCATTTAAGCTAAATGGCACGGTTAACCTACCATGAACACCCCTAGTGACACCTATTCGAGCCATGTATAGCTTGAGAAATGATCTTTGTCTTTCCCCAAAATTTTTGGTATAATAGCAATTGAGGTATTTTTTTAGTTTAAATATTGGTTGAATAAGATATTTGCTCCTCTCAATTTTAGATCTAAAGATTTAATAAACTCTTGTCCCTCCAATATTTTAATCCTACCTTCGTCCTTACACCTAATTAAAAAATCTAACGAAACAAATTATATAACAAACCACATATATTGACTTAAATATGTATTTTATTATCTCAAATATTTTTTTAATAGACTTAAATGATTATACGGTAATATTTGTTAATACTTTTGTAACCGTTTGATAAGGCATACACATCTTGCTGACAAAATTGTTTAAACACTGATCTCTTAAGATGAATATCTTCATCTTTTTCACTAGAACCACTTACTTAGTTCTATCATCTCAAATATTTCATAGAAAAATAGAGCGAAAATACATATAAAAGAATTATAATACCCAAATTTTGAGCGGGCTAATAAATAAATAGTAAATAAATAAATGTCTTTTTTAGTCCAAATGTCCAAATAATGTCCAGTTACATTCTAAAATTCCCAAAGCCCAGATACAAATTCCCAAAGCCCAAATTACAAATGATTCCCGCCCATTTTAAACCCAAGAAACACAAAATTGATCTGATAATTCCTTTCCCGCCTAAACTAGGACATGTGGCAATCTCTTATTCGTCCAGACCCATTTCACACGGATCTGTGTTAGCCTGACATCATCATCCGCACTCCTATAAATACCTAAGAGAGAGAAATGTCAGTGAATAATAATAACAATCATAAATAACTACCATAAAAATAATAATAAATAAATAATAAACTAATAATGAGGAGAGAGAAGCTCACCTCGGGGTAGCCAAACATCATGGAGTGTGAACGGCCGCTGAAAATTTCATCGGGAAGCTTGACAGTCACCAGGAAGCTCATCAGTTAGAACCGTCGCGACCACAGATGGAAAGGTACATTTCTCTTCCGATTTAATTTCCTGCAAAATAGAAACAAAATATTAGTTTACATGCATATAAAAACAGTAATATAAATAAATAAAAAGTGATCAGAAATTGTTGTGGTGGCCGAAATCTTGTCTACGGCGGAGTTGAAAATGAGATCGAGAGTGGTTTGGGTAGATCTTGATCAGGGAAGAGTAGGAGATTCTATTGAACCAGGAATAGGTTTAGGCGTTTGGAGGAGAAAAAATGAATTTTTTTAGGTTTTTGGGTTTGAATGATGGTGGTCGGCAGTGGTCAAAAATCACCTTACGGCGGCCGAAAATCGTCTTGCGGCGGCCGGAGTGAGGCGATGACCGGAAAAAGTGTCATGGTGACCGACGAACGACTGCTGGTCATTGTTGTAGGGCGGCTATAGATCTAGCGGCGGAGATGAGGGTGGTTTATGGCCAGCTGGTTTGGTGTTCATCCGAAATGGGATGAACACGAGGGACATTGAAACAAAACCTAAGGGTTTTGATCTAAATCACTTGGGAATTCTGGGTTTGGGAAGTTTGTAAGAGAGAGAATTGAGGGAGGTGAGAGAGTGAGCCGGTATGAAAATGAGAATTTAGGCTTAAAATTGAGCTTTTATAGGCTTTTCAAAAGGGCACCGTTTTGGTGCCGGGTTAGCCAGGATCCACGTGCTTTGTACGAGTCGGGTATGACCCACGTTTTTCCATCTGGATAGCCTTTGGTATTTGCCCAAAGTTTATTTGTTATTCAATTTGGTCACCATTTTCCCTTAATGCAGCATCTTGATTTTGTATTTCTTTCAATTTCATCCTCCTACCCCTTAATTGAACCCCCTAGGTTTGTAATCTGTTTCAATTGGGTCACTCTGGATATTGTAATTGGGCATTAGTTTTGTAATTGTTGCAATTTAGTCTTTTTCAATAAAATTAGTTTTAGTTCTAATTTGTTTTAATTTAGTCATTTATTTTAATTATTTTGATTTAATTAATTGCATTTAATTTATATGTGTAATGCATATTTTAAGTTAGCATATAGTATATCTTGATAGATAATTAAATACACATAGTTTAAATAATGATTAGAGCCTTTAGCTTAGGTTCTTTAATTAAGATTTCAATAATTAAATAGGATAGATAATTGTAGTAATTAAATGCATATTAGATATAATTTTTAAATTCCAATTTGGATGATGTTCCATTGTTTACAATGGGTGTTATCTCAAAATGAATTTTAACAAATTATATTTAATAGACATTCTACGTATAATTGGAAATTAATTCAGTTCTTTAATTAACATTAGACAATTAATTAAGATATATTGTAGTTAATTAAATGTATATCGAATAGAATCTTTGAGGTTCAAATCTGGATGGTGTTCCATTGTTTACAATGGGGTGTTATCTCAGCCTTGGTCATAAAGGTATATATTCGATATACATTTTCAATTATAATACTGAATAGTAAATTGTTAGAGCCTTAATTAGGGCTAGAACTGTAATTAATTAGAAGGATTAATTGATTAGGACTATAATTAATTTAAAGGCTTTAAATCTATGGAAGGTGTTCAAGAAATTGGCATTTTCACATAAAAGTCATTAAATTAATTAATATTCATAGATTTAAACAATTAATTAAATAGAGCCTTTTAGGATAGTACTTAAAATCAACAAGACAATAAAATATCATTCATTAAAAACCTTTTATATTAGAAATTCATTTTTAAATACGGATATGGGTGGCACCTAACGAGGTGCTTTTAATCTCGTATTCGAACAAAATGAATCTCCTTATAAAAGGATATCTGCATTCAGAATTTAAATTAAATTCAAATAATTATTCGAAATGCCAAAATGCCACGTATAATTAAAGGTATTGATAACGGCCGTTCTTAGGTGTGCTAACCCTTCGCTACACGTAACTGACTCCTGAACCCAACTTTTTAAGACAGAATCTCTTGTTTGTTTTTCAGGTGTCCGGTCTACCTCGAAGTGATCGGTGGCGACTCCAAATGTTTTTAAAGAATAAAAAGGGAAAATCAAATTTAATATGAAAAACCCTAAATTTTCAAGATTAAATTAAAAATGGCCAAAAACCCTAATTTTATAAAAAGATCAATCGTCAGGCTATTTTTCACACGTCCCGATTTTCAAAAATGGTCGCGACAGCTTGGCGACTGCGCAGGGGATTTTAAAAAAATCGAGAGTCGGGTCTAATTAATTTTACGTGGCATTTTGCCAAATTTGGATAGTAATTTGAATTTAATTTTTTCCATAATTATTGGATGAATTTTCAGGAAAAATGCAGGTATCTTTTTTAGTGCGATATAAATTGTCATACATGCATAAGCCTTCTACCCGGGCTTTTCACCCTTAAGTGGGAGTGAGGCATGATTTTACGTGAATTATTCAGCTTCATGATCGGATTTTATCCTCCTTCTGGTATACCAACCTTATACACCGTGAGGTTACGCCTCCGCTATAAGGGGTCGTATACTCCCGAATCGATGTCTTACTAGTCTAGTAACGACAGTTCGGGTACCTAGAGTCTAGATCGAAACCCACATGTTGTAATAGAAACTTACCTCGCTAGAGCCAGACAAGGACCTAGGACAGGGTGTTGCCGATTTAAATTCATTTCTCTGTTTATTTTTTTGTGTGCAATATAAATTGTTCTCTGGTTAATTTTACGTAATATAAATTGTTTTTTCTATAACAATTATTTTTGCTTACAATATTAATTCGCCATACTGACACAGTTTTTTTGTTTTATTTTTATGTGTTTTATTATATGTTACATTGCATTCATGAGAGGTATCGGTTTGAGGATTAGTCTAGTAGGCAGTGATCATAAGAACTGGAGGGTCTGATAGACAAGCGGAGGGTAATATGTCACTGTGGATCTGATTCGAGAAGACTCAGTACTAGAACGATGACAATATCTGTGGAGGTCAAGTGTCATCAACGCAAGGTTGTACCGGAAATTTCTGAACATAATGAAAGTTTGCCAGAACCAACTTTAATTTGAGAACCATAGGATGGGAATATGAAGAGTCATTTCTAATAGGAATTTTGGATTACAGTGTTGTTGTCAGAAGTTAAATGGATCAATAGTTGTTTAGGGTCGTTACCTGTTTATGAAGCCCAGTATAATTATTCGCTTTTCGGGATGATACATGTAACACCAACAATAGAGAAATACGAGGCTTTGTTATACTGTTTCAATGGTCAAAAAATGACAAGGTTATACAAGGCTTAACAACGGTTCAAGTTTCAGGATAGAGTCAACAACAGTTGTATAGATAAACAAGATGTAGTATCTGGGAAACAGTGATAACCAGAGGGAAGATAGAGGACGAATAAATTGAAAGAGCATTCAAGAAAATAAATTAAAGGGATATTCAAGACAAATAAATTAAAGGGGCATTCAAGGACTGTTTCTAAACCTAAGGAAGAAGAGAAAGCTTTAAACCTGGAGGCAATATCCAAGTTTCACAAATGATGAAATTTACCGAATGATACCATAATTAAAGAAGGTGCTGATAAAATGAGGAGCTGATAAAATGAGGAGCTGAGAAAAATGACAGAATTCGAAAACGCAGTACAACAATTGAAAGACCGGCTCATAAGTTTCGAAGAGGTACCACAATGAAAGACGAAATACTGAAAATCAAGTCGAAGTAGTAATCCAAGTTAAAACAGAGCTGTGAAATGACTAACTTTAGGAGCCAAGTGCTAGAAGTTACCTGGCATGTACAGATTGTGTTCAACGAAGTCGTGAACCTGCAACAATATTCTGATAATGACACCGAGCTAGGACAGATGATGACTCAGATGCTGAACAAAGTTATCAACCAAAAGAGCTGGAGCTAGTGACATATTGCCTTTTCTCTATATTCGACCATTTAGTTAGATGGGCGTTGTTCTAATGACTAGTTCTTGAAATCGATACCTCGTACATTCATGCATTACATCATTTAAATATTGTATTGCAACTTTGTTTAAAATATTGCTTTGCAACTTTGTTTAAAATATTGTTATTTAAAGCTTACCCTGCTTGAGCCAAACAAGAATCTAGGTTAGGTACTGTACATTTAAATACGCTTCTCTGGTTATTCTCTTTGTTCAATATAACTTATCTTGCTGTATGTATTTAATTCAATTTTACCTTCGAGATTATTTCACGTTACTGACTTATTTCTTTTGTTTTTGTTTTGTATTCCTTCACATCATATCATCATTACATAGAGGTGTTGATTCAAAGGTAGTCGTCATTAGAAGACGATCGTGATGGATAAGAGGATTCATAGGTCGATAGAAGAGAGTGCAAGTATGAAGCAGTATTCTGGTCAAACAATAGAAGGAATGAAGAGCAGTTCATCCAAGTGTTACATATCAGGTTTTGTTAGTGTTGATGCTGACAGGAATGAGATACAAGAGCTGAAAAGACAAATGGCTGAGATGATGACTATGATAACGGCTATGACCAAAGAAAAGTGGCATACTGAGCTGAAAGGAGAAGTAAACAAAAAGCAGTACATGAATAAACAGTTGAGTTGGGGCACTAATATAACTCACATCAATAAACTAACTAGAGGTATAATTGAGCCGAATCCCAAGAAAGTGGTGACATGCAAGAGAGAAATGCAAGAAAGAAAGAAGGATGGGGGATCTTTTAATACAATCCCGATGACATATACAGAGTTGCTTTCAATGCTGATAGAGAAAAATCTTGTGGCTCGATCCCCGTTTAAGTCTACAGTGCATTCATCACCCAAGGGTTATGGTAATAGTACAGCGTGTGATTACCATCAAGGAAGTTTAAACCATACTACTGAGAATTACGAGGCTTTGAAGAGCAAGATTGAAAATCTTATCAGGGAAGGCATGTTGAGTTTTGAATATAGAAGACTCAAATTTCATAAAAGTATGACAATTAATAGAACACCTGGAGATACAAAAATGAAAGAAAGTATAAGCTCATCAGAATTAAGTAAGGGTCTAATGCAAAGTTCAAATTCTAGTGTTCCCTCAGCCAATTATCAGAAGAAGGAAGATCACAAACATCATTTTGATCCAATCCTCATTTTGTATAAAGAATTGTATCCTCAATTGTTAAAGGCTCGATTGGTGTCCCCATTTTTTCTTGCACCTTTGCAACCTCCGTATCCAAAATGGTATGACGCCAATGCACACTGTGAATTTCACGATAGAATCCAAGGACATTTTATTGAGAATTGTCTCGCTTTCAAATTCCAAGTTCAAGCTCTCTTGTAATTTGGAAAGTGGAATTTGGAACAGAAAATCAGTCTTATTCAATAGACGGATATGAGGCTCAAGATAATAATACTCAAAAAGAAGGACATCAGTTCGAATATGAAGCTCAAATAAGCAAATTAAAGCAAGAGAGAGATGATTTAATGAGGAGCTAAGAAACTTACAGTTTAGTTATCAGGAGCTTTGTTTGATGCTCAAGAATGCTGGTTTCGGTGTAACTCTGGAATAGTTGAAGGAAAGAATTAAAGAGCTGAAACATGAAGCCGAATACTAGAAAAAGAGTTTTCAGGCAAGTGAAGGTCGAGTCAATGCACTTTCGTGTAATCTACGAATAATGGAGCTATAACGTAATACTTTTATGGATGATCTAAGGGTTAGAGAAGCTAAGCACGAGATGATAAAAACATACATGCATATGTATGAGGATAATGCTATCAAGCTGAATGACAGTCAAGCTGAAAACAAAACAATAAAGAATAATGTAGATGAATGTCTCAAGCTTACGCTAATGTACAAAGCTCTTATTGATGATGTTAAGAAAGATTGTCAAGAAAGTGGGGAAAATTGATATGCCCAGTTTCAGAGATCAATAGTGAATATTCGAGAAAGGGACAACGACATGAAAGATGCTGTTATTCAAGAAAAAGAAGTTGCTCAACAAGTGGCAGATCTAGCCGATATAGCAATGGCACTGAGCCAGAATATTGATCCAGCATTAGATCATGGAGGGAAGCTGACTTGGCTCTTAGAGGAAGTTAGGAAGTTGGGAGTTAGAGCTCACCAATATCTGTAGTATCTAATATCTGATGTATCGAATCCTTTTACTTCAATGAAAGTTGTTCTATGATGATCACTTCTAGAATCAATACCTCATGCATTCATAAATTCATGCATTGTATATTTATCAATATAACATTATTATGTAATAACATGGATTAACATTAATGGTCTAAAGCAGTCAGAGTTCCAATAGGAGTAATCTGAGAATTAGTAGAAGTTTGGGAATCTGTTATCATGGATGGAGACATGGAAGGAATTGAGCAGTCTCAAGAAGGGTTACAAGAATAGATGATCAAGCATCAGCAAAATGCGAAGAACTACACTGCTACACCATGTTTAACAATTTATCCTAGGGCATCAAATCCAAGTATAGAGACAACGACTGTAATGCCTATTTTTCTAGGGTCAAGACTCGAGCAGCTGAAAGATCGTTATGCTAAACTTGAGGAAGAGATCATGGAAAGGAAAGGTGTCAATAATCCCAAATTCGATACAAAAGAATTCTGTTTAGTCCCAGATCTAGTTATGCCATCTGAACTTAAGGTCCCCAATTTTGAGAAGTATGATGGTTCCAGTTGTCCTAAAGTCTACTTGACAATGTTCTGTAGAAAAATGGAATGATATTTGGATGACGATAAATTGTTGATCCATTATTTTCATGATAGTTTAGTTGGCCATGCTGCAGTGTGGTACAACAGATTAAGTCGAGAGCAGATTCGATCATGGGTAGATTTGGCCAAAGTATTCTTGGGGTAATACAAGTATGTTATAGACCTAGCTCTAGATCGCTATTTTTGCATAACGTGAATATGAAGGTCAGCGAAAGTTTTAAAGACTATGCATTGAGGTGGCGATGATTAGCAGCCCAAGTTTAACCTCCCATGACAGAGAAAGAAATATCTCTTATGTTTCATCAAACTCTTCCATCTCCTTTCTTTGAGGAAATGCTTGTGAATTCAAGGTGCAGTTTTAGTGATCTCGTGGTGATTAGAGAAGTAATAGAAATAGGGATCCGACAAGGGAAAATTAGATCGAGATTTGAAGACCATGTTGATCGAGATGAAAAACAAGGGAAAGAGGTGAATTAGTGTAATGTTCAAAGTTTTCAAAGTCGCAAGAGAAAGGGGCCAGTTAATTCATCAGAACGACCACGGAAAATTCCTCGAGCGAGTGTAAATCTGGAGATCTTTGGAGAGTCTATTTCAAACTTATTACCTCACCTTTTTGAAGGACAACATGTCACTCCTAGGCCAATGAAGGTGGTGCCAAGTCCATTTGCCCATAGCTATGATCCAGACAATGTTTGTGATTTTCATAAGGGAGTACCAGGACATGCTACCAAGAAGTGTAGACCTTTGATGAAAGAAATTAAGAAGCTAGTCAGTAATGAAATCTTGACACGATAATTAGTTCAACAATGGCAAGAAGTAGGGCAAGTTGTTATACCAGTTCAAGAATTAGAGAATCAAGACGAGTGCTTCTAAGATTGTCTAGAATTTTAAGAAGTCATTGCTACCCATATTGCTGCATCTTGTGGTTACAACCTATAGGGACCATTGCTGAAATAACACTGGAAATAAGTCTGCTACTCCTGGTCTGAAAGTAGTATAAGTTTTTTTTCTTGAAGGCATATGTCATGTTTGTTGGTTTTTATATCATTGAAGGAATGCTTTTGAAATAAATATGTGTATATCTCTTCTTATCCTTGTGGGCCCTTAGATGCCAATTACAAGACGTGACACTAATTCCGATACAAAAAAATTATTTGGATGTTGTGAAAACAATGAAGTGAAACTTGTTTCCTAGTTTACTCTGGTCGGAAAGGCAAGAAAATGTCAGATTACTACGCCTTTGATGATATTCGATGATAAATCTTTGAAATTCATAAACAGTGAAGTGGACTAGACGATTTTAACCAAGTAGAGTTGCTTGAAATTGAAATTCTAAGTGTAGTTTTCTATACCTTAAAAAGAACAATAAGAGAGAAAAAGAAAAAGAAAAAGAAAAAGAGGAGAAAAAGAAAGAAAAAAGAAAGAAAAGAAAAAAAGAAAGGAAAATCAAAAGAAAAGGTAAGGAAAGGAAAGAAAAAAGAAGAAAATAAGATGAAAAGGAAAAAGGAAAGGTGAGAAATAATGAACTATTTTAATAAATAAGTCTCGGAACCCTCTGATGAAGCTGTAGGGGATGTCAACATATCTAATAAGGATCTATGCTTCACCTGTCCAGTACCCAAGCGTCAGAGATGTATCTTTGAAGACATGTCTATAATAATATAATATAATAATAATGAGTAACAATCAAAATCACACATGTACTTATAAAATTTTATTCTTAGAATGATATTTTTGCACTCTACTGATTAAACAAGTTCGGGAAGCTTAAACATATTTATGAATGGAAAGGAATAGGGAGAACGAAAAAGGAGTTGTTTCTGCTAGATCGAGCAACGCGGTAATCATAGGGTGTGAACTGAGTGGTTTGGAAGAAATTTTAACTTCAAAAATTGACACACATTCAAAGGACTATAAGAGGGTTGAATCAAAGACGCTCTTGCACTTGGTATCCAAGGCATCCTATTCTGTTTTCTTTATTTATACCTAAATTTTTCAGGTCTTGTAAAGTATCTTTCATTGAAATGCCGATAAGCAAGCTAGCGTTTTTACAAACAGACAAATTTTCTTGATAAATGTATGACTGAGTATGAGACTTTTATCTATTCGACAGTCTTCTGGCCAGAGAGATGAATTATCCATCAGGGGACATAGTGATAACGATGGCAAGAATAGAAAGTTTGGGGGCTTGAAGAAAGTTCAGGAATTTGAAAGTTCAGGGACTTGTGGCATTTGCTCGCCCAAATAATGGAAGAGTGGAAGTTCTATGTAATGAGGCAAGAAACAAAGATATCAGAGAGTTATCATGGTGCATAAGAGTTTAAATCAGAATAAGCAAAAGAGTGTGTAGAGCCTGAAAGAATTCGATCACTAAAAAATGGTCAAGATTGGCTTAGAAAGAAAAGAAGTTCAACAAGAAAGATTTTGGGGCAACTTTTGTTGGAGCATAAATATAATAAGAGTTTAAGATAAGTGTCGCGCATAATAAGTGCTACGCAATTGTGCAAGTATACACGTCGTAAGTAATAAAGTGATATGAGTATCGAGTATCGTCTCCACAGGGATTGGTTTGGGCCACTTTGCTTAAGTTACTGCACTGTGAAAATAAAAACACAATTGATAATAGGAGTTCTAATTAACGAGTAAACTAAGAGCAATAAACTCAAAGAATAGATGAAATCAAAATAGAGTGAATAGGCCAGGTTATCGTGAGTTGAGGTGTGATAGCCGATTGGATCGTCTTGGTGATTGAGTAGCAGCCGGATTGCTAGGGCAATTCTATTACGATTGCCTAGTCGATTGCCAGGGCAATTTGGTTGCAATTGCCTGGTTGATTGCCAGGGCAATTCTGCTGTGTTACCTGGTCGGTTGCTAGGGCAATTCCCCCTCGTTGTCTGATCAGATTGCCTGGACTATGCTTCCGCGATTTCATGGGCAATTGAGCATTCACTTCCAAAGTTCGACGAAGTGTTCTTCAATGGTTTCTTCTTATCCCTAAGTCAAAACTCTAGCTATTTGTGCATGCCTTGATAATACATCCCTGCGTGAATCAAGGGTGAACAACAACCAATCTTGCGCTCCTCTTAGCCGTTGAAATCCTAAACTTATTCCTAAGCCGGATTAGTCTTCACCATCAATTGATTGAATAAAGACCATGCTCATTCGTTTCTTCAATCTAACTCTCCCGATATTAGATAAATAGATGAAGTTACGAGATCCTCTCCCAATTCACTCGCAAACAAGATTGAGAACCAAGAATGAACAAACTTTTAAAATTGAATTTCAACTCGAAAACCTAAACAAAATCCAATTGTTTTTCACAACAACAAAACACAATAACCCCAACCAATCAAGTTAGTTCATGGTTGGGTTCAAAAGATATACAAAGAATAATCTCCAAACCATGAATCTAATGGAAGCAAAGAAGAAGAATAAGAAGAAATCGAACTCTCTCTCCCCCTTGCTCTCTTGTCAAAATCTCTCCCTTCTTGCCCTTTAGAGTTGTCGAAAATCCTCTCTTCTTGCCTCCTTGATCTTTGACGGCTTGGTCCTTTAAATAGGAGATGGCTAGGTCAAAATTCTTCTTGAGGAGGAAGTTAAGTTGGAATTAAATTATCTTTAAAGAATATAATTCTTTATTATATTTAAATTCCTTCTAGAACTTCTCCTATCTTCTTGGGATTTAATTTCTCTTTAACCTCTTCATGAAAATCAAACTCCTTTGGGATTTAACTTTGCTCCACGTCATCTTGGGCTTATCTAGTCATCAATTTCGACTACCATATACCTTATTCTTTGTCGAAAATTGCCTTTGCAACTAGCTCGGCATCTCCTTCATGCATTGCCCTGACAACTACGTCGACATCTCCTTCATGCACTGCCTTGGCAACTGGTTCTAGCCTTGTTTAGGCAAGTGATTCTGCACACACACAAAAACACACCAAAGCAGCATCTTTTTCCACAAAAGTCGCCAAGTTATGTAATCAAGCTCAACGGTGGAAAGAAACATGAATTAATGCATGAATGACTAATTATGCAACTAATATGAGCCTAAGTCTAACAATAATATGAGTAAAAAGGGTAATAAAAATAGTACTTTTAAACACTTATCACACCCCCAAACTCGAACTATTTCTTGTCCTCAAGCAATGCAAACTAACAATTACCTGCCAAGACGTTAATCATCAAAGACTTGCTTCAAACTTGAATTCAAACCTCGGAACCGTGGCACAAAGTATGATCACCTTTTAATTTTTTGAATAGCACAAAAATTACCCGGAATCGAACTATAATGCTCGTGACAATGTGTGTGCGTAGTTGTGTACAAGTTGATTTTCAAGATTCTATGTGAACAATAGGCTTTTATCAATTTAATTACCGGGGCATTTATTTTTATTTTCACTAGAGCCAATTTTGGGCACCTCTAGCAAAGTAAGCAATTTCTCATTTTATTTTAGTCGACTAGAGCCAATTTCGGGCACCTCTAGCAAGAAAGTGCATTTACTACTAGAGCCATTTTCGGGCACCTCTAGCAAGAATTTAACTTTTAATTTTCAATTTTAAATTTACCCAAATTTTAAGCAACCGAAGTTCATTAAGTTTTTTTCAATCAACAAGACACAACCGTGTAAAAAAATTCAGCATCATAGTAAAATTCTAAGTTCTTTTCATGAAATTCTAAAATTAAAGGTTATTTCAATTAAGTGTAGTGGCAAAAATTCATCATTGGATATTCAACAAGTCTTAAGCAATTAAATCCAATTAAAGGCATGGCAAGTAACATATGCAACCTATATGTGATTGCTAAAGATGAATGCAACCAAACATGAAACTAACTAGAAACCAACACCCCCTAAACTCGAGAGAAGCATTGTCCTCAATACATGTAAAAGTGAAACAAAATTTAAAAGAAACAAAATGAAATGAGTTAGTCGGAGAGGTCGTCACCTCGAGTGATAAGTTTCCTTTGTGCCGTTTTCTTGATTCATATTCCGGTCGGTGGTTGAATGCTGGTACCGCGTCAATAGCATTGCTTTGATTTGATCCATGTTTGCCGATGCAGGTTCACTTGCCTGGGCATCAGTAGTTGCCGAAGCCATTGTTGTTGCTTGGGCATTGCCAGTTTCTACTGCCGTGACAACTGATGAGGTAGCTGCCGGGGCATTCTCTGTTGTGGTTGTTGTGGTAGTGAATTTCCTTAGCATGGTGGTTGTGAGTCTTGTTGTGGAAAAGTAAAGAAAGAAAAGAAAACCTGGAAACTAAATATAATGAATAAAAATAAAATAAAATATCTCCTAAAAATTCTAAAAATAAATAAAGAGAAAAAATAACCGAAAATAATATAAAGAAAAAATAGTTCAAAAAAGAAAAATAAAAATAAAAAGAAAATATCGAAAGGAGAGCATGCTCATGCATCTCCTAAGGTGTCAATTTCTTTGTTACGTTCTACACGGGCACCGTTGTAGTGCTTCAATCTTTGTCCGTTAACTTTGAATTCATGTTCGTCGGTAATGGACTTGATTATCACGGCACCATGGGAGAATGGTTTGACAACTTTGAATGGTCCCGACCATCTTGATTTTAGTTTTCCTGGGAAAAGTTTCAGCCGAGAATTGAATAAGAGAACTAGTTGCCCTAGCATGAATTGCCATGGCAATAGTTTCTTGTCCTGCCATTGCTTTGTTTTCTCCTTGTAGATTCGTGCATTGTTATAGGCAAGTGCACGGAATTCTTCTATCTCGTTGAGGTCCAAGAAATGCTTTTTCTCGGCATTTTCCCAATCCATATTCACGGTCTTGATTGCCCAATATGCCTTGTGTTCGATTTCCACCGGTAGGTGGCATGTTTTGCCATAGACAAGTCGGAAGGGGGATATACCTAAGGGTGTTTTGAATGCAGTGCGATATGCCCAAAGTGCGTCATCCATTCTTACTGACCAATCCTTCATAGAGGGATTTACAACTTTCTCGAGTATACCCTTCAATTTCTGGTTGGAAATTTCTGCTTGCCCACTAGTTTGTGGGTGATATGCCGTGGAAATCTTGTGTGATACGCCGAAGCGTTGCAACGTCTTGGCAATAAGTCTGCTGTCAAAATGCTTACCTTCATCACTGATAATTGATCTCGGCATCCCAAACCGTGTAAATATGTTTTTCTGCAAGAATCGTTGCACGGTCTTGGAATCGTTGTCGGGAACTGCAGCTGTCTCAACCCATTTAGAAACGTAGTCAACGGCAAGTAGAATGTAGAGGTTGCCGAATGAAGATGGGAAAGGTACCATAAAATTGATCCCCCATACATCAAACAATTCCACCTCAATGATGTTTTGGAGCGGTGTCTCATGTCTTCTAGAGATATTGCCCGTCCTCTGGCAACGATCACATTGCTTGTAAAACTCTTGGGCATCTTTATAAAATGTTGGCCAATACAAACAGGATTGCAAAACTTTGGCCGCGGTACGAGTTCCTCCAAAATATCCTCCATAGGGTGAAGAATGGCATTGCCGGAGTACATTCTGATGCTCTTCTTCAGGGACACATCGGCGTATAACCTGATCTGCATATTGTTTAAACAAAAGAGGCTCGTCGCAAAAGTAATGCTTAGCATTATGGCGGAACCGCTTCTTCCTTTGGTGAGTAAGGTCATAAGGTAAAATACCACAAACAATGAAATTAACTAAATCCGCTTATCAGGGTATTACCGAGGCATGTGCTGCCGTGGTGACTGCTCCCAAGATTACCGAGGTGTGTACGCCTAGAGTTGTCGAGGCATACGCGTCTATGGTTGCCGAGGCGTGCGTATCAGTGGTTGTCGAGGCGTGCGCGTCTGGAGTTGCCGAGGCGTGGGCGTCAAGAGCTCCTGCGGCGTCGAGGGTTACCGAGGCGTGCGCATCCATGGTTACCGAGGCGTACGCGTCAAGAGCTGTTGTGGCGTCGAGGGTTGCCGAGGCATGCGCATCCATGGTTGTCGAGGCGTGCGCGTCAAGAGCTGCTGCGACATCGAGGGTTGTTGAGGCATGCACATCCATGGTTGCCGAGGCGTCAAGGGTTGCCGAGGCGTGTGCATCCATGGTTGCCGAGGCAACTAAAAGTTACTCATCCAGGAATGCATCACATATCTCTAAATTCGCGTCCTCCTCCCTATTGCGTTCTAAACGTGATAAGTGATCGGCCACTTGATTTTCTATTCCTTTCATGTGCGTTGGCCTAGGACTGCTCCTACCGCGAAATTACTTGCATCACACATGAGCTCAAAAGGTAGCGTCCAATCTGGTGGAACGACAATGGGTGCCGAGGTAAGCTTTTCCTTTAATGTTTCGAATGCTTGGGCGCAAGAATCATCAAAATTGAAGACTTTATCTTGTTCAAGCAAATTGCACAATGGTTTAGTAATTTTATAAAAATTATGAATGAACCTCCTGTAAAAACCTGCATATCCAAGAAAGCTTCGAATTCCTTTAATCAAACTTGGTGGAGGTAATCTCTCGATCACGTCCACCTTGGCTTTGTCTACTTCAATTCCCTTAGATGAAATCTTGTGGCCGAGCATTATTCCTTCATCTACCATAAAATGGCACTTCTCCCAATTAAAAACTAAATCGGTTTCTTCACATCTTGCCAACACCTTCCCTAAATTGCCGAGGCAACTGTCGAAGTCATTACCAAAAACGGAAAAATCATCCATGAAGATCTCAAGGAAGTCTTCGACCATGTCTGAAAAGAGTGCCATCATGCATCTTCTAATGTTACTGCATATTTGAGAAAACTTGAGGATGGTCATTTTTGATACTTCTTATAATCCATCCGTACCCTCCATCGAGTGACAATATTGCCCCAAAAGAATTGGGTCAATGTGCTATCAGCTACTTCCCTTTGTGTTACCATGGTGGAGGTGTCTTTCTTTCGTGTTCCCTTATAGTCCATGCATTCCCTCCACCTTGCTACTATTCCTGAAGGCACAAATATATTAATAGGAAAAATTATATCCATTCCCAACCATTCAATTACCCCATTCTTGTCGACTTCTATCATGGTTGGATGTATCCGTTGTTGTCGTGGCAATTGCTGCTCAAGCCAATTGCCGTGGCAATTAGTTGCCAAAATTTGCTGTAAATCAAGGAAAGAACTAATTTTCTGAAAAGCTTTACGAATCCAAACACCTTTTTCTTTTGGCCTCTCAAACATCTCCATCAGTAGAGATTTCGATGGCTTCAAATCTACCAACATCGGTTCCTCAAGACATACCTGCAATGGACGAGGTGAGTTTTTAAAGAATTCAAAAGGTTCAACCATTACCTGCTCATATTCCATTGGCAAAGTATTATCATCTTGTTGATCTTGTATGTGGTCGTGCAATTGCCGTGGCAACTGTAGATGAGAGCAATCTAAAGATTCTTGCTTCAACATCAACGTTGTAACCTTCTGGGCATCAGGTTCCTCAGAATTTGCTGCAGTATTGTTGTTCTCAGCTTCACTGAGTGTTGTCGCAGCATTGCTCTGTTCAGGCTCCTCAATCATTGTCGAGGCAATTTGTTGCTCAGGCTCATCATGTGTTGGGCAGACTTTCTCATAAACATACTCTCGACTTTGAGGTTTTAGTTGTTCCTCACACATCGGAGAGCTTTCCTTGCATTGTTCCTTGTCATCTTGCCTTGAGACTTCAGTATCCTTAGGAATGAATTGTTGATGCATATTATCCATGACATATGTGGATATCCTCAATTGATCTTCTGAATCCCCCAAGGTTGCATCCCACTGAGCTATCCTCGTATCCATAGACTTTGATAGCTCTTGAATCTCTTCAATTGATCCGTCAAGTCTAGCCAAGGAAGCTAGCAACGTTTCCTCCAAGGAATTGGAATGCTCTTGAAAAGGACTACATTGCCATGGCATATCTGTTGCTGCGGCAAAATTGTTATGGTAAAAAAAATTAAGCTTTTTGACCATACCATGAAGAATTTTGTTGTTGGTTCCCTCTATGGTCCTCCATGTAGTCATATGCACCGAAAATGTGAGGGCAATTTTCAAACACATGATGTTTTTCACACATAGCACAAGATTTTTCCACGGTATAGGCTCTTTGGGCTTTTCTCGGTTGGTATAGGTAATCATCAAAGGTTGCAAGAAACTCTTGATTGGATTGATTCATATCTTCCAACATCAACTCTAGAATAGATCGGCTTTTATTTCCCGACATATTGATGTCCCTTAACTTGTAGCGCACCTAATATTTTTTGATAAAACAAACAAAAAGAAAAGTTAGTAAAACTAAGAGAAAAAATACAATAACAAAAACAACTAACACCAATTGCCAATCTCCGGCAACGGCGCCAAAAACTTGTTGCGCGTAATAAGTGCTACGCAATTGTGCAAGTATACACGTCGCAAGTAATAAAGTGATATGAGTATCGAGTATCGTCTCCACAGGGATTGGTTTGGGCCACTATGCTTAAGTTACTTCACTGTGAAAATAAAAACACAATTGATAATAGGAATTCTAATTAACAAGTAAACTAAGAGCAATAAACTAAAAGAATAGATGAAATCAAAATTGAGTGAATAGGCCAGGTTATCATGAGTTGAGACTGATTGAGTAGCAGCCGGATTGCCAGGGCAATTCTGTTACAATTGCCTAGTCGATTGCCAGGGCAATTTGGTTGCAATTGCCTGGTTGATTGCCAGGGCAATTCTGCCGTGTTACCTGGTCGGTTGCCAGGGAAATTCCCCCTCGTTGTCTGATCAGATTGCCTGGGCTATGCTCCCTCGATTGCTTGGGCAATTAAGGATGGGTCGATTGCCTGGGCAATTGAGCATTCACTTCCAAAGTTCGGCGAAGCATTCTTTAATGGTTTCTTCTTATCCCTAAGTCGAAACTCTAGCTATTTGTGCATGCCTTGATAATACATCCCTACATGAATCAAGGGTGAACAACAACCAATCTTGCGCTCCTCTTAGCCGTTGAAATCCTAAACTTATTTTTAAGCCGGATTAGTCTTCACCATCAATTGATTGAATAAAGACCATGCTCATTCGTTTCTTGAATCTAACTCTCCTGATATTAGATAAATAGATGAAGTTACGAGATCCTCTCCCAATTCACTCGCAAACAAGATTGAGAACCAAGAATGAACAAACTTTGAAAATTGAATTTCAACTCAAAAACCTAAACAAAATCCAATTGTTTTTCACAACAACAAAACACAATAACCCCAACCAATCAAGTTAGTTCATGGTTGGTTTCAAAATATATACAAAGAAAAATCCCCAAACAATGAATCTAATGGAAGCAAAGAATAAGAAGAAGAAATCGAACTCTCTCTCCCCCTTGCTCTCTTGTCGAAATCTCTCCCTTCTTGCCCTTTGAAGTTGTCGAAAATCCTCTCTTCTTGCCTCTTTGATCTTTGACGGCTTGGTCCTTTAAATAGGAGATGGCTAGGTCAAAATCCTTCTTGAGGAGGAAGTTAAGTTGGAATTAAATTATCTTTAAAGAATATAATTCTTTATTATATTTAAATTCCTTCTAGAACTTCTCCTATCTTCTTGGGATTTAATTTCTCTTTAACCTCTTCACGGAAATCAAACTCCTTTGGGATTTAACTTTGCTCCACGTCATCTTGGGCTTATCTAGTCATCAATTTTGACTACCATATCACCTTATTCTTTGTCGAAAATTGCCTTGGCAACTAGCTCGGCATCTCCTTCATGCATTGCCCTGGCAACTACGTCGGCATCTCTTTCATGCACTGCCCTGGTAACTAGTTCTAGCCGTGTTTAGGCAAGTGATTCTACACACACACAAAAACACACCAAAATAGCATCTTTTTCCACAAAAATCACCAAGTTATGCAATCAAGCTCAACGGTGGAAAGAAACATGAATTAATGCTTGAATGACTAATTATGCAACTAATATGAGCCTAAGTCTAACAATAGTATGATAAAAAAGGGTAATAAAAATAGTACTTTTGAACACTTATCAATAAGTTTCAAGAAGATTAAGTCAAGAAAGAAGATCAAGTCAAGAAAGAAGATCAATCAAAGAAAGATTCAAGGAAAACAATCTTATTGTTGTAACTAAAGTAAAAAGCTCAATGGAGAGGCAAAGGAGATTAGAGCTTATCCGAGTGGCCCTCAGTTGTCACAATTCATGCATCATATATAGTCAGGCATCCATAAGAAGGAGCATGCTAATTTATACATTCAAAGCATTTTTTGCATATTTTGACAAGAATTTTGCAGATTCAATCAAGGAAAGACTTGAATCAATTTATAGCTTTGAGTTTTGAAAAAGAAAATCCAAACAAGAACGAGCAGAGATCTAGAGAAAGGATCCGGTTAAGAAAGAATAAAGATCCAGAAGAAGTAGATTCAAGCAAGAATGAGCAGAGATTTTAGAGAAAAAATCCAATTAAGAAAGAATAAAGTTAGCATATAGTATATCTTGATAGATAATTAAATACACATAGTTTAAATAATGATTAGAGCCTTTAGCTTAGGTTCTTTAATTATGATTTTAATAATTAAATAAGATAGATAATTGTAGTAATTAAATGCATATTAAATATAATTTTAAAATTCCAATTTGGATGATGTTCCATTGTTTACAATGGAGTGTTATCTCAAAGTGAATTTTAACAAATTATATTTAATATACATTCCACATATAATTGGAAATTAATTCAGTTCTTTAATTAAGACACGTTGTAGTTAATTAAATGTATATCGAATAGAATCTTTGAGGTTCAAATCTGGATGGTGTTCCATTGTTTACAATGGGGTGTTATCTCAGCCTTGGTCATAAAGGTGTATATTCGATATACATTTTCACTTGTAATACTGAATAATAAATTGTTAGAGCCTTAATTAAGGCTAGAACTTTAATTAATTAAAAGGATTAATTTATTAGGACTATAATTAATTTAAAGGCTTTAAATCTATCGAAGGTGTTCAAGAAATTGGCATTTTCACATAAAAGTTATTAAATTAATTAATATTCATGATTTAAACAATTAATTAAATAAAGCCTTTTAGGATAGTACTTAAAATCAACAAGACAATAAAATATCATTCATTAAAAACATTTTATATTGGAAATTCATTTTTAAATACAAATAGGGGTGCCACCTAACGGGGTGCTTTTGATCGCGTATTCGAACAAAATGAATTTCCTTATAAAAGGATATCTGGATTCGAAATTTAAATTCAATTAATAATTATGGAATAAATTAAATTCAAATAATTATTTGAAATGCCACGTAAAATTAAAGATACCGATAACGGGCGTTCGTAGGGGTGCTAACCCTTCCCTACACGTAACCGACTCCCGAACCCAACTTTTTAAGACATAATCTCTGGTTTGTTTTTCTGGTGTCCGGTCTACCTCGAAGTGATCGGTAGCGACTCCAAGTGTTTTTAAAGAATAAAAAGGGAAAATCAAATTTAATATGAAAAACCCTAAATTTTCAAGATTAAATTAAAAATGGCCAAAAAACCTAATTTTATAAAAGATCAATCGTCAGGCTATTTTTCACACGTTCCAGTTTTCAAAAATGGTCGCGACAAGAATCTAAAAAAAGTTAATGAAGTGGGTGATTGTTATTGGTTGAGACCATAAAAGACGTGACAAGAATGGCCTATGATATAATTTATCGGAGCCACATATTTTTTAATATGTTTTAAACTGATTTGTCAATTATTGGACGTGTCTACGTAGAATGGTTAGTTAAATATATTGTTATATTATATTATATATATACACACAAATACATATGATTATATTGGATAATCTAGATCATATATGCATTATTTTTCTGGTTTAACCATCGATATTTGATTTATTGGTCCGCTAATTTGGATCAAGTTTTGTAGATGTTTAATTTGGGGAGATCCTCCGAACATAGTTTTCTTCATTCAAAACGTCAGGATTCAAACCATTGACCTACAAATATGCATTATTTTAACAGTTACAAATAAACATATTTTGATTTAATTTATGATAAATATTTAAGCATTGTTTGGTGAACAAAGTTTTGAGTCAAAATTAGAGAATTGACCAATCAATTAGATGAAATTAATACATATACTTCAAATATTATTTAAATTTAATAATTAATAAAATTATATTAAAATACAATTTCATAAATAAAAAATTAATATATACATTTCTTTAGATATGCTTAATAATGTTATATTAAAAAATAATTATTTTATAATCTAATATATAATATTTAAGTGGATAGATATTTACATTTTCAAGGCAAAACGTTGGGATTCAAACTCATACAAGATGGGGCAACATGGGCTTTTTTACCACTCCATCAATTAGTGAATCTCAATCTAATACATATTAATAGATATATAATATTGAAAAGCGATAAACTATTCAAACAAGTATTGAATATAATAATATACTTATATATCATTTTGCTTGTTCAAATAAGCAAATGACTTTACATTATCAGTTAATTTTATCAAATAACTTTATACAATCAATTAAAATATTTAGTTAGTTATACAATCCACTATCATCTAATATAATTCACTTCCAACTATCCGCTAGTTACTAAACATAACTTTAATTTAAATTTCAAGTTAATTAGAATTTTTTTGAACTTGAAACCAGACAACTTTATTAATAAAAAAGAAAAATAAGAACATAACCTTTTTAAAGGTTTCACAACATTAAAAAATAATAAAAAAGAAAACGACAAATCCAAAAAGAAACCTAAAGGGTTGCTCCAGTTAGATTAGACACTTCCTCTTTGTACCACAACAAATCTCTGAAGTCCATTGTAGGAAGAGTCTATGGGGAGTTGTCAAGCTATGAACTAGATGAAAATCCCCACTAAAAAACTGCAAATACCTTTCGCGTCGGTTTCAAAGGTGTCGATCCGCTCCACTTCTGATTATATCGACAAACAACCACAAAAGGGGATAAAACTATCCATGACCACCGACAAACACAAATAAAAAAATAATCATAGTGAGGAACTACACGAGCATCAAGCGGCCACAAAGGTATTCAAAAAACGTGTCATGAGATAGAGACGTGTCATAAAAACAGAGAAAATGTGTGCCATAAAGACAGAAATAAAAAATCACTCAGAAGATAAAAATACCGACGATCGACGACCAATACTAAAATTAGTATTGCTATTGACGGTCAAAATAAAATAAGAGAAAAAAAGACAAGTAGCTAAGTTGGGAGAAAACCTAAATTAATTAGAATTGAATCTTACATGGGGATAAGATTTTGATAACAAAGTTAGGAGGTTGAAGCCTAGATTTCTTGAATTCCAAAGTCCAAGATCTACTCTGTATAAATCATGGGGTAATCGTTTGGATTAAAATAATTGTTATATAATTTTATGTTTGTATTAATTGATTTTGATATATCGAATCTAATATAATTGAGATTTATATACATATTATTTATTAACTCAATAGTAATCTTACGAGAATTTGATCAAAATAACCTCATTTAAAAAGGGTAATAAATATTATTTTTAAGGTCGTTAATGTCTTTTTCATAAAAAAATATTTAAATAAAATAATAAAAAATTATGTTTGAGAATTAAACCAATAATATAAAACTTTTTATGTTTAAACATTTTTATCAATCCACTTACTATCATTTATTATAATACTTTTTACAAATATATGTTTCTAAAATTTATTTTTAGACTATATCATTTCATTTTTAATTCCACGTATACGATAATGTATTTATTTTTAAAAAATTAAATAAGATATTATATTATTTTAATTATATATTCTCAAACTTGGGGAGCGCCAAACATTCTAGTAGGGAGAATCATGTCGACAGATATCAAAAACTTATATTATTATATTATATTACATAGTCTCCTAATAATAATATTCAAAGTTGTTACATTTGGCATGTCATTAGCCTCACCTAAGTCTTATTATATCCACTTGGAACCGTATTTTGGTCTGTATGAGTTATGACAACCTAAACTTAGCCTTATCCATGTGAAAAATAGTCTCATGTTGAGAAAATAAATATGGAAATTTGAGGGGGAAACACCTGTCATATTTATTACGTGGCAGATATCTACAGGCCGGTTGATATTCAGGAGAAAATACTCAAACGCCGTAGATCTGCACCCGATCATAATCTCCCAAAAACGTTAGTTCTATTTTCTTTTTCCTTTTCCTTTTTCAAATTTATTTAGTAAAAGAAAAACAAATTCCAGATACTCTCGTTTCCCCCTCTGTTATTTTATTTCCTTTTCGTTGCGCCTAATTAAACCCTGCTGGAAGCTGATCGAAGAGAAAAGGTTCAATTATTTTCCTGTTCCTTTCCCGGCGATTAGTTTGTTTTCTCTTCCATGTTAAGAAAAAGAATTGAAAATTCTGGAAAATCAAGAAATTGAATCCCGCGAATTGGAAAATAAAATAAAATACAATCGAA